>JARHVA010000668.1:2905000-3255000 GCA_037957365.1 Torreya grandis
CTAGTGCATGCCCCTATTTTATAGTAGGGATGAATTCAAAAAATAAATCATGTCAAAAGACATAAATAAATGATCATATAGTGTATGGGGATATAATCATGTGATTCATGTACACTCACATTTGATCATTATAAAATTATAAGAAACAATGTGTAATCTTTATCAAGATATAGAGTAATGTAACCATTTATTTATGATAAATCAATTTTTGAATTTAGGTACTTGTATATTTGTTATCAAATGTTAAATTTTATGGGTTCTCCAAATGTTCATAATTTGGTTGATATGTTTGTAGCTTTAAATTATAATTATTTCCATATAAGGTAAGAAGATAAAGTAAGAAATGATTTCAAAATTATGAATTCATTGACTTATGTGGATAAATACCATTAAAAATGTTTATTTTTCAACATACTTATAAAATTTTCCCTAGCCATTAGGATTAAGGAAAGAGTGAGTATAAAGAGGATATCCAAGACATAGGTGCATCATTTTTTGGTTATAATGATATAAAATAAATGATCATGAAATTATTACCATGTGGAAGAACATCTCACATTTGTTCCAACACATCTGGCATGAGGTGAAATAAACACATGAGTATCAAGAGATTGTGCATACTGCATCAGAGTAGATTAATTAGTAAATTTTTTTTTAACCCTATATCAAAAAAATTATAGAATATAAATAGGTTGACTTTTTTAAAGAATTAATTTGAATAAAATATTCTAATTTTGAGTTCTGATCATCAAGATGCCACTACTACAAGATGTGATTTCGATGGAATTCAAATATTAGAGTTAATTGTAGACTAATTAGTATTCAAGTTTTGTGTATTTAAGAAATATCACATTTTTAGAGTTATTATTATTATTATTATTATTATTATTTTAAAACTCATTGATTTTTAGGCATGTTTAAGTAGGTTCAATAGTCTACCGAAGTTATCCTATGCGTGCCAGATATGTCTGAGTATTTTTGAATCTATCTAAACTTATGTTGGAGGTGTCTCTTATAGGAGTATAATATATACTATAGGAGTTTTTGAATGATGAAAATATATATTATTTTATTTTTTGTTAATATATTTTATTTTTTCACTTTATAGATGTCAAATATGATCTCATATATATTTTATTTATAGAGTGATATGTGTGTGATGGAGTTTTTGTGAGGCCAATAAATGGAGACTATGCTAGGATTAGATATTAGTGATTTAAAAAAACAAATAGTTGACATGATATGGTTAGGCCATGTGGGATACTTAGGTAATATATCGTATGATATGCATCTTATGATTGTGCTAGAAAAGAGATGGAACATAAACACTTGTACCTTTTAGATCCCTATAGGGGAGATCATTATGACTCTATAGGATGTTTAATGGATTTTGAGATTACTAGTAGTAGGAACCCACATTTTTTATAGTGTGTTGAGGGACAAGGAACAAAATGGCATGTTCATCAGTAAATGATTGGACATGCCCAAGGAAAACATTATACTTCATGTGATACAACTATATTATTTTCAAAGATTATACTATTAGATGTTATAGAATTATATAATTATTTGTGTGTTCTATTAGCTTAATTTATATAATTAAATGGATGGTATATAGTGATTTAATATCACATGCACAATATTTTTCAAGATATCAAGGATCATAGGACCATGTATTTATGTAGGCACACTATATTGGCCCATTTATATAGGTTCACTAGAGAGGATTCTAGTGGAGTCTTAGTATTGGACATTATTTATGTATAAGACTACACAAATATATTAGTTACATGAATAGTGGGGCACCTTATGAAAATTGGGCCCATTTACAAATATATACTTAGAGGTGGGTAAAAAATGTGCATATTGGTTGAAATACTAAGGATTATCAAATTTCACTTGACTTGTTGACACTGGAGTCAATTTTTTGGAGGTAGTATAGAGGATTTGTAAGTTATCCTAAGGATGCCATGTTACCATGTCATATAAAGGTTAGTTATTGGTTTCATGATAGGTTTTTGGATGCATATGAGATATTTTAGTATGATCATGTCATGATATAGTTTGGAATTACACAAATTATGCCTCTAGTACCAAATTCTTAGATATGTACTGAAATGGCCACTCAATGCCCAAGAGATAGGGGTCAACCTAGTGTTATGGATCTAGAACTAAAACATGTGGGGGAGGAAGATCCCCTAGTAGCTATTATTGATAGGGTGTAACATTTAGTACACATAGTGGTGGAGGTAGGCATAGTGGATATTATTATTCCCTATTGTGGTGAAGGTAGTTGTAACTACATTCTAGGAATAAACTATGTGGACATGGGTGGTGATTGAGGAAAGAGGAAAGCATATGGATATCCTAATGTAATAGTTACATATGAGTGTAAGTATGCACATTTTTAAAATGAGCATGAAAACCTTCAAGAGATAATAAATGTGTTTGAGGACTATGAGAGACATGGTAGGTCTTGGTCCTGAGGTCATTGGTATAATAGTGGTTCTTATTATTTTAGAGCATCTAGGCTTAGATGATAATAGTGATGTCAAGGGATAGAGGCACCATTACCCTATTATCAAGTGATGCATGTTTTACTATAAAAGTTTATTTTTATTTTTATTTCATGTTATACTTGAGTATTAAATTAATGACATGATGTTACATGTTATTTAATCACTTGATGAATTTTTATTTTGTCATTTAATATTTGTAATTATATAAATGATATGAGTAAATGATATAAAATTTAATCAAAATGTATGTGTATAATAACTAACCTATGATATCAAAACAAATAGTCATACTAGTTTTAATAAAATCATCTACCTAACCTATTCCCAATTGACATAATGGGATCACTTCTAGGTTGTGTGTATCCTATAATAGAAGTAAAACACTATAAAGGGCTAGTTCCCTTGATGAATCAACTTGAAACTAACCTAAAATTATTATTGATAATGAAAAGAGAGAGATTCCTATACTTATAAGACTAACTATGGGGTGATGAACCAACATTAAATACATAAACTTGATTGTACACACATAGAAGGAGCTCAAAGAGCACTCACAACTCACCAATGAATCTTGGGCATAAGTTTTTTATAGAAAGGATTAAACTTATAATAGTTCTTATAAGGATGACCACTTGTATTATGAATCTCAAATAACATTCATCACAACTCTGAATTTCATAAACTCTTAGAGATAAACTACAACCTACACAAGATCAAGTTTTCTACATAAAGGTACACAAAATTGGACATAAATTAGGGATAGACTATAATTATCACAAGATTAGATCAATAATTTTCAATTGAACATAATAATCAACATATTATAAGGGTAAAATTAGTCTCTTTATTTCTCAATAAGGTTTTTACAAGTATGAAATTTGGTAGGGTTGAGCCACCATTAGCTAGATGTCGATAATTACTTAGAATGGACAAGTATATATAGTGAAAATAGCATTTTGTGAGGGGAATCACATGAAAAATTATCATCCATTCCCTTAACAAGGCTAAATATTTAAACCTAACTAAAGTTTAACTTCAATTCATATATTTTTTACTTCTCTAATGTTTCATGATGAAACTCCATTTAGTCTTCAACTAACTCCTATGATATTGCATAATGAAAATCCAACTTTGATTGCTCATAACTCCTCATAATGAAATGTATAACTAAATTAGTAGTCTTTTTTGAGTTTTTATATTTAATATAAATGATGATCATGCATTTATAATTCATAAATTTATCTTCTCTTGCCACTCTACCAATTGGAGCTGAGTTGCACTATGATTTGCATGCCAATCCATTCTAAGATTGATTATGTGAATCAATGCATATATACATCCTGCACATGAGTTTAATGTCTAAATAGAAGAGATATGACATAAAATTCACCTCATCTAATGCCAATGTGGATGCCAACAAACTCTTCAATGGTGGGTTTTATCCATGTAGACATCAGGCTCATTTTAGGATTTTCACTTATATGGGTATAATCCCCCCTTAGGGCCCCCCTTCCAACACTTAATTGATTATTATATCTTGAATATTTAGTCTAGGTTCATCTCTAAATGGCATGTGGTATTCTTTTATTTATCATGGGATTCATGTCACTATTCATGTCATCCCCCAAGGTGTACTTTATCATGCTCTTATCTTAGATTCATCTTCTAGATCAATGGTTCTATTAGGTCCATGTGGTAACTTCTTATTTTTATACCCCTTACCCCACTTAGTTTCAATATTTAAATGAAGTGATAAATTTTATCTCTATAGTGAGGTGATATTTCACCACATGGTGTTATCTTGCTCACTCACTTGCTTAGGGCTTTACAAAATATGTTGGTCTTACATAGACCATCATAGGGATATAGATAAACAATATTGTGATATGTGGTGTCATCCTGATCACTTGCTATCTTGGAGCTTTGACATATCTATTTGGGTTGTATGAAAAATATTTTAGAGAGTGGGGAAATGGGATTGTTCCATGTGGCATCATCCCACTAACTTCTTGTCCCATAGAGCATTGAAATATATAGATGATATTGGGACTCTAGTTTATTAGGATGGAAACACATGGGAGAATCCCACTTTCCCACTAACACCATCTTAAAGATTACTGATATCATTATCACATTGAGAAAATTTGAAAAAAATGATTAAGTCTTCAAAAGACTTTTGAATAAGCCTAGGACTGTCAAGAGAGTGATGTGTGGCACTGAGTGGACTTTGAAGATAAATGGCTAAGTCCTATTGATCAAAAAATTGACACATGGATATGAGTGTTCGAACATAAATAATTGACTAAGTGTTGAAAAGAATTTTGAATGGGTCTAGGGACACTAAGAGTTATAAATGACTATCATGTGGCATCCTTCAATTAGAATAGAGTCATGTTATGACTGAAAACTTATGAAGTCATCAAAACATATTTAAGGGCCTATTAAATTTATTCTCATCACATCTTAAAGTTGTCACTAAGAAAAAACTCTAAAATAGATAAGTATTTTTATTGTATGAATCCTAGAATGCATTATATTAGCTAGGAACACTTTGGAAGATGAGAATTCACAAATTATTTAAAGTATGAAGCTTCTCTCTTTGGCTTCATTTTATTTCTAGCTTTGACCAAGTCTTTAAAACTAAATATTTAGATGCTTCTCTTCCATGGTGACCCAAAATGGTCAACATTGTGGTGACCTCTATGGGATGCTTGCCTACTAAGCATGAATCTAGTAGCCTTTATGTAATCCATTAGGCATGGAGTCATAGAAATATCTAAATTTATTAATTTTAAAAACATAAACCTATTGTACTTTCCTCATGCAAATTTGAGATTGAAAAATGCATCCTCAAATCAATAACAACCTGTGTAAGAGCATTTATGGGATTATGAAACAACTAAAACTATGTAATGTGCACATAAACACTTAGGGAAAAGAAAAATTTTAAACTAACATGTTGAAATAGTTGAAGGAAATTGAAATATAAAAACTAATATGTTTAATATGATATTTCCTTCTCACTCATCCTAAATCAAAACAAAAGCTTCTAGAACCCTCTTGACATGTGAACATATACCCATATGAGTGATAGAAACCCATGAAAGGTTACTTTTAGAATGGAAAAAATGACTTACCAAGCTTGTTTGAGGTCTTTTATTCTTCTTGTATGAATGAGATTATGTCTTTATTTTTAATCTAGTTGTAAATATGGATCATATCTTGATGATGATCATTAAACTTATCAACATATTCAATAAGATTTTCACTATGTTTTCTAGAGATAAAAGGCTTGTTTATATCTTCAAACTCTCTAATTAACCCATAGTATTGGTGCCACATCCCATTAAGCTCTTATTGAGGTTCATTTTCATAACTATCATACATTAGTATAGCTAAAACATCATATTCATTGTGTTTACCATGCTTAACATGGTCTGAAATAATTGAATCTTCTTCATACAATGAATAGTTGCCTAAAACAACCTTTTCAAAAAGCTTATTAGAGCCAACTTCTATAAGTTCATCAACCTCTTCATGAAGAATACATATTTCCATACCTATCTCCTCTATAAGTTTATAAGGATCAAATTCATTTTTTTCATCCCCCCACTCATCAATAAAAATAATAGGAATGCCTTCAGGAAGAGTGGTTGGATCTTAATCACTTGGATGTTCCTTCTGATCAAGTATAGTACAATTCACATTAGTGATGATTAGCATGTAATGTTATATATGAAATTTGGAAATAGGTTATAATTTATAATAAACTTAGTACCATACCTTTTTTATAAAAAATGTGACCGATCTAGAGATAGGTACCCTCTAATATTTGTTGTGAAGTCTCTTGACAAGTGTAATGCAAAATATGGTGGAAAATCAACTACCATAACATCTTTAAGAATAGAAGCACTTGGTCAAGAATGAAAATTAAAGTAAGAGACTTTAATTATTATTAATATTTTGGTAGGTTTCCCATCTAATTACAACACTCATTTTATGTTTGGCTCATATTTCAAGTCAGGCTTATCATCTATTTGTTTTGGCATAACTATGTTGCTAGCACCACTATCAACCATATAATTATGAACTAGATTATCACTAATGATAAAATATAGGTATAATGGAGGAGGTTTTCCACATTTAATTGGTTTCACCTCATCCTTTATTGGTTATAACTTCTATTTAATAGGTCATACCTCTTGCTTAACAAGCTATCTTAATTAGTGAGAACCATACTTTCCTTCCTTGCTTATCCAACTAAGATATGGAGGCCAGAGATATCTTCTTGAATCAAATAATTTTGTCTTTAAATATTTAAAGTGTACCATATTGATATACTCACATGTTACTTCTTCATTTGGCTTGTAATGTTTATATGAGTGCTACTAACCCTTGGTTGCTCCTTCGTAACAACAATGCTCTCTTGACTATGGGAAGTTTGAGATATTACATTGCCTCCAAAAACCTAAATTTTCTAATTTTATTAAAATTTTGGGGCTATAATATGTTCATTAATATTTTTATAATATGAATAATATAAATCAAAAGATTTTTGTACCTCTTGTGCATCATCTATTGATCTCCTCTTAGCTCTTGTGATAACCGCTATTGGGATAGTCATCTTGTTTGTATCTATTTATTGATTAATGAAATAATGATCTCTTTATTTCCAATTTATAAGTGTAGCATCAACTTGTCCTTGACCAACATGTATCTCTCATTGAGGTGGCAATTTTGTGATAGTTGAGGCATTGTCATACCTTACACAACTAGAGCTTGATTCAATACTACATCTAGGTAAAAGGTTTCATTATGGGGTTGATTACATGGAGTAAACCATTTTTCTCTTGCATGAAGTTGTTTTGAGTAGGGATAATAAAATTTTAAGAGGAAGGATTACTTGGATCAATAGTGGTATATGGACTAGAATGTGTAATGGCTCCTTACCCTTGGTAAGGAGGTTTATTTGAATGGTAGTTTTTAAAAGGAGGCTTACTAGGCTAATATTTTTACTGATAAGGAGGATGATATGATATATTAGGCTAAGCTAGTTGTCTCTTTATGGACAACATTTCATTCCCAAATGATTGAATAAGAAACTTTAGTTCACTTAGCTCCCTAGATTGGCTAGTAATTTGGGTTAACGTGGGTACTTAAAAAGGTGTAATGGGTCATGCTTATGAAAAAAGGGAATAAGAGGCATTGGTGAAAGTTTTATATCTTGTATAAGGATATTTTATACTCTTATGTCAACCTCAAATGCATTTTGTAGTATCCTTCCACCCATTGACTAGATCATCAATGATGTATCACTATTTAGAGCTCCTAAAAATACAAGAATACATATTAAAGAGATGGCATACTCATAAGAGAGATCCTATCCCATGCTTTTTGGAACCCAAGGTTGAAATCAACCATGAACTCATCAAGAGCTCTCTTAATGGTAGTCAATTACTCAACTAGAGAGAGGTGGTCTGATTTATCCTCAAATTATTTGTAAAGGGATACTCCTAACTAATCTCAAACTATAATGTAATTGAGAGGAAGGTGCCTATACCACTATAGAGCCTTTAACTTGAACTATAAAACAAGAAATATAATAGTTACATTTTATTGGATTACATGATGCATAAAACATAAGTTAGTGACATTTATAATGTGATATACAAGAGTGGTCTAATCTTATCTAGTGAAGAAAGGTAAACTTTTCAATGATGAGGATGGAATATCATTATATTGGTTAATATTTAAAGGGCTACCACCATTAAAAGGCACAAAAACTTGGTTTATAACAGCCATACTAAAATTTTGTCTTGATATAGGGTTATTTTGAGGTAAGTTATGATGTATTATGGTAGAGGGATGTTTGGTTTATGGCCTAGATTTTAAGAACATGTTTATTTTTGTTGAATTCAAAGTTAATTTAATAAAACTATAAGGAATACCTTTTGTAATTGATCTTATTCTGACTTTTGGTAGATAATTACACTAATATGATACCAAGATGTCTTTACACTTATAGAGTCTCTAGATGTTGAGTACTTGAGTATTGTATATGATATATATTGTTAAAACTAGAACCAATATTTATAATATTCTAAGCTATGGTCCCACTAAGCATGCCATAAATTATTATAAAATTTGAGTTTCACCCTTGAGGAATGTCTTTAGGTTTTTTAACCCAATTGACACATTGGGATCACTTGTAGGTTGTGGGTATCCTATAACAGAAGTAAACCTATAGAGAGGGTTATTTACTTTGATGAATCACCTTGATCCTCACCTAAACTATTTCATGACAATGAAAAAATAAAGATATTACTACACTTATAAGACTAACTAGGGGGTGATGCACTAAAATTTAATACCTCAACTTGATTGGTCACACACATAATGAGCTCAAAGAGCACTCACACATACACAACTCATAAATAAACAATAAATCTTGGGAATAAGTGTTTTGTAAAAAGGATTCAACTTATAATAATGCCTAGAAAGATGACCACTTGTATTAGGAAGATCAAATAACATTTATTACAACTATGAATTACATAAACTCATAGAGACACAACTACAAGCTACACAAGATCAATTTTGACACATAAAGGTGAAAAAAAATGGACATAAATTAGGGACATGCTATAATTATCACAATATTACATCATTAATTTTTAATTGTACACAATAATCAACATATGAGAAGGTAAAATCAGTTTCTTTATTGATTGAGAAGTTGTTTACAAGTCTAAAATTTGGTAGGGATGAGCTACCACCTGATAGAGGTTGATAATTACTTAGAATAAATGAGTATATATAATGAAAGGGCCCTTTTATGAGGGGGCTTGCATACAATCTTGTCATCAATACCCTCATTAAGGCTAAAAAAAAATTAACTAAATTTTAACTTCAATTCACATCTTTTTCACTTATCCAATGTTGATTGATGAAACTCCACTTAGTCTTCAACCAAATCCTTCGATCTTACATGATGAAGCCCCACATTTGATTACTCATAAATCCTCATAATGGTGTGTATAACTAATGTATTAGTCTTTGTTGAGGTCTTCTATTTAATGTAAATGATGATGGTACATTGATAATGTATAAATTTAACTTCTCTTACCTCTCTAGTAGTTGGAGTTGAGAGACACTATGATTTACATGTTGAGCCATTTCAAGATTGATTCTATGAATCAATGTAGTTAAATAACCTGCACATAAATTTGAAATATAAATAGGTGAGATAGGCCATCAAATTCATCTCATCCAATGCTAACATGGATTCCAATAAACTCCTTAGTGGTAGGTTCTAACCATGTTTCAACATTAGACTCATTCTGGGTTTTGTAACTTTTGTGGATATATTCCCCCCTTAAGGCCCCCTTTCAACACTTAATGATTATGGATTGAAGACTTAGCTTGGGTTCATATTATAATGCCATGTGACATTATTTTATTTTCCATTGGATTTATGTCAATTTTCATGTCATCCCCCTGATGTACTTTATCATGCTCTTGGCTCTGCTTTATCTTCTAGATCAAGGATTCTATCAAGTCTACATGAAATCTTCTTATTTGTGTACCGATTCCCAACTTAGATTTGGGATTGAAATGAAATGATAACTATTCTCACTATGGTGAATCAATATTTTACCATGTGACATTATCTCACTTACCCACTTGCTTAGGCCTCTAACAAATCTATTGGGCCTACACAGACCATTGCAAGGATACAGAGTAGTGGGATTACACTATTTGGTGTCATCCCACTCACCCACTATCCTAGAGATATGACATATTTATTTGGGATGTAAAAAAATATCTAGGATAATAGGTTAATGTGATTGTGTCATATGGCATCATCCCACTAACCTATTGTCCCATAGGGCATTAAACTATACAGATGATCTTGGGACTCTGGGTCACTAGGATGGTGACACATGGAATCATACCACTTGCCCTATTTCTCACTTTACCTATGGTTAATTTTAGTGGAATATATTAAAAAATACTTGGAGTTTTCCAAGTGAATCAGATTCATAATGGTGGTGAATCAATTTGGAAGGTGTATAGTTGTTTAGGTGAATCATGAGATGCAACATGGTGAATCATATAAGTAAAACCCAATTAAAATTTAACCATCTAGAGCTAGTAGCTATCATGTTTCTTCATCATGTAGACAACCATATACATCATGCATAAAACTATCTACATGGTGTGGAAGAATGCCTACATGATGTAAATACATGTGTGCATCATATAGATGCATGTTCGTAACATGCAGATGATGGTATGCACCATGAAGATGGCCATCTGCATGATGTAAATACATGATAAAAACATGAAGACAACCACCCATGTGGAAAGATATGGTATTTGAAATGCATTTGTATCATGTAGATGACCATTTTCATGGTTTAAATAACCACATGTATGATGAATACATGCATCTGCATCATGTAGATGCATGTCTATAACATGTAAATGGCCATCCTCAACATGTAAATGGTCATATGCATGATATAGATGCATAATGATATCATGTAAGAGATCACTTAAACCATGTAGATGTTCACCCATATCTAGTTGGAGCTCTATAAAAGTCCAATCTCATCTCATTTCACACTTTTTTCATAGTTCTTACTCTCCTACAATTTTTTCTCCAACCATTCTTACTCTCCATCCTCTTGAGTTATAAAAGCCTATTTTCCATCCTCCTAAGTAGTAACTCAATGCCAATGGATTCCCAAACCTTGTCCATCTTAGATGGAAGCATGGGCATAGAGGGGAACACAAAAATAACTTTCATAAATATAATGTGCACTCTCATGCAAATACTTGTGCAATAAGAAGACACATACAATGATTGGGTGGAGCCTTGTAAGTTCAAAAACATTATCTACATGTTACAATATGAAAAATATTTATATTTTCTAAATTTTTTTTGCAAAGTTTCGAAATTGCTTCATCCTTATTTAAAATAATCTTGAGCTCATGTAATTTTTCATTTGAATTTACTCTAGAGGATATCCAAATACTGACAAGTCTACCTTACAAAGAACAAGACTTAGTCACAATAAAGGCCTTATTGAATGATATGGACAAAAAATATTTAGAGTCTCATTATGGGCTACAACTAGATGGTATGACATTTTTAAATTTATAATTCATCAATTTTATGACTAGTTTTACTTCTATTACTTCTTTTTAATTGTTAATTTTTTTATAAACCTTTAATGCCATAGTAAAAGGGGGTTAAGAGTTGAATCAGTGAAAAATTATTTTCTACTCAAGATGGTTGAATATTTTCAAGAATTATTTTTTAGGGTATACCATTAGACATTCCATTCTAGACTCTTATTTATATTCTTTGTACTCTTCACGCTCAACCATTTGAATGGTACATGTTTATTTCAATAAGATTAAATATGATTTAAAATTTACTATTCAAAATGAAAATTCTCAATTTCCTATTGTAATTATATCATAGCATTATACAATGAGGTATTTATTAATTTATAAGCAATGACTATTCGAGTAAATTTTAGTCCCCAAATGTTTATCAACGCACTCTCCCTTGAAGCTCAGGAGGTTAATTTGAGTTGTACTATAATTATTTTCAAAAAATTATATAAATATTGATACTGTAAATTTAAAAAATATTTTGGTTGTTTTGTACATAAAAAATTAAATGAAATAATTTCTAAAAGAAATGCAATAATTAAGGGTCATCAACCTGCTGAAGACATGGTAGAAACAAACATGGAGGGAGATAATCCTCTTTTATATATACAATGACATAATATATAATACAAACACTAGGGGGTATGGTAGACCTTACCTAATTTAGATGAAAAAAAAGTAATGTGCAATAAATAAAACTAAGTTTTTTAATTTTTAGTATATATTAATTTAATATTATATTAATTTTATTGATCATTTTGTGATTTTGAGTCTGATTTACATGTCGTTCTCCTTCTCAAAAGAGAAATTTCACACCACCTATGCCACCACCCCACCCTAGACTTGTAAATACTAGAAGAGGGAAATGTTTGTTTACATCGACAAAGAGTGGTGACACTATTCATGTAGTAACTTTTGATTTTATAAACTTTTCACTCGGTGGTATACCTAGTGCAACAAGAACCATAATTCTTTGTAATATTAATCTAGATGAAGAGTTTTGTGGGATTGATAGTAGCACACCCATGGGTTTTTTCAGCCCTTGTGATATGATAAATACATCTCATACTGACCCTTTACAATGAGCTCCTACACCTAACTCTCTACCTAGCATCATCGAAAGTAGTCTTGTTAAGGAGATTCCACTAAAAGATAACCATCGTACTTTTTTTTAATTTTTAATTTATTAGTAGAGAATACTAAGGCCTATGTTATTGATTTTGTTATGACTAACCTTGATGATTTAATAACATGGGAGTATCAAGAAAAAATATTTATTTCGTAAATAAATGCCCATTTTTACAACCATAATCAATGCAGTCAATTATACTCAATGTTGAACATTAGTCGATAAAAACTAATGTTTTATTCAACCAAGTAGTTTATATAAGTGTTTTAATGATTAATAGCTTTAATTATTCTATTCTTGATATAATGTTAAACAATATTAAGAGCTTAAATGCAAAACCCCAAGCACACTATAACAAATGGGAAAAAATAAAAACCTTGTAGATCTTGTAGATGATGAAAAAGAAAAATATGTAGTTGTTTCTCTTTATTGTCTTTTGCAATTAAAATTTATTTTAATTTTTTTAACTAATTAATATTGTTTATTCATTTGTAGTCAAAATTTACAAATCTAAAGAACCAAAGTTATTATCTTTTACATACATTTTAAGAGTGCACACAAAAGTATATTTGTGGCCATTTAGTTTGAGGAAAAAATTGTTTTACTAAATAAGCAAAATAATACATTGAATAAAATAATTAGATAAAATGGCTTGGACCCTGAGGTTTTATTTAAATAAAAATCTAAAGCAGACCCATCATTGTTTTTAGTGGGAGATGTTTCTATAGAAGAATGAGAAACTCTTGCCAATATTAGTAATGCAACAAAGGATCTTAGGGAATCAAGGATACCGATCCTTAAAGATAACACAACCACTAATTCTAGCCAACTACAAGTAGAAGGACAACATGATCAAGGAACGCAAATAGATACATAATGAGACTTAAGCTCAAGAGTTGTTTTGTAATTACTTATGGCTTGTAATTATTAGAAACTGGGGATTGAGCTTAAGAGTTGTTTTGTACTTATGTTTCATAATTACTGGAAACTTGTGTTTTATAATATTTAAAATATATTTTATAATTTTGGATTCCTTAATATTGAGTCTTAGTTTTTATTTATATAGGTGTACATGGAATTTTTTGCTTGAATGAATAAAATGTCTTAAGACTCATATTACACTACAATGTGCAATAATTCATTGCAATGTTCAATTGGTTTATTTTATTGTAGAATTGGTTTAAAATCTATTAAAATATTATTTAACATTTTTTGTATAACCACTTCTTTTGATTTAACAATGTAAATTTGGTTTAAAAAGTCTAAAAATCTAAAAGACCAAAATGTTGAATATGTACTATTTTTGCAACTCAAAATGTAAATAATGCTAAAGAATACTATTATAGAATGCTAAATATACAAAAAAAACCTAGCTAAAGATTGAAAACAACTTAACTCAAATTGAATCAATTAAGCATTTCATAAACAATGTAATAGATTGATGAACTAAAAATAGAAAGTATTGTCCAGTAAAAAACATAAATATTGTTTAGTAGATTTCAAATACATATTACAATGTTACAAACTAAAACTTACGTATCTCAAAAAACCCTTTAGCAACCCATGCTTTATCACTGCCATTTGTATGTACTGTCTCATTGGAAATTTCACTATCTTCTTTGGTAGTTGTATTTGTGATACCTCTTATTTTAGTTAAAGTAATCAAAATTGAAATCAATCTATCATATGGAAATGCATATACTTCATAACTTGAAACATACAACCTCAAACATATCTTAATTTTTTTATCCAATCTATTACAAAGTTTTGATTTAACAAAAGATAATACATTAAATACCCTTTCATCTTCCATGGACCCCAAAATTTCATTGATTGTTTCCTACAAAACACTATTGTGATACAATTCTTCCATAGCCTTGTAATAGAACATATTTATATTGGTTAAATTAACAATTGATATTGTTCACCTATTGTACTTCCAAAAAAGATTGACTATTTTTTAGTAAATGCTTTTATAAAATACCCTCAACTTCCTCTCCATTGATTTCTACAAACTTACTGAAATGCTTAATGAGAGTACCCATGTATTTTATAAATAAATTACTTGTTCTTTGTTCACCCATTGTAATGTTTTAAAATGTAGGATTCACCACCCCCATGGCTTTAAGCAACTCATCCCTTTGAAAATAATCCCAAACTTTAGTAGATAAGCTTTTTGAAATGTTTCTCAATTTTATTCACATGTCACATATGACATTATCATATATAACCCTTGTTATAGGTAATTCTTCAAATTCTAATCCAACTACATCAGTTCATCTTTGAAGAGTGTGTAATGGTATCTCCTTTCCATTAAATAAAATACAAATATGATCATGAATATTGAATTTGAAATAGTTTTTAGGGTCCTTAATATTTTTTAAAATTTTCCAACTCTCAAATATTAGTCCCTTAAACCTTTCATTTGAGTAGTATAATATATCAAGAAATTGACAAACCTATTTACTCAATCATATGAAGTCAACAAAATATATATATATCTATATATATATATATATATCGATCTCTCTTGTATGTGTTTCATAAAAAAATGGATTTCCTTCAACATGGGCAAATACCACATAATGTTGACATAGTTTTGAAATATTTCAAATGGTTCAATAATTTTTTTGCCTTGTCAACTTCCATCCTATAATTAAACATACAACCTATCAATGATTGATATTCTTCAAATATTCTACATGCAGGCTCATACATGGAAATCCATCTAATATCGACATCTTTTAGTAGTGTTTTTCTATTAGTCACTCTAATTGTAAATTGATAAAACTCTAAAAAACTTTTTGGACTACATGAAATGTATGCATGAAAGTCATGGATAAGCTCTTACAGTTTTGTGACATTTTTAAATGTGCTAATAATTTTGTAATCAAAACTCATTCTATGTGCCATACAATGGATTAGAGTCATATATGGGGCAACTAATGTTTGAAAGTGAACACAAAGACTTGTTTTATTCCCCTAATTACTGATGCATCATATTCATAACACACACCAATTTGGTACCCATATCATGGTAAATCATCCCAATAATATCCATTAAATTATAAATAACCAATTTATAAAGGTTTTAAAGTTTGTAAGCCCTAGTAAAATCAATGCCATTAGGCCTTCTATGAAATATTACCCAGACCCATCTGGGGATTCCCATATTCTTAAAGCTTTGGTTGATGATAGTCCTATTCCCCACTTGCATAATAAGAAAGGCTATAAGACCCCTTTTGATTCCCAAAAAAATAACCCTTCTCTATAGGGCCCCTCTATTTCAGTCCCTTTGGGTGGTACAACTAGGTCTCCTAACCTATCACAAAAAGTGGTGGTTGAGGGTTTGTGTGATTTGAATAATATCTCTTCCCATTTAGGTGATAAAAAGAGGAAAGGAAAAGATGGTGAACACTCTATGCCCAAGAATTTGGGAAAGAAGAAAGCCAATAATTCTTTTGGTGTTGAGAATCTGGTAAAGCCAATTGTGGATAAGGGGCACACCAAGCTGAAGAGCAAGGCAATGATGTTGTTGAGAATGATAAGGGTAAATAGGTGTAGGGGAGTATTGTGAGGTGTCTAAGAATTCAAATGTCTTATAGATTGGTTAGTGGAAAAACCCTAGTGCTGAAGATTATAGACTATTCTTTAGCCTCTAAATTGGAGGATGAGATGAATATCGTAGAGGTTAAATTGACTCCTGATCAATATGTGGAATAAGAGGGTGCCAATTTATTTAAGTATTTAAATAAATCCTTTTATGATACTGAAGAGGAGGACATTGAGATATTAGAAACCCCTAGGAAAGAAGTTTCCAGTGATAGGAATTGTGACAATTGTATTCAGTTCAAGAAGGACCTAGAAGATGTAAAGAGTGGGTTGTTCTCTTTGGAGAATAAAATGAAGGTGCTTACTACCATGTGATCTAAAGTGATTCACCAAGATAATACTTTAATAGTTGACCTACAGGATACTCGGGGTGAGAAGATGGATAAAGATGGCAAGTCTACTAATAAGGAGGAACTCCTAGGTTTCCTTATGGAGGATTGGATTGCTCTGCTCAAATAATGTTGGTTTCTATTGCTATTTTTGATATTGGGTCTTTTAATGCTTTCTTATTAGTTTGTTGTTTGTCTATTATTGTTTTACTATTCATGACCTCTGGCTTATTTTTTTGCCCTTGGGGATTTTTGTAATAGGGATCTGCACCCTTGTTTACAACTTACCAATATCAAAAACATTACAGTTTTTAGTCATTTTATATATAGATAATAGGTGAGGTTGCCTTGAATGGTTCTAAAATATATAAACATACGTGCATACCCATGATATGTTGTTAATAACTGTTACCTCATCAATGGATAGTGATATAAACCTTACTAATTTTACTTTCTCTTTCAATTCCTCCTTTTCAATCATGGTGAGACATTTTGCCATATCCAAGCACTAGTATCTAACCAATGTGATTGCGAAATGTCATGCAATCCAATATGCTGAAATAAAATATTGTAATCTAGAAAATTAGAGATTATTTTTCCTCTTTTTAGAATGTGATATAAAGTTGAAAATTGTATATTTTTGGCAAGCAAATTAAACTGAACAACTTTTCTAAATTGAGATTTAATTGTTCCACCTTTCTTAATGAGGTGTCATTGATGTTTTTTATGATTATGATACTCTGTTGTGTAACATTGATGCATGCACTCTTTTGAATTTTTCCATCTCACTAATTTTTTGATATTCCCATCTTTGTCTTTGATTGACTCATATTTTAAAAAAATGTTTCTCAATTGTGTCCAACTTAAGTTGCATTTTGTGGTCCTTTTTAAGTTTCCAACTACATATTATACATTTTCATTATGTTGGTGTGTCAATGTTATTTTTTGTAACTACATGTTCAATGAATGGGTATTTAGATGACCACTCATACTGAAAATACCCCCAATTATTCATGTATTTTTATTCTTTCACGTATATTTTTTGTTCTTTTTTCAATTGGAGATTGTGTTGATTGTATAGCAATCTCATATAAAGATTATGTTGGGTGAGTATAAATATAATTTGGTGTTAAGAACTTATTATCAACACCACTACCAGCACTAGTGATGATGCCATATCTCATTTTCCTTGAATTTAATGGGATAGGGGGCATTTATTTTCCAATGAATTCTTTTGATGGAGGTATATATTCAAAAATGTTATGCAAGTCTTTGATATTTTTACTATAAATTTTACATGCAAAAAAGTTGTAGATTGATTAATTAGTAATAAAATCCAATATGAAAGTACAAATAAATAATAAAAAATTAAACCAAATAATATTTATAATTTAGTACCACTATTTGTCATTTCATACCTAGGTACATCTTCTAATTCAAGCATATATTTGATACCTTTATCATTAGATCTTGCATAAAATATTGTTTTAGACATTATTATTATTGAATATTTATATGAATATTTAATTAAATAAAAATATATCAGTTTACTATTTTGTACATCTATTTGGCATTTCATACCTAGGTACGTCTTCTAGTTCAAGCATATCTTTGATACCTTTATCATTAGGTTCTACATGCAATATTTTTGTAAACCTTGTCATTATTTTGAATCTTTATATGAATATTTAATTAATTAAAGATATAAGATTTTACTATTTAGTACCTCTATTTGTAATTTCATATCTAGGTACATCTTCCTATGGAGTCATATCTTCAAAAATGTTATCAGTGGGTTCTACATGCAAAATGGTTGTAGACCTTTTAATTATTATTTAACTTTAACAAAGAAGTGAATAAATAAAAAACACTAGTTAATTAAAAATTTAGTACTTGTGTTTGGTGTTTGGGTAAAATAAGATAATAGGTTATTTTGTTTTTTAAATTTCCCATATGCTTTAACATTTTTAGAAGAAGCCATATAATCAAGCTTATAGACACAAGATGATTAATAGTGAAATTAATATGATTGAAACCAAATAATGATGCTTGAAAAATGAATAAGGATGCACAATAGAAGACTAAAACTACCCAGTGATAGGATACATTTAAATGATTGCAGGCTATAGTCAGATGACTATAGGTCCTAAGATATATTTGGACAATAATATGCTATAGTCAAATGACTACAGGATGCAGTAGGATGACCATGGGCTATAATTAGATGAACAAAAGCTACCATCAAAAAATGACAACCTATGGTTGTCTGAATGTAACATACATTCATCCAACTATATCCTACAATTATCTTATTATATCCTATGATCATCTGATTGCATCTTGTAGTCATCCAACTGTAGCCTCTACCTTGAGAAAAAATAATTAGATAAGTAGTAAACAATAATATAGTTAAAATATTAAATAATTATATTATAAAAATTTGATAAGTGCATAACTTGATGTTGATTCTTGAAGCCCTCCTAAAGACCTTTGTTTAAATAAAGGTTTTTTAATTACAAACCACCAAATTTTTTCCTAAAGTTACCCAATGGTTCCTTGCAATTGCATTATTGCCTGACATCAAATTGCTATCATATGATGGTAGATTTTTGTCACCTAACAATAGGTTGCAGTCATTCTACATTCAATAATGTGTGAACTTTAATTTTTTTTTTCATCTAATGGTATGTGGTGAATGCCTCCAAATTGGATTTTGAGATACTAATGAATTACATTTATATGAGGAAATTTATATTAAAATGTAGGCAAACCTACCCTCAAAATTAAATTCAACCCCAAAAATTTAGGCAATTCCACTCTATCATCTACCCCACAAAATCTCCTAATGTCAACTTTAAAAAAATGGAATATTCATAGATTAAAAAAGATTCACCACTAAAAAACCCTACTTTCCCACTACTAATCACCTGGAGGATCAATGACATTATTGTCTCACCAAGAAAATTTGTAAAAAATGACTAAGTATTTAAAAGACTTTTTAATAAACTTGGTATTGTTGGGAGAGTGACACATGGCACCAAGAAACCTTTGAAGAAAAATGGATAAGTCCCACTAAGAAAAAAAGTGACACATAGATCCAAGTGAACACAAAGAATTGACTAAGTGTTGAAAGGCATTTTTAATGGGTTTATGGATGCTAGGAGTTATGAATGATTACTGTGTGGAATCATTCAATTGGACCAGAGTCTTAATATGACTAATAACCTAGGAAGTCATAAAGATGTCACTAGGGGCCTGTTAAATATAATCTCATCACCTCCTAAAGCCATCTCTAGAAAAAAACCCTGAAATGGCTAAGTTTTTTTGTTGTACAACTCTTAAAGTGTATTACATTGGTCAAGAATGCTTTGGAAGTTGAGAATTCACAAATTATTTAAAGTATGGAGCTTCCTTCTTTGGCCTCCTTTTTTGTCAAACTTCAACTAAGCCTTAAAAACCCTAGATTTAGATTCCACTCTTCCATGGTGACCCAAAATGGTCAACACAACCACTTGGAAATAATGTTTCACTATACTAATATGTATAAATATTTGAAACTCTTTTGTGTATTTATCCTATGATAATTCCTAGAGATGGTTTCTTTTCTTTTTATTTTTTTGTACATTCCTTACTTATTGAACTCATTTATCCTTAACTTTTTGATTTAGATTTGGTACCCAAACTTATGTATTATGAGACATATCTATATAAATATTTGTACTTTTTATATATCTCTAACATGGAATCAATTTTCCTTTGAAAGTGAATGAGATAGTGATATTAATGTTATCAAAAATTTCTCCTATTTTTTGTATCTATGATTATTGCAATATTGCATTGAATTTCAATAATTTTTTTCACATAAAATATTATATTTACTATCTTAGGTCCAAGTGTAATTGGTTTGGTAACATGCCCTACAACATCCTCATAAGTATATGTATGTTGTAAATTTCACTCATTGTATCCCATGTCCTCATGAAATCTAATTATACATTTATTGCATTGTGTCTTGTCATCTACAATAATGGATTATTTATGTTTACCTCTTTTAAGGCCTCTAATGACTTTTGGTTCCTTTATAGGAACATCATGGGAAAGATTGACCCTTAGAGAATGTGAGATAGAATAATGTCTTATTCTAGTTTTACCTTCCATAAAATCCCAAGTGACAATTATATTATTTATAGGGACATATTGGGATATCTAAAAGTTCATGGAATGAGTATTAAAATAAGATGAAGAGGGGGACCTTACTAATCTATTGTTATCTGTACTAGATGTAATAACCAAACATCCACAAGTTATTCAATCTTTTATCACAATGTATAACAATTGTTATTTCTATGTCCATTGATATGATGATAGTTTCAAAATGACCTTGCCCCTACTTGAGTGAAGTGATGAGGAGTTTGATGGTAATTAATAATTATATTGATTAATATGTTTTCAAGTAAGGTCTATAAAATACAATTTGTCTTATCATTGAAACTATCAAACTTAATTGGCTGATTTTTATTTGCAAAATGTGAACTCATGTTAGTTGTTTCCTTATAAACCATTTTATTTGAGTATTTTATCTAATCAATGAGTTTAATTGGGACTTTACCTTTATAAGGTGATGCAATTGTATTAAATTCCTTAAGTGGAAATTTTTTCTTGTGTGAAACTACAATTTTAATGCTTGAATTTTTTGACTTATGTGAATCAAAAGCAAGATCAATAATATAGGCGAATATATGTATATATATAACTCCTTTAATAATTCAAAAAATTGTCAATTTTGACAAAAGTTCTTATGCCATAAAATATCCTTCTCATTTAGCTAAAATTATGGAAATGATGAAAGGAATAGCTAGTAAAAATTTATCATATATTATTCTTATTATTTCTAATTATTTTTATTTTTCATTTTATAGTTTTAGGACTTATATGTTTGAAACAAATAACAATATTAGACCCTTGAATTTATAGTTCATTTTTGCCAATCCAACAAATTATTATTATGATGCATGCATTAGGTGAGTTACAAAGATAAGTACAAGATTTATATCTAAATTTTGTGTCATCCAATTATTGGGTTGAGTCTAATCAAATATATAAATAACTTATATTACATAAAATTATTTATTATTCTCTCCCATGTGGTTTTATTATGTTTATTTTTTCTTTATTTGATGTGTATGGATAAATTTATTTAATCTCAAGTACTTTTGTGTTTTTTTTAGAAAATAATTTGATAATGATATAATATTACTTAAAAAAATTCATATAATCTTAATAATCCATGCTTTATATTTGTTTTATAATCTAAGAATTGGTTCCCTACATACCTTATTTAAATTGGTAGAGGTTTTCTTATCATGATTTATCAATAACACAAAACTACTTTCAATATTTCAGCATATTCTAAAACTTCATCAAGGGCAACATTCATTGTTTGATATTTCAACCAATAGATCTAGAGAAAACATACATGTATATTAGAAGTATATTTCCTCCTCTTAAGGATAAAGTGTTTTATATGCTTATAAATGTTTCATTTTTTATTATAAGGTCTTAGTATTTGAGGATAAAATTTTCAATCATATGTAATTAGCTATAAGACTCATGCTTCAAAATAATTTTTTATTCAACATACTAAAATACTCAATAATAGGCATGCTCTAATTAAGAAGAATCATAAATCAAAAAAGAATTAAATAATGACACCTATGCCTTCCTATCATGGATATCAATGAGTTCTAAAGATCAAGGATAGTCAAAGTGTAGCATTGAATACACAACTTGATAAAAACATGAATGTATTACCTTATATTAAGAATTACAATAAGACTCATTTTCCATGAATGAATGATTCAAATTACATTTGTGATTATCATAGAATAGTCAATCATAAAATAAATAAGTGATTTTCCTTGAACTATAAAATCCAAGATCATATTGATAGTGATGGTATTGATCTTAACATGCCAACACAAATATAATTAATAAGTACACCTCCAAATGTGGAATATCTTGTATAACATAATCTTTCATATTATAAAATAGATAAACATAAGTATAATGATGTTATAATATCAATTCCCAATGATATTGTTTTGACTTGCACAACATACCTTAATTTAATCTTTTTAATCATGGAACCTCTTTTTTCTCTAGAGTCTAGTCTTTTAGTCTATTCAATTTTGGGTTTATTTTTATTCATGGTTTGATTGAAAAGTTTCTTGAAAATTTTTAGGTTTGGTATTGCATTGGTTTTACTCTTTGAATTAGGTCTGAACTTAAAGAATCCATTGCATGCATTTGGTAAAATGAAGTTTGGGAAATTGGATCTATATTTAAATAACTTTCTAAACTTGTTTAAATATGATTAGTCTTGGTATGTTTTGCATTATGTCTTGAATGACATTAAAATTCCCATTTTTAGACAATTTTACCTCATATTTCTATAAATTAATTAACTTTTATAGTTTTGGTTCTTCTTTTCCTAAGTAATTTGGTCCCTTGCTACTCTATTTCCATCCAAAATGACTAGGTGTGTATGCAATTTTAATCCTCTACTTAGTTGTTCTTCCAAAATGGGCTAATTTTATCTTTAGGATTGATCAAATATCTAAGTCTTGGTAAGGTTTTATTTAGGACTTATTCACTTTTAAATAAATAAACTTATCAATTTTATTTCAAAATCATATTTAAATTCCAATGATCACCTGAGCTTCCCCATGAGTCCTTAGGAAGTGAAGAGCTATCACTTGGCACTTGCTCATTTTCCCAAGCTTCTTTTGACTTAGTCATTTATACCTAAACTTCAAAGTACCTAAGATCATGCCACATGAAAAAATAACATGTCCCTTATCCCACCATCCCCTTTTGATTTATTCAACATGTCTTGGACCCTATAGATGCACAATATCACACCATGTGGCATGAGCCCATTCACTCGAGCCCCCAAGGTCGTTGGTATGCTTTTTGATGATAGTCAAGCCCCTAAATGCCTAGGATTGTGACACTTGACATGATTTAATTTATCTAGGTCCCTTGAGTGGTTTATATCTTTGTAAGTCTCCTATTAGGCCATGGTTGAACAAGATTTGGATACCTGTCAAGATCTCATCTAACCAAGAGTATACATGTCATCAAAATAATTAGATGTTAAATCATGCCTTGAATGTGCAAATGGATGTTATGTGGAATCAAATGATAATTGGATAGAGTGATGGCATACATGTCAAAATTTTACCTTCTTAAAATTTATTGTCATCTAGCCCATCAAGACTCTCATGAAACTATCATTATTTTCCCTTTTGACTTAACTATGTGAATTTGCTTAAATATTTCAATTCTAAGTCTAATTCATCACTTAAAAGATCTAAAATTGTCTATGTTTATCTATTTTTTATGATATAAATAATTGATCATTTATCTAATAGAGTGGATTAGTTATGTCCTTGGAAAAAATCCCCTTATAGATTACTAATTTTATAAGTTTTTCATCCTCTTTTTCTAACTTTTACACTTGGTTAATTTCCATAGAGTATTATGTGTAACGGCTATACTTTATTTTAAAATTTAAAAACTAATTGTCTACATTTATGTCTATAATCAATATATAACCATCACTTGTCAACATCTCAGAGCTCCACTTCTCTAGAAGACATTGAATAAAGAGCTAGGTCTTTCAACCTTCTAAATACCTAGGATCATACTATATGGCATGATCCTACTTCTCCAGGCCCTTGAGATGATCCAAAAAAGTTTCTAGGAAGAAAATCCTCTAGGTTAAAGTGATGATCCCACATGAAATCATCCTATTCTTCCACACCCTAGTTCAAGTAGGAGCATTATGATGAGATTGAGATCGAGTAAGTCTATGAGATGATGCCATATGGCATAATATCGAGACTCAAGGGCATAAAAGACATGAAATAATTATATAGGACCTATAAATATATATGTGAGTGAGTTATTTCCACTTGTGAAGATATCACTACACCATGGTATGAAAAATCAAGACTCAATAAGCTATAAATTAATGAGAAGTTGACACGTAATATGACCTAAACATATCAAGGATAGATTGACTTTACCAAAGTAGTGAGAAAAGGACATGTAGAATTAAATTCTTGAGGAAGATACATGGGTCTCTATGATCATATTCATAAGTTTAAATTGATGCCCATTTTTCCCAACAAAATTAGGGAATTGGACTATGAGTTCAATCAAATTTATGTAGTTATTTAGTATCTTATTTCCTAGTGCAAATAGATCATGGAAATAGATTCCAAGGTGGATCAAATACTAGGATAAGTTAGATAGTGACATGTATAACATGATAAAATAGACTAAGATCACAAAATTATAAAGAATGCCTGTGCATATTCAATTTAAAATGGGATTTTTCACATTTGGAGGATGAAAAGTTGTGCCCGTGTATTTAATATAACATTAATCCATTAAAAAGAGTATAATTAAACTCAAACCTATATCAATTTAATTGATGTATAAATATAATAATTCCATGTTACTAATGGAAAATGGTGCATCCATCAACATAAATATTATCCTAAAGATAAGCAAACATTCAATTGGTTCCTTAGTTGGTACTTATTAGTTAATACTTGTAACTTCTTGGTGGATAGCCAACACATTAAATATTTTTAACCACCTGGTGGGTGTATTAGACTATTGAAATATATATAAGGCTAGTCATGAGACTGAGTTAAGGGTTGGTTTATTAGTGTTATAATAGATTATAAGCCCATATATCTTTTCTACAATTTCCTAGTTTCTAGTTTATCTTTTATTTTAACATAAACTAAGACTGTATCAAGACTTTTTTCTATAACTTATCTTAACATTAATGAATCTTGAATTTATTTTGCATCAATTATCTTCTATATGAAATCTTTTTGAATGATGTCCTTGTCTATGGATGTCTATGATGAATGTGATTTCCTCTTCTACACAACTACTTGATCCTTAGACTCCTCACCATCTCTACCTTTAGGTTGTGTTATGCTAGCTAAAAAGAGACTAGTTTCTCAAGAAATTTGTCTATTTAACAAAGCAAAAACTATATTCATTAGAGAGTGATATCATCTTTCCTTTTTCCTTACCTTATCTCTATTTATCTTATTTTATGTATATGTTATATTAGATTGAGAGTAACCTAAATTACATTCAATTGTTCAAGATTAATCTGGACTACATGTTCATCCTTCCACTTGTCTACTTTTATGCATTGTTGAAACTAATATATTAAGGATAAGTATTAATCAACAATGAGTTCATAAACAAATATAAATGAACTAGTTCTTCTAGATGCAGGAGAGTCCAATTTTTATAATATAAGTCTTAAACAAGTACTCCAAATATGCCCCTTATATGGAACAACTAGTATAAGCCAACTGAGTTATCTATTACACCATGAATTGGTAGCTAGAGACCTTGGGAAAATTTGTTGGCATAGCTTGATTCCTTTTAGGAGAGGGGTATTCTTCACTAGTTGATCCTATACTCTTCTTCTTTTCTCCCTAGAGTTGGTGTATCTTTTCCAAATATACTACAAATAGATTGGAGGAGGGCATGAATGGAGTATATTTAGATAGATATCATTTTTTTGTCTTATAGTCATCCTTTACATTTTCCCCACTCTGTTGTATGCTTAAAATACACACCAACATATTGGAACTAGAATGAGGGTTTTAATCAAAGTATATTTGGAGAGATATAATTTGTTTTGATCATGTGGCTATCCTTTACACTTTCTCCACTCTGTTATATGCTTAAAATAAACACCAATAGATTGGCACTAGAAGGAGGGCATCAATTGAAGTATGTTTGGAGAGATGTCCTTTATTTGGGTCTTGTGGCCATGATTTACGATTTCCCAATCATTTGTATATTTAAAATACACACCAATATATTGGCTCTAGAAGGATGACCTAAACTAGAATATTTATTTAGATTTAGAACTAGTTTTAGTCTTGTGGTTATGTTTTCTATACCTCATTGTGTGTATAAAAAACACACCAATAACTTGGTAAAAGGAGGCATGAATATGATATTATCTAATTTTTATGTTTTCTTTTTATCTTTTTGCCTATATTTAAACCCACCTATGGCCTTATCTTGGTTTGGTGGAAGTTTTTGCATGGTGAACATTCTAGGGCCTACTCATGACTTGCCTAAAAAAATTGACAAATTATGTTCACAATATACCCATGGTGGGATTCAAACTGATGAAGAGCACATTCAATAATTTAAAGAGGCCATCATCTTAACCTAAATCTAAAATTAATATGTGGTTTGTCACCTATTTCCCTATTACCTGGATGAAGATTCATACCATTGGTACATAGGTCACCAAATAAATACATCACTTCATAGACTATATTTTGAAATATGTTTGCCAATTATTTTAGTGTGCCTATTGACCCTGCTACCTTGTAATATTAGTTTGATATAACATGCATGGATCTTATTAAAATCTTAATTTAATTCAATTATCATTTTACCAACTATATAGAAGGTTGAAATACCCATTCTTGTAAATAGAAGTGGCTATTGAAGTCTATCTTAGATTATTAGATCCCCTAACTACTATACTTATTAAGATGACCCTATATGAACTCACATCCTTAGAATCACTTATTAATATGAATTTATCATTTAAAAATAATAAATACCACATGATTATGGTGTTTATCTAATCTATTCACCAGAATCGCCAAGTGTCGACACCCAAAATACTCATACTTATATGCCTATATGTTAGCTTGTGGACTAATGTACAACTTATAATCAAACCTTGTCTTAATCTTATATCCAACCAAACTTCCATATGAATAAAGAGAACCTTATTTTGGATCCAAATGTAAATGATTATGACTTTTCAACTCTTAATCAATTTTTTTTTATTAATGCTAATAATTAAGTGTATTTTCATGTTTTTACTTATCAAGTGTCATTTATTGTAGGAGGTGTTACATAAGAAATTCATGTGATGACATATTGGAATAAATTTATAGGTTCACAACTTGGAGTCTATGAATGAAAAAATGTGATGGATTCTAAATTAGTCATGTTGATTAAGAATGTCCCTTTCAAAAAGGAAAGAGTCAACTCTTGAGAGTAGTGATGATGATGAAGAGATAATAGTCATATCTAGTGAGTTCCCATACGAAGATTTAAGTATCAAAGAGATATGTGAACAAAAAGAGTAATTAGACATTTATTTTAGTTATCATAAAGATGAAATAAAATATTTTGAGTAGATGGATGAAGAATATGTATGCTATACATCTAAAATAACCATATCATATGTTATTGCTCATACATTTGGAAAATTGGCTCCAAAAGATAAACAACTTGGTGGTAGCCAATTGACACCCATACATTAATTATAAATGGAGGAATTAGAAGAGATTAAATTGGTTTTATTTGAATTTAAATAATTGGAATTTATGAAGCAACATGTGTAATGGGATTGTAGCACCCATGAAATCTACTCAATAGCATATAGTCAAGTTTAACATGAGCAATCATGAATATAATGGCTTGAATAAAGGAATGAAACTAATGAGAGTTGAAGCTAAAAACTACCTAATCCAATACAACTAGACAAATACTTAAGCCACTAATGATAAAGCCATGATGTCCTTGACTTGAATAAAACCAAGTCCACATCTTTTGGATGACAAAAGTGATAATCTAGTTACTACCAAAGTACCCATATTAGTTGAAAAATAACTAGTAGTGGATTCACCACTAGGTTATCACGAAGAAAACATCTCTACCAAGTTTGGTACATAAGTTACTATTGTAGGTATTGGTTCCCACCCTTACCCCTCACCATAGTTTAATTTTTGAGTAGAGGTATTTATTAAACTCTATCTTAGGTGCTTCATGTCAATGAAATGTAAGTAGATGTCTGAGTTTTACAACATAAATCTGATTAAATTACATGAAAACAATTTTAATAAGATTATTTGGGATAGTGTATTCAAACAAAAAAGACAACATAGATGAAAATATAAGTATTCCTTAGTAGGATTCCTACAAACCTTCTCAAAATCTTGAACATGACTATATTCTATATCGGGTGTCTAATTAATGAAAATATCTTGTTGTTTGTTAAAATACATATCTTTAACTCCTATTTCTAAGTTTGAAATAGGTTGGAATGATCCTATAAATGTTTCCCTTTTTTATTTTGATTTCCTTTCCTTGTTTGTTTTGCTTTTCTATTTTTGTTGCCTAGTTAGGGTTACTTTCTTATTTTGTTTTGTTTTATTTTATCCCTTGTTGGGTCTATTCTCAATCATTATGTCATGTGGTTCCACATTAGTCAATGAAAGTGATGAAATAAAAGCATATTATTAGGTATCACAAGTGAAATTTTGTGTTAAATATACTTATTGAGTTATTTTATTGCCTTAGATCTTATCATTAGGTTAGTTATGAAGGTTGATACTATTGTATGTTTATTAAACTTGTTCTTGTTTGGGTAAGTTTGAGTAAAAATAGGTGGTTATTGAAATAATCCTCTTGAAACCAAGCACAAATTTCACATCTTAAATGGTTTATAAGTCTTCTTGGGTAAACCTACTATGATGAAAACTGAGGGTAAAAAATACATAATTCTACCTTTCATTTTCCATAATGGTCCCTAACCCTAAACTAAGACAAAAAAAGGGAAAAGAAAAAAGAACATAAAAGAAAATCAAATTTAGAAAAATTCAGTCCTAGGTGATTTAGGGAACCTTTACCAAGCTATGGATGCCTAGATGGTAGTAAAAAAAGGACTTGAGTGGAATCAGAGGAAACTTTGTTGGGGCTATAAAAAACTAGATGGTAGTAGAGCAATGTTTAAAAAATTATCTTTAAGGTATGACTCATTACCCTGGTGGTTGGATCCATAGAAATTAATTCTTATAGATCTTATGAACCATTAAATCAATTCATTTTTCACACACTAGGTCAATAAGGATACCTTATTTGGTCACTTATTTTCTCCCATCTTCTCCCTTCTTAAATTTATTCCTCTATCATGCACTATTTTAGTCAAAATTTTTGGGTTCTTTGATTCAAAATACTCGAGGTTATTTTATAGCAGAGTCATCATTTGTTGTTGCTTTCACAACACTACCTAATTTCATCACTAAAATCATGGAACCTCCTTTTTATCTGGAGTTTTTTATTCTATTCTAATCAAGTATGGGTCTATTTTTATTCATGGTCTAATTAAAAAAATTCATAACAAGTTGCAAGTTTGGTATTGCATTGGATTTATTCTTGAAAATAGGTCTGAACTTAAAGTATCCATTGCATGCATTTGGTGAAATGAAGTTTTAGAAATTGGATATGTATTGATATAATTTTCTAAACTTGTTTAAATCTGATAAGTCTTGGCCTTTTTTACAATATGTTTTGAACGACATTAAAATTCCCATTTTTAGGCCATTTCACTTCATATTTCTACAAATTACTTAACTATTTTAGAGTTTTGTTATTTCTTTTCCTAAGTAATTTTGTTTATTTATGCTTATTTTCTATCTAAAATGACTAGGCATTCATGTAATTTTATTCCTCTACTTAGTTTTTCTTCTAAAATGCACTGATTTTGGCTTTAGGATTGATTAAATATCTAAGACATGGCAAAGTTTTATTTGGGACGTAGTAAAATTTTAATAAATAGACAAAAAATTTATTTCAAATTTGTATTTAAATTCCAACAGTAATTTGATCTTCCCCACAAGTCCATGAGAAAGTGAGGATATTTCACTTGGTGTTCACTCATTTTCCCAAGACTTTTTTGACTTAGTTGTTTTACCTAAATGTTTTAGGTACATGGGATCATACCATGTGGCATAATCTAACATCATCACTCCCCCTAGGCCTCGGTTTCTTTAATAGGTATTGGACCTCCAAAATTCATGAGATCATCACATCTCACAAAAGGTGATTTTACTACAAAACTATAGTTTTAGCATCTAAATTTTGGTTTTGTATAAGATCATCTTAAAGTAAAAAATAGTCAGTCTAGCATAGATATTTAGCCTTATGTGAGATTATATTAACCTAATTTATCTTGAAAGAATAGGTCTAAAATTAAGCATATCTAACCTTAGTAGTTAGTTTATATTAAGCAATATTGTTAATATATAGTCATGACATTGAAATAAATCTATGATATTGCCTCATAAAAGGTGATTTTGATGTTTTGACCAAACCATTAAGTTAGCTTGTTAACCTTGAATTTTTAACAAATTTATATCTATATTTGGTTATTTTTTATACATAGGAAGGGAAGGTACCATTCAAGATGGCCTATTAACAAACCTAGACATCCCTATAGTTACTATGTGCAATACTACAGATTCATCGAAGTAATTTTGACTAATAATTTATGGTTTTATAGGTTGAGGGTCAATTTTGCATGAAAAAAATAATATTTTTTATTGTTTTGATTTATACTAACCTTGAAAACCTAGTTTTTTATAAGATAAAAACCTAATCTATTGTAAAAAGTTTTAGGCTTTTCTTTTCTATATTATCAAATTTTAATTTATTGTAAAACTGCAAGTTTTGAAACTTGTTTTTGTTTATTATAGGAAATTTTGTTTTTAAATCAATAATTTTGATCTAAATACATCAGACAATGTAGTATATTGTAAATATTTTAGTTTTTGGGTTTCTTTTAAATTTTGAAATCAACTTAAAAACCTTCCTAATACTTCAAATACTATAAATAAATATAGAATTTATTTAAACATATAAATAATCAATCTTAATAATATATCTATCTAGTAAAAAATAACTCTATTTTAGTCATCCTAAACATCCCTTTTAGTTTTATATCAATAAATAATTTTATACTATTAAACATTTATATATTCCTTAAGTAAACAAAATCGGTCATCATGATTTGCGATTTTGTAGTTATACTTGCAATATTGCTTAGCCATTAGAGGTTTTACATAAACTATATAAATACACTTATAATTAGCTAATTGATTATAAAATTGTGTATTAGTTAGTTTCATTATTGCTTAAGAATTGTAGTTTTGTACTCTATGGAAGTAGTTTTACATTAAACTATGTATTTATATTTTTATAGGAACAAAAGTAGTTTTTCCTATTTTCAAACTACTAATCAGTTTTGTGTAGGACCATCTTATTAGGAGACACTAGATTAGATTAATAAATTGTGTTCTTGTAGGGGTAATATTTAATTTAAGAATGCTAATATTGAACTTGTATATATACCTATTTGTGATTTTCTTGTTTAATTTCCTCACATAGGTAATTAATTAGATAAATAAATTATGTTTGCCTATTTATCAACCCATTTTATTTTTAGGATAACATGTGTCATGGAATTCATCCTCATGCACTTATTTAGTCACTAGGGATTGGTGACATAAATTTAATCATCGTGAATTAAACCACACTCCATGTTTTAAAGGAGTATAAATATCAAGGATAATTGTCATTAGGCTATATAGTTGATCCCAAATAAGTATTCTATGAAGGGGAAGAGTTATTTATTTAAATCAGACATTATAAATAAAATTACATGGACTTGGGCCCCATTTACCTTCATTTATCTTGGGGACACCCCTAGACACCCTTGTGTATACCTAGTATAAGACTTATTGGCCATAACAGGCACTCTACTATCAGAGTCAATATCATCTCCCAAGTGATCATCAAGTGTAGATGAGGTTGAGAGGGTATAATAGATTCCATAATAGGGCATAAACCTATAACCTCACCCTTGAATCCCTTAGATGGTGTAAGTGTTTGGTTACACACCCATTTGATTGACTAATAATAGGGCTTGTGGTTGAGCATGCTTGTGTGCATATTGTGTTCAGGGCTATATTATTTGTGATCTAAGTTAGTCTATCCCTTTATATTACCAAAAAAACCTAGTGAAACCTAAGGACATTATCCCATCTTAGGATTAAAACCAAAATACCATTCACACCTATTTAAACTTTTATCTCAGATCCAAAATTTAGTGGTCACTCATCATCATCACTTCATCCTTGTTCAAACTTTATCAAAATCTAGTTGGGTTTAGTCTATCACCCATCATATTATCATCTTACTTCTTCATACCTAGAACCCATATAATCTTCATCTTAATAGTGTGAAGGGTACCTAGTCATCTTATCCCCCTTATCTCCTTTCTAGATTGAATCCTTATAGGTTGTTTACTTTAGTAATATTTGGTTACTCTAGTATCCATATCCTCAAAACTAATTCATAGATAATCACCTCTCTTGACTCATTTTAGTCTTGGGTTTAATACAAAATTAGTATACAAAGTCACCTTCTCTCTCATCATCCTATATTAAAGTCATGCCTAATCACTATTCTCATGCCACCTTCACCATCTACCATGCCTATTAGAACCCATGCCCTAATTATAAGAATAAGACAAGGATATAATTAAAAAAATTGACATCCTTGGGAATATATGTGAATGAAACTAGGATAATGAAGACACACATAGTGACATGCACACCCTTGGAGAGGAAGATCAATTTAAAAATGACTTCTTACATAGTGATAAGGTTAGGGCATAGTTTGACCAATGCATCTATGAGAATCACGATCAAATTCTTTCCCATGTCATTGGAATGGGGAGAAAATTACGATCTACTTTTGATCTAAGCCTATTGCAACATCTCATCTACCCATACACTAGACCTAATACTTGACACCATAAAAATAATGTCCACCAAGAATAAGAAGATGATAATATTATGGATCATAAATAAGAACTTGATGAAGAATAAGAACCCCTAAAAAATAAATGCATTGAGGTTAACAAGAGGAGATATTCCTTAGAGGATCATTTAAACCAATTAAATCAAAAAATTAATTTCTTTGCCTCTCAATTTCATGCTAAAAACTAAATATCCACTTCACCAGGACAACATGCTAGGAATGCCAATCCTGATCACTCAATACCTAGAACAATCCAAGCATAAGCCTCCAATCCCATAATGGACCCCTCATTAAATTAAGAGTGGAGGATGATGAAAGAGACTCTTCAATATATTGATCCTCACACCCAATAAATGAGATATGAATAAGAATTTTTTTGTACATCTCCCTTAGACATGATTATCTTTCAAGTACCTTTCCCAACATAGTTTGAGATTCCAAAATTTGACCAACATAAGGGGAAAAGGGATCCACATGACCACATGTATCAGTTATATATGGCATGTCAAGAGGTTGCATATGATTATGCTTACCTTATTAGAATCTTTACCAAAAATCTCATGGGACCTATATTATAATGGTTTATGCATCTACCTAGAGGGTCTATATCTAGTTTTGTAGAGTTAAAATAAAAGTTCATATGACAATTTTCATTCAACATTGAACATGACATATGCATTATAGATATTTATAATACTAAGCAAATAAATGGAGAGAGAGTAAAATCATTCTTACAATGATGGAGAAGCCTCACTAGTTGATTATATTGCATGGTCTCTAAAAAGGAGTATTAGGTGTCTAGGTTATATTCTTACTAAGGAAAGGACTATTCACATCCACCTCAAACCTAAGCTAACATGGGAGTGACCTATAAACTATGGCTTACCTATTTTCTAGGTCAAAAGTCTAGATTTTATGGGGATATCTCCCTTGATTTACTCACTTGGTCTCTCTTTATAAGACCTAATCCTATTGGGATAAAAAGAGAAGAGGGAATGTATAAATGAAACCTACTCTAAAATGGTGATGCACTAATATACTCACTTATCCACTCAACTTGGACTCAAAAAACATTGATGGACTAAGAAAATGATTGAACCACTATCTCCAATTGTTTTTATGAATTAATATTTCATGTAGAGGTTGAATTTGGATGGATAAATAATGAGGGAATTGGAATAAGGGTCTAATTCCAAACTCTTAAAGTCATATTCCCACTCATGAACTAAAACATCAATCTTCTAACACACTACACAACCTACATAAAACACTTTTTAGCATCTAGGTGAAGGGATTATACCTATAGAAGGGAAATCAAACCAATTAATGATATTAGAAAATCAAATACACACTATAATCTAATAAAAAAGAAGATGGAATAATCTATTAATAGTCCAAGAGGTCTCATAAAGTACAAGGTTAGGCAGAGTTTCCTCATACCATCCTGAGGGATATAATACAAGGCCAAAAGACTTAAATATATAGTATAAATAAAGAGAGAGAGAGAAGGAGAAAAGTTGCATGGAAAATTAGAGAAGTGGTAATGAATGACCAAGGTCCAGTCCATGTAGCAGTCACATTAGTTGCATAGTCCCTCTTCAACCTTCTCCATGCATAGCTCCTCTTAATGGATCCTTGAATGAGTTTTTAGAATTGGAATGAGGTGGTGGAGAATGAGTTATATTTATTTACTTTATTATAAGGTTTTACCATTCCCAATATGGTCCATCACCTCTCCAATGTTAGTTACCAAGTGTAAATAGAGTATAATTAATCTCCACGAGTTATTGAGCATCCCACTAGCTCTCCATGTGGACCAAGCCTTGAAATTGCCTCCTCTTTATAATTTCCATGAAGTTTTTTTTTTACTTGAATTATCAATTACAAAGTGTAACATTCCTTCATTAATGCACTATATTTACCTTCATACACCATTCTTTCAACTTTCTTTGATCAAGTAGGCTAAATAAGCCAATTAGGCCTAATAGCCTAATTATTTACATTTGGAAAGCATGGAACGTTAAAGAAACCATTAATAATATATGTATGGATTATTTTTATGTCTAAAAAAACATTACACATCACACCATAATCTTTTTTGGCAAGAAATATCTACAATCTGGTCACTTTAATTGACTAGGTCATCCTATTTATCATTTCTATAGACTGGCAGTTTTGAAATGAGTTACAGAGGTGTTTTCATGAAGATAATTTGAAATTTTATGATTTTATAAGATTAATTTAGTCTTAAAACTCCCAATCCAATAGTTGGAATATCTACAAATGGTTTTGTACCCTTCTTTTTGTTCAAAATCTTATAAAAATATGGATTTATGACAATTACATATAGTGTTTTTACAACTCAATAACATGGGTGGAGCCCTATCTAAGTGTGCTTGACAATACATGATCTTATCAGGTCATTATAGAGTGATAGGATGCTAAAACATTAAAATTTATAATACTAGGTCTACTTAGGGTTTTAAAGAGGTTTATGAGTGCTTAGGAGTCTTAGTGATAGTTCATAGTGTATGAACATCCAAGTTAGGAAAAAATGCCATGAATTTATAGTAAATTTACCTCATAATATTCCATGAATGTATTTGGTTTACATGCAATGGGTGTATGGATATATGAACTTTGGAAGGTGACACTAGGGTTGTTTACAAGCCAATTATGACTAGTTATCTAATTAAGGTTCATTAATAAAGATTATCCCATAATTGATAACCAATATTTCATGAATATTTGGTCCATATGGAGAATTAAAATTTTTTAGGATATTTTTCCTTGATCCTCCTTGTGATGAAGTGGGTGAGCACTTGAAGTTAGCTCTTGAGTTGACTATGTGTAGGGTTGAGTGTTTTGAGCAAGGTTTTAAAGACACTTTACCTTGTTTCTCTCTTTTATACAATTTAAATCTCATTTTAAAGTATTTAAAACCTTTATACACTCCACATTGACCATTAAACTTATCATTATATCTTGGAGGAAACTTGAGGTGGCAATAGGGTCTATGAGTAGGTTTATGTGCTTATTTACATTAGTCTATCTCCAAGGCACTTGACTATAGTATTGAATTATAAATTTTTTTGGAGGAGTCATAAGGGAACTTAATATCATTTAAAAATATTTAAGAATCATTTTTTTAGGATCTTACCTATTTGCAATCCCTTCAAGACATCAATTGACCCATCTAGCCCTTTGATTGACTATCATGGATAGGGCTTGGTATGAGACAAAAAATGGGTATACCCACTCTTTTTCATTAAAAAATGAGAGTATTTATGCCTTAAAATATTAATTATGAACATTTATACTAATTTTTAGAGCTTTCCCATGCCTATATGTGTCTTAAATACTCATTTTGCTTATACTGGTAGTGGGATGCCTACTGACTATATTCGAGCATGAAATCTATAAGTATGGTCTTCATCCCTTATTTAAATAAGGTTATTTGAGTCCAATATCCATTTAATATCATTGGTACATCTCCATTAGTTTTTCCTAGGTCTCACCTTCTTGAATCCACCCTCTTTATATAGCTCTCTTGGTACTCCATATGCATGTGTATGCTCACTTAAGGCTTGTTGATTGAGTTTCTAATCAAAATGGATTGAATGGATGTGATTATGACCTTGAATGGAAATAATCACGTCCTAAACACTATCCACTACCTCATATTAATTTCTTAGACTCATTAGGATCATTATATCTTGAGTAGAGTAACTTGTACTTTGAGACTCCATCACATACCTTCTCTTTATGCATGATTTGACTAAAAGTGATCTTAATTTTGCATAGGTTGTAGGTGAATACAAATTAACCTTTTTTATGATCTTAGATATTATTTAGGAATGAGATTATTCTATTAGGGATCTTTTCTTACTTAGTAACTTGATGCATTAGGATAATCATGTACTTCTACCTTCAATTATACTTCAATGACTAGCTTGTAGGTGTTCTCCTTGAAGTCTTGGCTAGGTGAGGGCTAAGCCTTCCTCCATATGAGTGTATTTAACATATTTCGGAAAATTTAACCTTTATAATTTCCCTATTATCTCATTTTTCCACCAACTACCTTAAATAGTGAATTCCATCACATAACTCTAAGCAAGTCAAATAGAATGGTTGTAGGTGTGCATCAAGAGAAGGGTTTGAGAAATGGAGTACCATCCCAATTTATTTATTCCATTATGGTATTATGGACGTTATATCATATCCAAATTATCCTTTTATCATTATTATTAAATTAATCTATTTGAATTCAACTTATTTATGGCACAGTCAAGAGGCAAGAATGACTCAGTTGGAGACACTTGACTTAGATTGAATTTCAACTATCCACCAATGAAAGTGAGATGATCAGATCTAGAATGAGTCCATGCAGAACTCTTCATTGTTTAAGAATATTCATTATGACCCATTTACCCTTCAATCTTTCCTCAAGTACACATAATTATCTCCAACTCCTACCCCTTGCAACTTACCTTACTTGTTCTCATAGGTTGACTGTAGATATACATATGGTGTTGTTGTAGGTGCTCATCTAAGTTGTGAGGGAGGTATGATATATTTAGGTTTTTTGGTTATTATATAAGTCATCCTTAATTTTATTAAGATTCATTTTTAACTTATCCCATTCTCTAACTATTTTGAGTGATGATGCTCATTGCATAATTCTCAAGTGAGCCAAGCAATCATGGCTATATGTGAGCACTTAGTGTCAATTTTGAAATGATATGAAAGGGAATGAAATTCTAGATGGATCATTGCTATATTAAATTATTTTACACTATAATTTCATTCAAAGGATTCACTAATATTCTTCTTCTACCAACTTAGAGTTCAATCTCAACTTTCTTCATATACCAAGCTTAGGATAATTATGGTGGCTATAGGTGATCTTTTTCCACCCTTAATAGGGTATATGACCTGCATGGATATATCCTCCTTAAATTTTTGGCTCTTGATGGTTACAAGGTGAATCTAGGTTTTTTCAAATAGTTTAGAATTAGGTGAAGAGTGGATGGGTGGAGGAAGATGGAAATAGAGTGATAAGGAGGTTGAATCATGGAAAATAGGGTTGGAATAGTGACAAGGTAATGTAAATAGCATGAAATGATAGAGGATAAAATTTGACATGGAATGAAGCTTAAAACCCACTTAAGATAAACTAACATGAACCTTAAAGACCTTAAGACACATACCTTTGAAATCATGGCATTTTTGGAGGCAAAAAAGGACATATACAATTAGAAAATGGAACATAGGAGTATCCAAAAAACCTTAACCTCTACTAAAAACCTTAAATTTTGCTAAGACTAATGGAGTGAATTTTGGAGATAAGAGAGATGGTTTCTAGGTATACTAAGGCTGCCATGGAGGTTGAGAGGATTGTTCATAAGAATGTGATGATGATTTTTCATGACTTCAATACCTAATCTCATGTTGTTAGACTATGTTTTGAGGATTTAAATGTAATATTGAACAATATAGTATGTCCATCACACATTGAACCTGATATGCATATGAGTCTTTCATTGAAGTCACTCTTTGAGATGATGAGAGGCTACTTTAAACACCAATATTTAGTAGAGAGGTTTGTGGAAGTTTGGAACACTCTTCTAGTCCCTTCAACACTATTAATTTCCTTTGATGATAACCTTCAACACTCTGTTCAACACTCAAACATTCTTATAAATTACAGACTATGTTAGCTTTGATGTTTTCTGGTCTCATGATCTCAAACATGTGAGTCAAAAATTGAAATTACTATGGGAGGCTCCTATAATACCTAAGAAAATAAGACCAACCATTAGTTTGGTCAATCAAGTAAAGAAACTTTCAAAACCATCCTACTCTACTTGGCCTATGTAGATGAGAATAGTGACTAAATCACCCAACTTACTAGAATTTGTTCATAGATATGAGGAGAATAAACCTATAAATAATACCCATTACTATAAGGTCAATGGATCCCCTCACTCTACCCAAGAGAGATGTTCATGATCTTCTCTCTTATACATATATTATGCATAAACTTGAAGGGTTGTTTGAGCTTGAAAATAAGGTGGATAAAGTGAAGGACCAATTTTGAGTCTTTTTGGTATCCTTTATCCATGAAACTTATTTGAGACATCTTCCATGACTCCATCTTTAGACTCTGATCCTCCTCTATATAGTACAATCCATATAGTTCTATACAAGTGTAAAAAAACCCTAAAAAGGTGAGTTTTCCTACATTTGATTCAAATTTCATACTTTGAACCACTATTTTAGGGCCAAATGAGAGGGATAATGAGTCAACAATAATTTTCAAACTATAAAAAATGTAGGGGGGAAGTAGAAAAGCCACCATTTGACACGTGGGGCCCATTTGACTAGTGGGAAGGTATGAATGGGTATTAAAATAGATTTTAAGGATTATGAAATGCATAGGGGTAGAAATGTGGCATGTATAAAACCTCTCAAATACCCCCTTTTAATACAATTCATCAAATACTTCACCTTTTTAAAAGTTTTACAAGGTAAAATAGGCTCATATGCAGTTGTTTGAGAGGTATTTGATGGTTTAGGAGAGGTGATGGAGGTGCTAAGTGGATTACATGTGTATTATATGGACAAAGGAATTTAACACACTATGATACTCATTTAATAACCTCAAATATTTTTAAAACACCTTCATATTACCAAGATAGACATAAACTCCTCAAACATGGCTAAATCATTCATTTGGACCTTTGAGCACTTCTTGACAATCATATATTTTATTCCAAGATCACTATAACACCTAAAAAATTACCTAAAATACTTAAAGACTCATGAAATAATGGATTAATCATTAAACTATGGCATATCATGACACTTCCCATCAAGGCTCAAAGACTCTCAAAATAAGACTTACAAGGGAATGATCCTACAAGATATCATCAGGAATAGTCTAGAATGGTTATCACTCAAACATTTTTGATGTTACGGGTTGACCTTTGGTTTGTGAGGCCAAAATTTCAACATTTAGGGTGACTCTAATGGGTGACCAACCTACTAGTCAATAGAGCTTAGTCACTCCTCATAACTTAAAGATGACATGATGACTCAAATAAGGTAATATAACATGAGGACCACTTGGAATACCAAACTAATTTGTACCAAGGAAACTTTTTGAACTTGAAGTAACAACAAGACACATAAATAAACAATAAATAAATAACACCTAGCTCTAAAAATCACACCTAACATCTAGGAACAAACAAGACAAGGAACTAAAGCAATAAAATAACTACCTATAACTTGTGTGACACACTTATTGAATCAATTAATAAACTACTAAAAAAACTAACTCAAATTTGACTTCCTTCCCCAAAGATAAAATTAAAACCTTCCTTGATCACTATGGTACCATGATGTGTGGTTTCCATGTGTTGATTTGGGTCTAATCAATTTTTGATGACTGTATGACAATCTCCACCTACAGTTAGGAGCATTATCATTTTCATGGTCTCTTAAAAGAGTAACTAAACCTTTTGGATCCATCCCCAAGTATATGGGTTGAATATGAGTATCAATAAACCAATCATATTCTTCTAATATCCTTATACTTTGCATAATTAGTCTCATCTCTTCTTTAGTCATGGGTTGTATGTGATTCTGCCCATTAGACTCAAAGTGGTTAGTTGTCAAAGTATCCTTGATAAGATCCTTGTCAAACTCTTCATGGTGTAAATATGGAGTTTCTAAACTCAATAAAAAGTATTATAAATCTTCCCAAAAATACATCTCATCATGATCAATGGAAAAAATATGGGGTTCACTTCTATTTATGCCATCTGCTTGTAAGACACCATGTTGATCACTCACCTCCAACTGTTTGATAGGGTCATAATAATTTTTTTGATCTATTGTAGCTTTTTCATCTTCATCTTCAATGGAGAAAGGTATCTCCTCAACCCATTGAAGTTCCAATTCATATTTCCTTGTTACTTCTTGAATTGTATTTCCTTATCCACTTAGAACATCATATTGTTATCCTACTCCACTATGTAAGTCTGCCATACTAAATTATTCAAATTCATTCAAGAACTCAAGGTATAACTACTACCAAGGATCATCTAATTAATTTTTGAACTCAGTCTCAATAATACTCTCAGGAATTTTATCTTCTTTATTATCTTCTATGGAAGGACTTGCTTGTGTCTCATCTACTTTAGCTCTAACATCTTGGCATTGTAATTGATCCATATAATCTAAGTTTTCCTCATGTGTAAATTGTAATATGTTAGGATGGATAGGGGTTCTAATAATAATTTATTCTTCATAGACACTTGAGGTGTCATTTTTAAGGTGCCCTTATAACTTTGATGCAACTATGACACGGTCAATTTATTTAAGGATTGCCCCTTCACTGGTCAATCTTGATAGATTATCTCCATTATTTGGATGTTTAGATTTTGGTCTCAATACACTTAATTCCTCTTCAAGAGAGGAGAGGGTTAGTGGGAGATACATTTCATTATATTTCTTAATGGTTTTTAAGGTATTCTTCCAGCTAAGGACCTTAGGAGTGTGAATCTTGGTGACCACACCCTTCACCTCAAAATTTTTAGTTACCTTGTCACTGTCTAATATGATTTGATGTTCATAAGTAAGTGCATCATGGAGAACTAATGAGGCACTTGGAGGAATTGAGGGATATCTTGAAGTAAACCTCATGATTTCCCCTTCTTTCTTACTCTCCCTTTAAATGGTAAGCATCACATAGTTTGGGTCTTTGGCCTATGAAGGCTTCTGAGCTAGGCTTACTATAGGCCCTTGAGAAGGCATAAGATCTTGGGGGAATCTTGAACACAAGGATATTATTTTGGGGAAGGATGGTGAAGGCAATCTACACTTGAGGTGGTTGGGGTGTATGGTTGGATATGAAACCTAGAGAGTGATCTATATTTTATTTAGACCCCTACACCATACTCAAGTCTAAAGAACATATGAGACAAGCTACTAGACATGTACCCCCAACCTTAGCCATAAAATCACTAGCCAAACACATGGAAAAATGAGGCAATAAGTCTACCAAAATGAGATCTTACACAACTGAAAGTTTGGGGTAAGTGTGGATGGTGATTTGAAGGTTTTTAATAATGCCAAGTGTCATCATAGGAGATCCATTCCACTACAATTCAAAATAAAAAATAGGTTCATACATCAGGTTCAATTTATTTTCCACTAACTTAGAAATAATTGAATGACTTTCCTTGTCATCAATCAAAAAGTTATGGACTAATAAATCTCAAATTATTAGAGAGGAAAGAAAAGGAGATGGAGTAATCAACTTGGCTGGTTGTTGTTGGTTTGTGGGGGTAATTTGATGATGAATAAGGGCATAAAATTCAACCTCTTTTTATTGCCTTAGACATTATTTCAACTTGTCTCTCTCCTCCCTCAACTTCTCAATCTCTAAGTGCAAATGATCATTGTTTGATGTACGTTGACTAAAATGAGCAATAGTTTAGTAGTATGACTAACCATGAGGGTAAAAGGGTTACAAAATAGGTGCAGGAGGTTCAAAATAAGATAGATAATCTTGGTGATTAGGAGGTCCATTATAAGGTTGATATTGGTCAATATAATTCTCATATAGGCTATGATACGGTTGATATGTAGGTGAAGGATATAATCCTACCTCATAGGTTGCCATAAATCCTTATATGACATATGTATCATAACATGAATCTAACCAAGAACCTCATTACCTTTGTAATATTGGTGATATGATATCTCTGAGATTGAAACAAATTATAAATCCCTTTTAAAGATACTTGAATCTACACAAGGTGACTACAGATGTTGATATTAATGTCCTTAGCTTCCAAATTTCCTCCAAGGTTATCAAAGAATGATTCAAGGCACTTAAAGATGATCCCACTAGGTATTCCATAATTGTTAAGTGTCTGGGTTGTACCCTTTCTGAGGAAAGGACTATTCACATCTACCTCAAACCTAGGATAACATGGGAGTGACCTATAGGCTATGGTTTACATGTTGTGTAGGTCAAATCTCTAGATTTTATGGGGATATCTCCCATAATCTGATCACTTGGTCTCTCTTTCTAAGACCTAATCCTATTGGGATGAAAAAGGAAGAGGGACTGCATAAATGAAACCTACTCTAAAGTGGTAAAGCACCAATATACTCACTTATCCACTCAACTTAGACTCAAACAACACTACTAAACTAAGTAAAGGATTGAACCACTATATCCAATGGTTTTTATGCATCAATATTTCATGTAGAGGTTGAACTTGGATGGATAAAAAATGAGGAAAATGAAATAAAAGTCTATTTATAGACTCTTATAGTCATATTTCTACTCATAAACTCAACCATCAATCTTCTAACACACTACACAACTTGCATAGAACACTTTTTAACATCTAGGTGAAGGGATTGAACCTGTAGAAAGGAAATTAGATCACTTAAGCATATAAATCAATCAAATACACACTAGAATATGATCAAAGAGAATATGGAACAATCTATTAATATCCCAAGAGTTTTCATAGAGTACAAGGTCAGGGAGATTTTCCTCATACTAGCTTGAGGGATACAATACAAGGCTAAAAGCCTTAAATACATAGCAAAAATGGAGAGAGAGAGAGAGGAGAAAATTGGCATGGAAAAGTGGAGAAGGGGTCATGAATGACCAAGTTCTACTCCATGCAGTAATCACATAATTTACATAGTCCCTCTTCAACCTTATCCATGCTTATCTCCTCCTTAATGGCTCCTTGAATGAGTTGTTGGCATTGGAATGAGGTGGAGGAGGATGAGTGAACTTTAATTACTTCCTTCTAAGGTTTGAACACACCCAATAGGGTTCATCACCTATCCAATGTTAGTTACCAAGTGAAAATGGAGTGGATAATGTGTAGGACCTGAGTAGTTCCATTCAAGGTCCTAATCACATCCATTCACTCCATTCTGATTAGAAACTTAGTTAACAAGCCTTAAGTGAGCATACACATACATATGGAGTACTAAGAGAGTTATAGTAAAAGGGTGGATTAAAGAAGGTGAAACATATGAGAAAATAATGGAGATGTCCCAAGTCTATTCAATGGAGGTTGGACTCAAATAAACTTAGGGAAATAAGGGATGAAGACCATACTTAGATATTTCATGCTCAAATGTAGTTAGTAGGCAACCCACTGCCAGTCTAAGTAAAATGAGTATTTGAGACACCTTTAGGCATGTAAACACTCTAAAAATTAGTAAAAATGGTCATCATTACTATTTTAAAGCATCAATACTCTCATTTTGGAAAGATAAATAATGGGTATACCCACTATTTTGGCTTAGACCAAGCCCTATCCATGATAGTCAGTTTGAGGGCTAGATGGGTGAATTAATATATTAAATAGCTTACAAATAGGTATAATCCCAAAAATGATTTTAAAATAGTGTGAAATGATAGTAAAGGCACTGATGACTCCTCTAAATGGGTTTAGTATTCAAAACTATAATCAAGTGCCTTGGAGATAGACTAATGCAGACAAGTACATAAGCCTTCTCATAGACCCTACTACCAATTTAAGTTTCTTCCAAGATATTAAAATAATTTTAATGGTCAATATGGAGTGTATTAAGGGTTTTAAGACCTGAAAAGGATGTTTTAAGTGTATAAAAGTGAGAAACAAGGCAAAGTGGCTTTAAAACCTTGCTTGAAACACTCAGCCCAATATACAGTCAACTCAAGAGCCAACTTCAAGTGATCACCCACTTAATCATAAGGAGGATCAGGGATAAATATCTTAGGGAAGTTTAAGTATCCCTATGGACCAAATATTCATGAAATATTAGTTGGTATTTGGGGGCTAATCTTTATGAATGTACCTTAAGAAGATAACCAGTCAAAATTGGTCTATAAACAACCCTAGTGTCACCTTCTAATGTTCATATCTCCATACACCATTTTCATGGGAATCCATGCCTTTAATTGAATATTATTAGGTTAATTCAATATAGATTCATGACATTTTTTCCTAACTTAAACATCTATACACTATGAACTATCGCTAAGACTCTTAAGCACTCATAAACCTCTCTAAAACCCTAAGCAAACCTAGTCTTAGAAATATTGATGTTTTAACATAATATCACCCTATAATGACATGATAATGTCATGTAATGTTAAGTTCACTTATAGAGGACTCCACCCATGGAATTTTGTTGTATAAACATTATATAGAATTATAGTAAATCCATACTTTTGTAAGATTTTGAATTAAAAAAGGATACAAAACCATTTGAGGAGATTAAAAATGTTGGAGGGGGAGGTTTAAGAATTTATTAATCTTATAAAATCATAAAATTTTAAAGGATATTCCTAAAATCACCTTTGTAAATCATTTCAAAATTGCCAGTCTACAAAAATGACAAACAAGATGACCTAGTCAATTGAAGTGATTAGATTGTAGATATTTATTGCCAAAAAGGATTATGGTGTGATGTATAATTTTTTTTTAGAAATATAAAGAATCCATACATAGGTTATTTATAGCTTCTTGGAGATTCCATGGCTGCCAAATTCAAACAATTAGGCTATTAGGCATAATTAGCCTTTTTGGCCTACTTGGTCAAAGAAAGTTGAAAAAATGGTGTATGAAGGAAAATACAATGAATTAATGTAGGAATGTTTCACCTAGTAACTAGTAATTCAAGATAATATAATGTAAAATTCATGGAAATTATAAAGAGGAGATAGTTTCAAGGCTTGGTCCACAAGAGAGAGCTAGTGGGCTTCTCAACACCTCATGAAGATTAATTACACTCCATTTGCAATTGGTAACTAATATTAGAGAGGTGATAGACCATCTTGGGCATGGTAAAACCTTATATGAAAGTAAATTAAGATAAATCATCCTCCACCACCTCATTCAATGCCAAAAACTCATTCAAAGAGCCATTTAGGAGGAACTACACATGGAGAAGGTTGAAGAGGGATTATGTAACTAATGTGACTATTGCATGGAGTGGAACTCGGTCATTTATGACCCCTTATCCATTTTTACATGCCACTTTTCTCCTTATGACTCTTAATTTATGCTATAAATTAAAAGATTTTGGCCTTGTATTGAGGAAACTCTACCTGACCTTGTATTCTATGAGACCTCTTAGACTATTAATAGATTGTTCCATCTTCAATTTAATTAGATTATAGTGTGTATTTGATTGTTTGATAATATTAATTGGTATGATTTCCCTTTTATAGGTCTAATTCCTTCACCTAGATGTTAAAAAGTGTTTTATGTAGGTTATGTAGTGTGTTAGAAGATTGATGGCTGAGTTTATGGGTGGAAATATGACTATAAGAGTCTGGAATCAGACATTTATTTCACTCATGATTTATACATCCAAGGTCAACCTCCACATGAAATATTGATGCATAAAAAACATTGGAGATAGTGGTTCAATCCTTTTCTTAGTCCATTAGTGTTGTTTGAGTCTGATTTGAGTGGATACGTGAGTATATTGGTCCGTCACCACTTTAGAGTAGGTTTCATTTATGCAACCCCTCTTCCCTTTTCATCCAAATAGGATTAGGTATTATAAAGAGATACAAAGTGAGTAAATCATGGGAGCTATCCCCATAAAATCTATAGGTTTGACCTAAACAATAGGTAACCCAAAGCCTATAGGTCACTCCCATGTTAGCCTAGGTTTGAGGTGGATATGAATAGCCCTTTCCTCAGCAAGGGTGAAACCTACACATGTAACAAAGAGTTTACTACAATATTCATTAACAATCTCAATACTAAATTAAAATACCAATTAAAGATACTGTGTGCCAAGTCTTTCAATGAAATTATAAAAAAGGGAACTCAAATTGAAAAGGCACTCATTGAGAAGGGGATAATTAAATTATATACCCAAAATGAACAAGGTCAAAACAAAGATAATACTTTTTTGGGTAAGCCTAATGTTTCAATAAGAATAAAATGTTGTAGGGGATGGTGTAATAGATTCTAAGCATGTGACAATAGTGTAGAAAGCTCCTTATTACTAAAAATAAAAAATGTCTCTACTATAAGGGTACCAAGGGGAAAAAAAAAGCCTCAAATGAGAAAGAAGCCTCTAACTACTCTTTGTGTACCCACTAAAATGGTTTTACAAATATTAATTGATACTAATATGATTACTCTCCCTAAAATCTGACTATTGGATGATAAAAAGTGATGACCAAATTGGTATCATGAAGATGATTTTTTCCAATAACATAGAGTCAAGGGACATGATATCAATAAATGCACATAGTTAAGGCACTACATCTAATATTTAATTAAGAAATGAGATATAGAATTAGAAGGGGAGAGTCCAACTAGTCAATCTAATAATTAAGAATTGGGTATATACCAAGACCACTTTCTTAAGCATGATCAAAAGAAAAAAGAAACCACTAAAGGATTAGTGTCAAACCTCCACCTTCAATATAACTGAGTATCACTCCATCTCATAGAATTACATTAATACCATTAAAATCTAAGGCCCCCTAGATCCCACACATGCACCATCCACCATCCTTAAAATTAATAGGGTAATAGCTGATTGTGTAGTAACTACACAACATGTCAAGATCACTATTCTTGGATCAGCTATAAAAGACCCATCCACCTCTACATCTCAAAGATTACATATCCTTTAAAAAGTCTTAAGTTATTTTGATAAACTGTATGATATCATCTGATATATTGAGAAGACTCTAACCCAAATCTCTCTCATGGATTTTCTTAAGACATCATCGATACATCAGAAGATACTCAATCAAGTCCTAAATAAAATAAAATTCCCTAAGATATTTACGTAAGTAAATTTAAGGATTTGGTGGGTCATTTATCTCCTTCCTAATAGATTAATTATAGTTCCCAAGATATACCAAGTATATACCCTCACCATAACTATCCATTATTTATTAAAATTTCCATTGCCAATCATAAGATCCCACATGTACTCATATATGGAGGGTTAGTCTTAAATTTGTTCAATCTTAAATTTATCAAGAAATTGGGTTACTCTGAGTCTTCATTAGAGCCTAATTTAATAATGATTAAAACATATGATGATAATGAGAGGCCATCTACAAACACTATTTATCTTCCTATAGTTGTGGACCCATAGTCCACCAAACCCTAACTCATTTATTAGACATTGATCTCATGTATAATTTACTTCTAGGATGCCCATATATTATTGAAATGAGTTTAGATCCATCTACCCTCCTTCAATTCTTAAAATTCCCTCATTTAGGAATGAAGGTTATCATCATAGGGGAAATAAAACACTTTCATAACTATCAAATGGACCAATTACATCCTACTTGCTACTATCCCATAACTCATAATGATACTTATAATCCCAAATATATTAAATATATCTACCCTAATAATATATCACCTACTTCATCTAAATCCCCAAACATCACTCATCTTAAGATTAATTCCAAGGGCTAGGGAGTATGATTACAAAACCCTTTATGTCCAAAACTTACCACTTTCCCTCTATAGCTATGAGTCCCCTTCTATGAAGAAAGATAAAATAATTATTTACTAATTAAAGTCCAAAACCTTTACTATTATTGATCTATTATTAGAATAATACTTTGATGAACTTGATGATTCATGGTTTATTCTTGAAGATGAGTCCCTAGAATTTCATAAGCAAAAGTACCTATTGTCACTCAATTTTGTACCCTTGGAGAGGTAGTTAAATCCTAATAAAATTGAGTGGGATAATGGGATTATCCATGGAGTGATATAATGGGATTACTCCTAGACCCATGGGTTGTCTATAGTGGGGGTAAACCTCTAGTTGAAAGGGATAACTCCTTATATTTGTCTTGATTATCCTTATAATAACTAGTTAATGTATGAAAAGAGATTAGAAACTATTTAATTACAAGGAAACTAAAAAAAATAGGTGATACACTATAATGTTTGATCCAAAACTATCCTATACTTGCACTTATAAGAGGTAAATATACAATCTAGTATGTGCTTCGAGAAAAAGAGCTTCTAACATAAGTATTTTAACCTAGAGACCATGTAAGTATAAGATAAGGTGAGAGTTTTAAAGGAATGATAAGACACTATTGAAAATACAAAAAACTTATATATAATACCACACTTCAATATAATCCAAGTTACCTACAAGAAGACAATGTACTCATACCTAGGTTTACACAAGTATGACAAGATGTAAGGACAAACAATTTTATCACTATAATCTATAAATAAATCATTTCACACACTGAAATATGAAATTGGAAATAAATAGTTTGAATTTTATTTATTAAGGAAAAGATGAGTAAAAAAATAGCAGGTCTTCACCTATCTTTCTTGTGGATAGATTATAATGCCAAAACTACACATACTGAGAGAGAGACAAATCCCACACCAAGAATGGAATATTGGGGGTTTATAATAATGGATAAAGTTTATTAGATTTAGAAGAGTTAGGAAGAAACATTTTAAGTCTTAAATAAGTGTTGCTTGATCTCCAAGTCTTTTGTAAACTACCTTCAAGTCTGAAGGAGTCAGTCTTTGACGAGTTCACAAGACTTATTAAAATTTTATCTAATGTATTGTAGGAAAACCTCTTAATATACCTTAAAATTGAATATATATCCATTTACAAAGGTGGAGTGACACCTTACCAAGGTTTATGCATCATTATCTACTCTTGAAATAGGATTTCTTGAAAGGGGGAGTTAGCCTAACTCATGGAGTACAATCTATGATCTTAGGTAGCAAAGAAATGATCTCATTATTGTTATAAAATTTGTAACTAATAAATCTAAGATTTAAATATCCCATCATCACCTCTTCAGGTTTTTGAAGACTCTAATTGACTCCTTGAAATACTTTCCATTCCTCTCAAATATTTCACTTCAATGTTGGTTACCTAACATTAATTAGTAGTTAGGCCTATTTACACATGTTAGTTCATTTGAATGTCCATGAAAATTGAATATAACCATATAAAAAGGCTTAAGATCATGTTATCAAACCCAATAAATAATTCATTATATGAACAAGGCCTTCAAGGCATCACAAACCTATTGTTTTTCCTAGTCTAGATGACTAGGTCTCTCATTCTTAATGCACCATAAATTGTATTCCTTTTGCAGACCTATAGGAATAGTTTCATGAGTGGATAAAATTATTTTGTGCCTTGAGGAGTTATAAAACATCCTATTTTACCTCCTAAAATGAATTTAAAGTGTTCATCCATGTTTGTATCTTCCAAAATCATCAAAATTAGTAAAATAGAAGGCATTTAGTGTGTTTGTATATGTGACATTAGCATCAAATTTCATAATGAGGATAAATAGAGAGATATTGATAAGTTCCAAATGTTTTTAGAGATAAAAAATGCATTTTGAGACATTAGGAGACAAATATCTTACATCACATTCATTCAAAAGTTTTATTAGGGTTTAAGACCTATTTAGGGTCTTAACAATCATTCATAAAGCATTGATTATTGATTGGAATATTTTCACTTGGAAAACCTTCTTATGACCTCTCAACATATACCATATGGCTCATCTTCCCATGCATAATGTGATCTATGACGTGAACATATGAAATTACTCTTCGGGTAATAGACCTAGTGTTCTTAAACCTGAGAGAGGTATAATTTAGGTTTTAGGCCTCAAAACTCAATTATAATATTTGGAAAGATTAAGACACATCTAAAAAAATATTACTCATAGTTATACATGATTTTATAATTATTTTTACTCTAGTATGTGCATTTGGTGTATTGGTCAGGAAACCTGAGGTTATAGGCCTATCACTTCCTTGCTATCCCTTAAGGGAATTTGGATTAAAAATTGGTATTTTTTTAAAACTAGAAGTGTATTGAGACATTTTATATGTTTATGTATTTCCTCAAGGGCCCTCCATATGGTTTAACATTATCATTTTGTGTTTTAGGTTCAAACAGACCCTTTAGTCTCAAGATTGTCCCTTACTAATGGAGTGGGCAAGGTCTAAGACAAAATAATGAGTATGCCTCCTACCTGTATGGATGTTAGGTGACCATGGATGTATTTTTACACTCAAACATATATTTTATAAATTATAAGTGTGTGATGAGGCCTATAGATGCCTCAAAGCATCAATCTCTCTCATGACTAAATAATCTGAGCTGATGGTCTGTAACTAGATTACTGTAGCTTTTGATGGGGTCCTTAAACCTATATTATAGTATCATCTTATCACTTTGATAAATATATATAATCAATATGGATTTTGGATACTTATTACTAAATCTTTATTCAAACCTCATAACTTCAATCTCTCTACAAGTTTAAGATCCTTCTTGAAACCTTTAAACTGGGCTTACAATTCTGAGTGTCTTATTCAGTAAAATAGTGGCACTTCCTCCATAAAAAAAACCCATTTATCAATGGATTATCTTATAATAACCTCCTTATAATTTATTCACTTGAATATCTAAAACATTCAATAGTGATTTTAGCCCATGTTCTACATGTATCATTCACATGTGTCTCAAAAGGGTTGGTTGTAGGTGCACTCTCCCCATGACCACCAAGTCATTAAGAAACATAACATTATGAGACCTTATTTAAACCTTATAGGGGTTATGTGTGAGTTTTTTTCATGTTATAGGACTATATAGAATCTAAAAATGTTCACTACTCACATTGATGTCTACCACCCTATGAGACAAACCTATAACATGAATAAACATGGAGGTCTCTTGCATTTGAATGCATGCGATGAGTTGAAATGATGGAAATAAAATACTTATTATACCTCATTAAATACCATAAAACACTTATTAAGCAATGATAATTTCATATTTTGAATAAGATTTCCCCAAAAATAAGGTGATAGGGTTTAGAGCCTTCTCCAATTAATTTAACTTCTTAGCATTTATTCATAAATAATAATATCTTGACCCAAAGACCAATGCCATGAATATAAATACCAATGGGTTTTCCATACCTGGTGAAGATCTTAGGATTCATCTGTTTATATTCTATATAGAACAAGCATTTATAAATGATCTTTGCAAAGCTATCAAGGGACCTGATGAAGTGGAAACTAAGTATTTTTCCATTTTTAAACCTATGAAACCTCTCTAAATGTTGAAAAGGAATGAGGAAGGTGGAGAGTCACTTTTCATATGTTCTCTCTTGAATATGACCTTATAAATTGATCATAAATACCCCTTTTATCTTTATTTCTCCTTTTTTAAGCATAGAACCTATAAGGTTTGACTAACCTTTGACTTGCTCTGACATTAAGAATGTTAGTAAATCTCTTTTTATGTTTTAAAAATAACATTTTTATGTACCATACTTTATATTATTATTGGAAATGAATTTATAGCCCTTAATAAATAGTTTCAAGTGTAGAAAAAACTAGTGAAAGTAGATGACCTCATGGAGTTGATATTTCATTTGACCAAGACCCTACAAGACCTTATATGGACTCTAGTTCACCCCTTATGACAACCTATGCAAGAAATAAGCTTTGAAAATACCCCAATTGGCCATAATAGAAACCTTAACATCCCCCAAAACCTTAATTTATGCTAAGAAACTTTACTTTCTCTAAGGTGACCAGAAATAAGTTTAAAATCATGATTTAATAATGCAAGGGCATAGATAAACTATATAAACCTATAGACACTTCTAAGAGAAGGGGAACATGAAACAAACTTGGAATCATAGAGGTCAAAATGTTGTCAAATTTTTATAACATTCTTGGTAACTCTTTAAGACAACATGCATGCTAGGCTGTGAGACCAATAGGCTTTCCTCAACCATTGGGAAATGGAGTCATGGTAGAGAGTCCTTGAAATAGAACTATATCAAGTTAAAAGATAACATAAACACACCACACCACACAAGGAAATAAACCACACTATGTTCAAAGTGTTCAAGGAACACCACTCAATAAATACTCAAAATAACAAACCAAAGAAAAAGTAAATAATAAGAACTACATAAGCACTTATTCAACACACACCACACACCTAATTATGTACATGACTAACCTTCATATCATTAGTAGAAGAGATTCAAATGGATCTCATTTATATGGATAGATAACTCCTACCCATCTATTATTTCCAATTATAAGGAATTTTTTTTCTTATAATTGATGATGATGTATGGCCCACTCCATAAAGTGTCGAACTTGGTGTGTCTCTTGGGCTTTGCTCTATCCTCATCCCACTTCAGTACTATATCACCTTCTTGGAAAACTATTGCATTTAATTTCTTATCAAAGGATTTCTTTATTAATACTTGATGATGTTCCATGGATTTGTGATTATTGTATCCAATATCTTGCAACTACATCAATTCTTTCAAACTCAACTTTATTAGAGTGATTTCAATAAATTCTACTTGATGTGCTAGCTCTAAGATAGGTATCTCTTAGGATATGGATAGTCTAGATTTTATTTCATAAAAAATAATATAAGGAGAGTTACCAATTAACCTTTTAGGTGTGATCTTATCATCCCATAGGTTTGTCTTTAACTTAGTATGCCAAGCTCTTTGGTTGTTATCTAAAGTCCTCTTGATGATCCTGATTAGGTTATTATTAGTAGACTCAGCCAACCCATTACCTTGAGGGTAATAATTGGATGTTATAAACAGATATATACTATTACTACTTACCCAATAAATTAGCTTAGAACCTATAAAATCAAGTGCATTATCTGAAATGATGGTAGAGGGAGTTCCAAACCTTTTAGCAATACCTTCATAGAAATCCAAAATGGAAATCTCATTGGCTTATTTTAATGCAACTACATCAACCCATATTGTAAATTAATCAATTTCTATAATGATCCACTTATGGCCAAAACTTGATGGAGGATTAATTATGATGATGAAATCAAGGCTCCATTGCATAAAGGGTTGATCCACTTGAATGTGTATCAATGGGAAAGTTGAAAGCTTTTGTTTGCCTACAAAGAAAACACATTGAGGACATCCTCTTACTAAAGCATAGAAATATTTGAAGAGGCTGGTCTAATAGTACCCTATCCTCGTGATCTTTGTAGATGTGGTATTTAGAGAGAAATGACCCCCTAATATTCCATTATGAAACTTTTCAAGCAATACACTGAACTAATCATTGTCAATGTATGTTGACAATACACCATTTATATATTTTCTAAAAAACACACCATCTACAAAATAATAAGGAATAGTTTTTAATCTAAAATACCTTCTCTTGGACCTACTCAATTTTTTAGGATACTCACCATTTTTGAGGAATCTTATTATTTCTTATGTCTAAATTTGTAGGGGTGTGGGATTAATTGGTTGAGGGTGGTCTTGATTGACCAAAAATTCATCTTTTGGTTCATGGATACTTGAAAATAAGTGCTCACATAGACCCTTACCCATTACAACTTGGTCACTTTGATGTCAAAATTATACTCCATGACCTTTGTAATCCACCCTACCCTCTTTTCATTGAGGTTGTTACTCAAGAGGAACCTATTGGTGATATTATGAGAGATCACGAGGTGAATTTTTAAATTTGAAATCATGTGTCTAAACTTATTTAGACATATTATAATAATAAGGAATTTTTTCTCCACAAATGTATATTTGGATTCATAATCCTCCAAACCTTGACTAAAGAATGCAAGAGGTTACTCAACACCCTCATCATTCTTTTGCACAAGCATAACTAATATAGTGTCAAGGTTATAAAATGTATATAACATAAAGTCCTTATTAAAATAAAGGTTTACAAGAGTGGGAGTTTGGGAAATTTCTTGCTTAATAACTTCAAAACTATTTTTACCTTCCTTAGTCCAAGTGAAAACTTGATTCTTTGTGAGCATGGTTGTGATAGGATTCACCAAAGATGCAAAAATTGGTATGAATCTTCTCACAAAGTTTATCTTACGCAAGAATATTTGGATTCTTTTCATGTGTAAGGGTAATGATAGGCCTAAAATAGCCTCTATCTTTCTAGGGTCAATGGCTAGATGATCCTTAAAAATAATGTGTCCTAGAAGCTTGCCTTCATGGACAATAAAAATGCAATAATTTGGGTTAAGAGACACCCCATACTATCCACACTTCTTAAAAACCTGATTAACATGATTCATGTAATAATTTGTATCCTTTGAGAACATGGTTATATCATCAAGATATACTAGAAACATCTCATTGATTAGGCATTTGAAATCCATATCCATTGCCTTATAAAAAGTGGCACCAACATTTTACAAACCAAAAAGAATTTAACTATAAGAAAAGGTTCCCCATTTTGTAGTAAATTTTGTCTTGAAATATTCATATTCATTCACCAAAATGTGATTATAACTAGAATATCCATCTAGGAGTGAGAAGCATTAGGAACCTAAAACAACTTGCAAAATCTACTCCATAGGGGGTAAGGGGTAATTATCTTTAAGTGACACCTTATTTAGGTCCTTAAAGTCTACACAAAATCTTATTTCCCCACTTTTATTTATAACATGTATAATATCAGATACCCAAGTTGAGTTATTAATAGGGAAAATTATGCTAGACTTAATTAGTTTGGTGAGTTCCATTCTCATGTGTTGTTCAACTTTGGGGGTTAATAGGCCTTTGATTTTGCCTAATTGGTTTAGATATATGCTCTAATTCAATAATATGGTGGGATAGGATAGTTTCAAACCCATTTAGATCCTTATATTCCCAAGCAAATAAATCATGGAATTCCCTACATAATTCAATGAATGCTTATTTTTTTAAAAGGAGAGCATACCTTGCCTAGTTTAAGGAGATTGTCCTTGAAGATTAGGATCCTTTTAGAGTTATCCTTCCTTGTGGACATGCCCACCTTATATTTATTATTTTGGTCATCCTCATTAAATATGATCTATATAGTGACCAATACTTTAGGTATCTTGTTTATTATCAAATGTATAGTTAGATCCTCACACTGATTATGGAGCTTCTTCTAATTTCTTGAAGAGAACTCAACCTACTCTTGTAAGAATTTTAAAATGTACTTTTCATTATCAAACACCTACCAAGCCAAAATAATTAATTTTTAGGAATGTAAGGCCTCACAATGACCTTTATATGTGACTATTTTCCTTCTTTATTTATATCAGTAGGTGTGTCAAATTGTGCACCTATGGCAGCCGACCTATTAACATGCTTGTTTTTTTCTCTTGAGATTCATTGTATGTTGAATGCACTAAAGTATTCAAGTGAATCCCATACCATATGATTATAATAATTAATCAAAGGGTTCTTGTTGGTATTCATATTCCTTATTTGATTCATAATCAATTCACTATCCCCATACACTTACAAATTATTGATTACCTTCCTCTTTTCCCATTGAAGACCATAAATTAGTCCTTCATACTTGGCCACATTATAGGTAAAATTTAAATGGAATATATATAAGGAGAAATACTAATGTTTATATGTATAAAATACCATAACACCAACTCCTGCACCAACCTTACTCCTTGAACCATCAAAAAACATCTTCCACATTCCATCACTCTCATTTTCTTCCTTTGTAAGTGAAGGTATAGGTGTTACATCCTCATGTAGGAAATACACCCCCAAATAAATATCTTACATGAAAATATAGGGATAATACTTATAGGACTCAACACCATATTCATCTAAGAATAGATCAAAAATAACTTCAAGAGGGGAAGATGTTTTATCATTTATGACATACTCTTACTCATTGATAGTATAATTCAGATTGAAACTAATTTTGACATATTGTTTAATGTGGAACTTGGCCAATGTATATGTTATTATAGTCACTTTAGATCCATACCTCATTCTAAAATCCATGAAAAACCAATCAGTAACAACATACTCTCCTATCTTGGTAGTAAAGTCTCTTGATAGGTAAATGAAAAAGTGTGTAGGTAGATCCACCACCACTATGTCTTGTAGAATTAGAAAACTTTAGAAGTAATGAAAGAAAAATTTCAAGCCTTTGATGATCCCTATATATATAAATAGTGTTCATCTAGTTTTATCACTCTTTTTCCATAAGTTTCATATTTCAAGTCCAACTTGTCTACAACTAGTTTAGGCATAATTGAAGTGTTTAGCCCATTATCCACAATATAATTATAGACTAGTTTATCTCCCATAATGAGGGTAAGATAGAAAGGTGGAGGATTTTCACACTTGGTGTAAGGTTAAAAAATATATTAGGTTCATTTATTAGGTTTACACCAATATTCTTTGATGGTTGGGGAGGAATATGGAGTTGGGATAACTACTCTTGGAGAAACTCCTTTTGTCCAGGCATATGGAGTACCTCCTAAAGAGATATACTTGTATTTTTATTCTTAAAAGAGTAAATAATATTCAAATAAGAAACACTATAATTTTTTTTCATCCTAGGAGATAAGGAATTACCTTGAGCTTGAGGCAATGAAGGTTTGATCACTTTCCCCAAGTTCTAATTTTGAAGAGGTGTAGAAACTATAGAGGCTACCACATTTGTATTCATACCTTATTGCATTAAATGGGTTTTTTTTGGATTTATATCCACATGTTTAACATATCCTAAAGATATCCTCATTAACCTTGTGTTTTCTACAACTAAGGTACTCTAATTTAGGACCAAACTATCTTTCATTTGATAGTTCATAAGGCTTGTTCCTGAATTGCTACATTCTCCACTTGGTTCTACTTGAATAGAGCTATAATCCTCTAAAGTAAACTAAGAATTAGTCCCTAATTGAGCCACCAAGACTTGAAATTATCACTCATTATCATTCATGAATTGACTTGAGGTTTCCCCCAAGAATTTGGCCATTCTTCTCCTTGAACTAGGTTGTTATGGACTAGAACCATGGCTCTTGCGGTGGGAGCATCATTTGGATTGTAGGTAGTAGGTGGCCTATTGAAATTAGGCTGACCTTGTACCCTCCTTTTACCATTATATTAAGGTGTAAATATCTATTATTTTGGATGGTAATAGTAGGAGTTTTGGTAAGATCCAAATTATTGATTTGATTACCTAGTTGAAGCTTCTAAGGCCTTGTATTTTGCTTGCCAATCAATTGCATCATCTAGTTTCTTTAGAGAAACTTTAGATTGGTTGTTTAAATTTGGAATTTGAGAAAGGATTGAAGGAGGAGTAGTCATCTTAGGTAATATAAGCATTAATACCTTTGAAGGGAGTTTTCCACCTTGGATCAAACTATTCTCATCTCTAATATCCACATCATAGGCATTAGGCAAAGTGTACCCTCCCATGGATTGAAACATGATAACTATATCAGTCCTAATAGCTTTGAGATGGGTTGGGAAAAACATTTTTTAGGGGGTCTTATGGGAAGTGGGAGCCTATTTCATGTCCTTTTCAACCTTTCATTGAAATCATGCATGGATTCAGTAGACCCTCTTTGGATAACGTTCAACTAATGCATCAGTGATGTATGGTCACTCATATCTTCATATATTATAGTCAACAACTCCCCAAATTCATCCCACATAGTAATTCATCCTCCTAGCAAGGTTTTATAAAAATTAAGGGCTTTTACCTAAGGGACATGGAAATAAATCTAATTTCTATATTAATCTCTATGATATTATAGAATTTGTAGAAGTTAGATATGTTTCTAGTGTGCTCACTTGAAGTGATATGACCTTCCCAATTGAAATAAGAAATAATCTTGGTGGAATTAAGAGGGATTTCATCATATGAATCAATTTTTATGGGATTTTTAGTATTAAAATCTAGGAAATCATGTTGCCTATCCATGTTACCTTTAAAATCTTCTTCACTCTCATAATATTCTTGAATTTTAAAGCCTTCTTTCTCTTCTTTCTCTATTTCAAGATTATCAAGTGCCAAGAAAGGATTAGGGTACTTAAATCCAAAGGGAAGATCAGGATAAGGGATTGGATTTATAAAATGTGTACCTCTACTAGTAGTTGATCTAGTAGTGACCATGAAGCCTGAAAATTAGAAATTGGTATGCAACTAAATGTTATAACTTCAATTAAGTATCCAAATTCTGAGTAGGAAACACTTATGCAACTATGATATTGTCAAGACAAACATTCACCTTGACAAGGAGTGTTTAGGATAATTGTCCCATCAAAAATTCCAAAACTATTATCACTAAATTTTTCACCTTTGGATATGTAGTTAAAGCCTACTCCAATTGAGTGAGATAGTGAGATTACCCCTAGATGTGTGGGTTATCTGTAGTGGAGGTAAACCTTTCTTTGAAAGGGTTATCTCCCTAAATTTATCTTGATTGTCCTTCTACTAACTATTTGATGTATGAAAAAATATAATAAACTATATAATTTAAAGTAAATTAAAACAAACAGGTGATACATAATAAATTTTGATCCAAAACTATCTTATGCTTTCACTTAAAATAGGTACAACTACAATCTGGTATGTGCTTTAAGAGAGAGAGCTTATAACATAAGTATTTCAACCTAGAGACCATGAAAGTATATTATATAATTTGAGTTATTTAAAGTAATGTTAAGACACTATTAAAATTAAAAAACACTAAGATACAATACCACACTTAAATATACTCCAAGTGACCTGAAAGAAGACATTGTAATCATACCTAGGTGCACACAAGTAGGATAAGATGCAAGGACAAGAAATTTTATCACTATCATATATAAACAACTCATTTAACACATTAAATTATGAAATTGGAAAACTTTAACTAGTTTGAATTTTATTTCTTAAGGAAAAGATGAGTAACAAAAATATTAGGGTTTTGCCTACCTTTCTTGTGGATAGATTACAATGCCAAAATTAGGCATACTTATAACAACAATGTGTGTGTGTAAGAGAGAGAAATCCCATGCCAAGAAAGGAATCTTAGGGGGTTACAAGAATGGATAAATATGATTATATTTATAATATTTGGGAATAAGAATCTAAAGTCTTGAACACATGTTGCTTGATCTCCAAGTCTTTTACAAACTATCTTCAAGTTAGAAGGAGTTAATATTTGAGGAGTTGATAAACCTTCTTGAAAACTAATTTGACATCTTGTAAGAAACGTATTAATATAAGTTGAAATTTCATGGATATCCATGTAAAATGGTGGAGTGACACCTCACCAAGGTGTATGCATCATTCTCTACTCTTGAAATAGGCTTTCCTAAAAGGGAGAGTCAACCTAACTCATTAGGTGCAATCTATGATCCTAGGTAGCAACAAAATCATCTAATTATTATTATAGAACTTGTAAATAATAAAAATAAGCCTGAAATATGCCATCACCACCTATTCAAGATTATTAAGGCTCCAATTTACACCTTACAATGCATGTCATGCCTCTCAAATATTTCATGTCAATATTGGTTGTTTAACATTAGTTGGCAGTTAGGCCTATTCTCACATATTAGTTCATTTAAATGTCCATTAAAAATAAATGAAAGCCTATGAAAAGGATCAAGATCATGTTATTAGACCTAGTAGACACTTCATCTTATGAACAAGGACTTCAATGCATCACAAATCTATTGTTCTTTCCAATCTAAACAACTAAGTCTCTCATTCATAGTGCATCTTAAACTATCTTCCTTGTGTAACCATGTAAGAATATATTCATGAGTGGAATAAAGGATTTTGTGCCTTGAGGAGTTATAAAACATCCCAAGGTACCTCTTACAATGAATTTCAAGAATTCATCCATGTCTGTATCCTCTAAAATCATCAAAACTAGTAAAAAAGAGGGTATTTATTGTGTGCATATAGGTGACATCAGCATCAAATTTGATGGTGAGGAGAACTAGAGATATGTTGACAAGTTATAAATGTTTCTAGATCCAAAATAATGCATTTGGATCCATTAACATATAAATCTCTTACATCACATTCATCTAAGGGCTTTAGTAGGGTTTAAGACTTATTTGGGGTCTTAACAATCATTCATAAAGCACCAACCATCAATTAGCCTCATTCCACTTGGAAAAATTTCTTGAATAATCTCCCCACCTATCCAAAATGGTTTAGATTCCCATGCATAGTGTGAATTATGATGTGAATGTATGAAATTACTCATCGGGGAGTAGACCTAGTGTTCTTGAACTCAAGAGAGGCTTAATATGGGTTTTAGGCCTCAAAACTCAATTCTAATGCTAGGAAAGGTTAAAACACCTCAAAAAAAATCTTACTTATGGTTATATATTCTTTGGTAATGATTTTAAATTAATTTTGTGTATTTGATGTATTGGTAAGGAAACTTGAGGATATAGGCTAGTCACCTTCTTGTCAGCCCTCAAGGGAATTTAGATTGAAAAATGGGATTATTTGAAACTTAGAAGTGTATTGATACCTATTATATGTTTATTTGTTTCCTTAAGGGCCTTATCTATGGTTTAACATGATCATTTTACATTTTAGGTTCAAATAAACCCTTTAGTCTCAAGACTATCCCTTGCCAATGGAATGGGTAAGGTTTGAGACAAAATAGTGAGTATCCCTGATCCCTATATGGATTTGAGGTGACCATGGATGTATTTTTTCACTCATAACCATACATTTTATCAATTATAAAAGTGTGATCATGCCTATAGAGGCATCAAAACATCAACATCTCTCATGATTGGATAATCTAAGTTGGTGGTCTACAACTAAGTGATTGTAACTTGTGATGGGGTCCTTGAACCTATACGATAATCTCATATTATAAATTTGAGAAATTTATATGCTTAATATTTATTTTGGACACTTATTATAAAATCTATATTTAAACCTTAGAATTTCAATCTCTCTTCAAGTTTGAGATGTTTCTTGAAACCTTCAAACTGGGCTTATAATTTTGATTGTCTTATTCTATCAAATAGTGGAAATTCCTCCATGGAAAAAAAACCATTGATTAATATATGGTATTATATAAACCTCCTTTTCATTTATTCACTTGAATATCTATAACATTTAGTAGTGAGTTTAGCCCATATTCTACATGTATCATTCATAGGTGTCTCAAAAGGGTTGGATGTAGGTACACTCTCCCCACAACCATCGAGTCATTAGGAAACATAACATTATGAGACATTATTAAAACATTATATGGGTTATGTGGGAGGAATTTTCATGTTCTAGGACCATAAAGAGTCTAATAATGCTCACTAGTCACAATAATGGCTACCACCCTATAGACACTGAAAATCCACACACTGTGATTTTGAAGGTCATAATCCTCTACCATATTAGGCCCCCCTTATAAAAATATACCCTATAAATCCTAAAAAACAACAACCCATAGTCAGTTGGACCTAACTAACCTAGTCATGATTAGTGATGGTCACCCTGACTGGTAATGGTCAGGTTACACCACCTGGACTTTTAGCATGCAAGCCACATGCAAACCACTACATTGATTTTATAAATATATCTCATCTAAATATTATTATGAGCCTTTGCATGGAAAAATTATATATATATGGCCTAGTTACAACTTTAGTTCCACTTATTTCTTGTGCCTATAAGAGAGAGAGGCCTAGGAGAACAAATCCATCTGTAATTATGATCAAGAGCTTTGTGTATCTAGAATCTCTTTTTTAAAGTCAATCATCTTCAAGCATTTCAAAAATCTAGTAGCCATACAAGGGAGATAGCCTACCACCATATATCCATCAATTTCTCTAAATACTATTACTCTACCAAAATCATGGCTAGCTTTTACAATGAGCAATCTATCTCAACCATCCATCAAACCAAATTTTGGTAAGACAATTATTTGTTTTATGGTAATCACTTATTGTATTTTCATTTTGAGATCAATCTATCCCTTACTCATCTCTTGGAATTTACCTTATTATTCCCATCAATTAGCAATACCAACCCAATTTCATTGATAGGAAACTGGTGATGGTGCTTTAACCAGTGATGATTAGTCTCAACTAATGATGGTTAGACAACTGGTGATAGTTCCCTTAACTAGTGATGGCCACTTTGACTACCAATAGTTCATTGTTAGGAAAATTTATAACATGATCCTTTTACCTACCTACACCCAACCAAATATATTTTTCTATATCCTTATCTATTCACAAACCCTAATTGATTTTCTAAACCATACCCTAACCCTTTAGCATGAGTATCAACTAGTTTATCACTAATTTGATCATTTCTAGTCTATTTTCTGAGCAAGCATTCTTGTGTTCAATTTTAGTACCTTTTGATTATTGATTTATCTTTTTTCTAGTTTTATGAAATTAATTATTTAAAACATGTGGATTGATAGACCCTAAGGAAGATCTCACTTTCAAGATCTAGCTATTGTTAGGAAATTTACCTAACTATCTATCTAACAAACAAGTTTGCTTTAGTGCTTTCTTGTTTGTAGGTCTTCTTCTCAAGACAAAGAGGAGCTCTTCACAATATTTTGATTAAATTCATGCACAAAAAAATAGGTTTTTCAACCATACCCATATAAATTTTATTTTCTCTCTTCCCTATAAATTAAAGTAAAAATTTACATGAAACATTCTAGCACACCCAATGGGACCTAGAGTCTTTTATCACATTTTCTTTACATTTGTATGCTCTTTTCTCTATACTGAGCTCATAATTGAAACTAAAATCTCTTTTGGGTTTAAAATAAACTACATCTATTTCTTACTTTTAACATTAGTTCACTTTGAATTAAAGCACAATAATCTTATCATAGTATCACTTCTATTGCACACATTAGCCAAACCACTTTCATCAATCAAACATCAAATTTTTTTGAGACAAGGCCCAACTAGGATTTCATTGCCTAGAGATCACCTTACCCTTTCCTGACAATCCTAATTAGAGGTTGTTACCAAGGGGAGAACCAACTCATCTCTTTGGTTGAGTATAAACTTTAGATATCAATATATATTGGCTAAGCACCCAACACTCTTATTTCTATGGGATTGTGAAGTGAGGGGGTAGGCCCCAATACCAAACCATGTATTGATTCAAATATAGATTATTTTGAGCACTTAAATGACCCAAAACCAACCATAGACTACTTCTGTAGTACCTGATCTATAGGCCAACTTCTATCACACATTCTCACAAACTAAGGCATAAGCCAAAAGAAACATTAAAACTAACCTCTAGGATTAACATACTTTATAGTGTGTGTCTTAATTGCCTTGATCATTTTCTTGTCTTCTTCCTATTTGAGTGGTGAGTTTATGCTTTTTTTCTCTCCCTCTTTATTATATAGATCTCACTTGATAGAAGTGAAGAGACCTAGTAGAGTAGAACCCATCACTCAAATCAACCTCTTCTACCTCTTCATCTATGAAGTATGCCTATGAAGTAGAAGACTGACCTCATCTTTTGGGAAAACCTAATTTTCCTTGGGTATTTTCCTAGGGAGACATGGACTTTACCACTTTTTTGGATAACAACCTGGTTTCCCTTCAACACTACCTTACCACCTCCTTTCATTATTCCCTAGTTTCAACTCCATCTCAAGATCCTCTTTATGGCATGCCATCTCACCTTATGGGGGATGTTCCTATTTCCATGGTCACTACCCAACCTTTAACCACCCATGCATCTTTATCTACTAACCCCTTTGATGCCATAGTTGAAAACCAACCTACCCAAACAACACCTACCCTTACACCTTCTACCCCTACCAATGACTCCTCCACCTTAAGAACAACCCTATCATTAACCCATTATGCTTCACTTAGTGCTAGAGCACCTACCACCAACACTACCAACCTTACCCCTATCAACCCCAACCCATTGGTCAATACCCATTTACCAAGCTTAGGGGTATCTATCCCTTCTACTTCACCACCTACTAGCATGAAGGTCACGACCTCTCCTTTTATTACCAACCCAACTACCATTCATGCCCAATCCATAGGGACTCCTCAGTAGGTACCCATTACACCCAATCTAGGATACATCCCTAACCCCAAGGGTATGTACCCACTACTCTACCACCATCATCCACCTATCCTTACATACCACCTACCCAACCTTTAGTATCTACATTAAAAAATGTGGAAACCTCTCAACCACCAAATAATTACCAATATGTTACCCAATCTAAACCACAATATCAAATTTTTAACCCTTTTGGTCCACCACCTCAAATTGACCTAATGAAAATACTCATGGACAAGATGAAAAATCTTGAGTCATCCACTTCAGGGGCTCATAATATCCTATTTTATGAGCAAATTTTTAATGAATCTATTCATCCCTTTATCCCTATAATACCTTACTCTCCTCAATGGGAGCTTCCAAAATTTACCAAATTTTAGAGTAAAGAGGACCCCCAATAACACCTTAGGGATTTTAGATACACATGTTACATGATTACTTATGATGATGCCCTTATCTTTTGAACCTTCCCTATGTCTTTATCCAGCCTGACACTTGACTAGTGTAGTGCCCTTACTAGACATTTATTCTTTTCTTTCACCCAACTAGCTCAAGTCTTCTTGGATCACTTTTCCATTAACATTTCCAAGAAGGTCTCTATCACTGACCTCTATTCTATTAAGAAATTTGATGATGAGTTTGTTACCAATCTCATCACTCATTGGAGGAGCTTAATTAATCAGATTTCATTTTCCTTTCTTTAACCTAAACTTATAAATCTCTTTGCTCGAGCTTGCGTCAAACATATGTCTTCTACACTGCATGTCCAAAGCTTTAAAACTTTTTTTAAAGCTTTTACCATGGTGTGTAATCTAGAAAACTAGTCTATAAATGAGGGAAATTTGAAGTTACAAAACCAAAATTCTACCTTCAAGACCAATGAAACCTTTTCATCGAAACTAGGCAACCAAGCCAACATCAGAACCAAGAGCAAGGGAACTATGAATGCAGTTATCCTTAAAACCACCCCTTCACCCAATGTCAATTAACAAAATTCTCCCATTACCTTTAACCAAAACACAAAGAACCCAAACCAAAGCAACAAAAAATAGTTCACTCTACTTGGAGAATCTTATGCCTCAATTTTGGAGAATATACTAAAAGCTAACCTCATACAGCTTCCCCCTATCAAAGCTCCTCAATAGTTTGATTCTTCTCATCCAACACCTTCTTGGTACAATTAGAATGACCTTTGTTATTTTCATCAAGTAATTATACATGACTTAAGTTGATGTAATACTTATAATCATGTTGTTTAGAGCCTTATCGACAAGGGGTAACTCATGTTGGTAATCCTAATGCCCCTCAAAATCTATCTCTTAACATCTTCAGGAAGCCTTTTCCTAGCCATGCCCCTATCAAAACTAAGTACACATAATCTAAATTGTCTCATGATGCCCACATAGTCAATATGGTACTTGATGCACTTATTAATGGGGAACCTACCATCCAATCTCCCTACTTTTCCCCTACTTCTTCCACCAAGGTGGTGGAGTCACTTTCCCATCATTCAAAGGCCCAAACCATAGAGGTTCCTTTTTTCCTTAACTTTACTTATAAAGGCTTTGGAATCATCAAATACCACTTTGAATAACCTATTTCAAGAAACAACCATTCCTAACCCACCATCTCCTCTAATTGTGGGACAAACCACAACTATGGACATTACACCCAAGGGAACAACCTTTTCACAAACACCCCTCATAGAGAAACCACCTAGTCTAAACTTACATCCCTTGCTTTAGAAAATAGATGAGGCTACCAACCCTCCTCTTTAGCCCATAGGTGTATCCTTGACACCCACTACCTAGGAGGCTAGACCAATATACAAACCTTTTTCCAAACTTATTCAAAAGTTAGGTATGGTCACAAAACCAAACATAGATCAAACTAATATTTGGCAACACCTAGGGCTCCCTTACATCAATAAACCCAAACCTTTTGACATGATTTTAACCAACCAACCTACCATTTTTCCACCACCTCTTAAAATAACTTCTACTAACCCCTCACCTTCTTAGTCAATTAAATTAGTCACCTCTCCAATAATTGCACCACCAACCAAACATTCCAAAACGTTTGGTGCCTTCTCATCCTTGAAAGTGGAATTAACCCCATCCAAGCCTATGCCCAAACCTCAACCCAAACCAACCAAATGAGTGAAATTATTAAAAATCCACATGACTAAGATTCTACCTCCCTCTACCTTGCCCTCTATCTTAGGGCATCACCCCTCAACTTTGCCTAAAAAGCAAGCTACTTTTAACATATGTCATCCATCATCATTGGTTACACTAGCCCACCTTCTATCTGATGTGTTGATCCTTCCTAGATTACTAGTAGCTAGACTATCAACCTGTAAGACCCCATTAACCATCATACCCAAACTAAAACCATTGACTAGAAATACCACCTTCCCAAACCTTCTCTCACCAAACCCATTGTTACCAATATTCCCATCTTCCCAACCAAAACCACAACCTAGACCTTCCCCACCTCTAGTAGGATCCTATATGACCATTTTTCAAAGATTATTATAGACCTCTTTCCTCACATTACCTCCTATCAGACCTTTTGAGCCTCTTGGCTTGAAGCTAGCTTGGTATAATGACCATCAAATCTATTCCTATCATAGGACATATGGGCATGACATCAAGAATTTTTAAGCTTTCTAGGACATTATCCATCAACTCTATGATTAGGATGATTTTTTATTAGATGAAATTACATCAACTCCTCTACTAATGCACCCAATAATCATTTTCCAACACATTCCTAATCCTTCACTCTCACCTCAGAGTGATAAAGAACCTACCCAACCTCTCATCACACCTTCCCCATCTATCCATACCATTAATGTGGTCACATGATCATAAAAAAGGATAAAGGGAAGGCCAATGTGTCCATTCCATGGATATACCCCCAACTCATCCTAAACCAAACCTGATCCAAACCTCTACATCTTTAACTAAGCCCAAAGTTACCATATTAAGCACCTTTGAGGCTAAACCATCTAAATCCATAAAAAGGGTCATTCTTAAGCAGCTTCACCAAACTCTATCTAAGATGATCCTCTACAAGCTCATTTCTAGCTCACCCCACCATCATCAGGACATGATAGAGGCTATGTAAGCTATAGAGGTCAAATCAGGTAACTCACCACCTATACAGGCATTCATAGGTGATCTCTAACTCTCCACCCTTGTTACTTTCAAAGACTTGGAGATACACTTTATCCACCCTAAGGATTTGGATCCTCCTCTCTTTATTACTACCCACATCAACTAAACCCACATCAAATGGATTATGATTGATGAGGGAGCAATCATCAACATCGTTTCTTCTTATGCCTATGAGCAACTCAAATTACTAGACAATGTCATATCCTAAACTTCAACTATGCTTTGATCCTTTAATGACACCATGACCACTACCTTGGGAACCATTGTCTTCCACATTTAGCTTAGACCATGCACATTCCCCAAATTTTTTTATGTGTTCAAAGGTAAATTTAAGTGTAATTTTCTAATTAGGAGACCTTAGATCCATGCTATGGGTTTCATACCTTATACCCTCCATCATTGTGTCAAATTTGAGCATGAGGGTTAGGTTATTACCATACAAGCTAACACAATCCCTTTTGTAGCATGCAACATGATCTACTGACCTAATGACATCCTCCAACCAAACCACCCCAAGTATCTGTCACCAAGTCCTCAACCATGAAAAATGAAGCCATTGCTTCCCTTCCCATAGAGGCATCTACCAATTCTCCATTTCTATAGACCAAATACCTACCATTGATCCCTTAGAATCTACCTTTCACCACCTTACCCTTGGAGAATACTAACTCCTTACCCTCGATGCTTTCCCTACTCCCCAAGAGTACAAGAAACTCCACCAACAACTAGGTTATGACCCCAACATTAGAGTCATTACTCCCTTGGGACCTCTAAGCTATCAAACCCATTTTATGTATGGGTGAATTGACAAGCCACTTTATGTTTCCATGACCCCCTCTTCTCCATAACTATTCACCTCTACATTCTCTTACTTAGATAACCCAAACTTTACCACAATATACCTTCAAAGATGTGCTCGAAAAGGATTTGGCTTAGGATGATATGAGTATGGACCACACACATTGATCTTGATTGAGACCCAAAAAACTCACAAAAAGTATGGCCTTGGCTTCATTCTACCTAATAATAAGAAATATAAATAACCTACCACTACCATCATCAAACAAGAGACCCCTTCCTCATTATCACCCACTCCACCTGAGTATGAGGATGAAGACATTATCCCACCTAAATTTTTTTCATCAACATGATTAACCTTAGTCCCTTAACTTATCAAAAGGAAGGGGTGCTAGTATCCATCCCTTTAATCTATCCTAAACTGGTGGGAGAAGACTCTCCTACCATTAACACTATGTAGTGCTAGGATGATGATTATATTCTCACCTACCTTAATACACCTAATTCCTCCATCCACAAATCCTTACCTCTGGAGACCTCAACCATGTTAAATGAATCCACTATGGATATTATCATAGGTAGTTTAGACAACCCTCATATTGTAAAACTAGGCCAATCTCTCACCCCTAAGGAACTTTAGGACTTCTCTACCTTCATCTAAGACCGTAATATTGTATTTGCTTGGTCATATGCTGATATGACTAGTATTGACCCAACCATTTCCACCAAAAACTTTATAACTAATCATGAAACCAAGCCTATTAGATAGAAGATTCAATGAATGCATCCTAACATATCCCTTCTTGTCAAAGAAGAGCTTCAATGCCTCCTCTTTATTGACTTTGTTCAACCCATTAATTATTTCCAGTCAGTTTTGAACATCATGCCTATCATTTAAGCCACAAGGGGAATATGTATATATGTGGACTTTTATGACCTCAACCTCACCTACCCAAAGGATGACCTTCCTCTACCTAACATTGACCAACTTGTTGATCTTATAGTAGGCCATGAGATGTCTCTCATGGATGCTTTCTTGGGTTATAATCAAATTTTGATTGCCCCTGAAGATAAACACAAAACTTCCTTTATCACCCCATGGGGGACTTTTTGTTATAGGGTCATGCCCTTCAATTTTGAATAATACTAGTACAACATACCAATGTGTTATAACCTAAATCTTCCATGACCTTATCCACACAATCATCAAGGATTACATGGATGACCTCCTCCAAAAATCCAAACTTCATAAGGACCTCTTAACCATTCTCAAGATTATCTTTGAGAGACTTATCTATTACCATGTCCACCTCAATCCCAATAAATGTATTTTTGGGGTCTTATCAGGCAAACTCCTTAGATTCATCATTTCCATTTTAGGAATTAAGGTTGATCTATCTAAGATCAAATCTATCCTCAAGATAATACCTCTGACCAACCTTAAGCAACTCCACATTTTATAGGGGAAGCTATAATTCATTCAAAATTTCATTTCTTAGCTCTCAGATCGATGTCAACCCTTCCATCACTTCTTGAAAAAGGACATCTCTTTCAAGTGGAATGTTGATTGTTAAAAGGCCTTTGATGCACTCAATGAGTAATTTCTATCTCCACCTATCCTCACACCACCTAAGGATGACCAACCTTTCTACCTTTATATCTCTACCACTGACCATTCCTCAGGGGAAATGCTTGCCCATAGGGATTAATGACATAAAGAGAAATCCATCTGTTAGATAAGCCACACCTTTGTAGACTATGAAAATCAGTATGCTCACATCAAGAGACTGTGCTTAGCCTTAGTATTTTTGGCCACCAAACTTCACCACTACCTTATTAACCATAAATTTTTTATCATAACCAATACTGACCCACTTAGATACATGCACTCTAAGCCATACCAAAATTAGCGTATGGCCAAGTGGCTTATGATTTTAGCCAATTTTGACCTTGAATTCCTATATCAAAAGTCCATTAAGGAGAAAGTCATTGCTGACCAGTTGGATGATGTACCCCTACCAAGAAACTAACCTCCTCTTAAATTTCTAGATGATTCCATTACAAACCTATCCAAAATACATTTCACCAATCACGTAACCATGTTCTTTAATAGTTCTAAATGTCAATGTGGTGGGGGAGTCAGTATCATCCTTATCCCCCTTGTTAGTGAACCACTTCTTTTATCTTTTAAACTTGACTTTCAATATACCATAATGTGGTTGAATATGAAGCCCTAGTAATAGGTCTCTAAACCACATTAGACTTAGGAGTTAGAATAATCAATATCTTTTATAACTCCTAACTTGTGGTCAATCAAGTCAATGTAATCTACTAGTGTAAGAATGATATTTTTCAACTATATAGATAGTTAGTTGCAAAACTCTTGATTTCATTTAAACACTACCATATTCAAACCACCCCACAATCTACCAACAAGTTTTATAACACCATGGCTTCTCTTGATTCCTAGATCCCATCATCACTATCCAACTCTAAGATAGCAATCATTGTCCATCACCTCATTAAACCTTCCTATGTCAAGTCAGACACTCCAACCATATTTAATTTGGAGGAGATCTGGCCTGACCTTTGGTATCAATGCACCTTTGACTACCTGAACATTGGCATAGTTCCATCTGGCCTCTCTAAGAATGCCCTTCAATAATTTATTTAGAGCATCTCATGTTATACCATTATAGGAGGCATCCTCTATAAACTTGGTTTTGATGGCATCTTATTATGTTGTCTGTCTGGTCTAGAAGCCTTTCATGCTATCAAGGAAATGCATGATGGTATCTATGGGAGTCACTTTAGTGGACTTGATGTGGTTAATCACATCCTCTACCTAGGCTATTATTGGCCTATACTTAACCAAGACTATTGTGATTATGTGAAAAAGTGTGTTAAGTGTCAACAACATGCTAATTTTCATCATGTACCTAGCCATAGCCTTCAAGTTTCCACTAAATTTTGGACTTTTCACAATGGGGTCTAGACCTTATTGGTAAAATTAACCCCCACTCTTTATAAAGACATCACTCTATTATCACTGTGACTAAATATTTCACCAAATGGGTGGAGGTTATTCCTCTTGTCTTGATGAAAGCAAAAAATATTATCAAATTTATCACCCACCATATCATCTACCACTTTGGTGTTCCCCATAAGATCATCATGAATAATGGTAAATCCTTAAAAAACAAATATGTTTAAGGCCTTTGTGATGTATTTGGTATAAAACTTAGTTTTTCATCACCCTATCATCCACAAGAAAATGAACAAGTAGAGGCCTCTAATAAAACCCTTGACAACATGCTTACCAAAATGGTTAATGTTTTAGGTTGGGATTGGCACTTGTACATCCCTTTCACCTTATGGGTGTATCATAATAGCATCTGAGCCCCTATAGGTGCTACACCTTTTTCCCTCATGTTTGAAGCTGAAGTTGTGTTGCCTCTCAAGGTCCAAATACCCTCTCTTTACATATCTTTGTGTGACCTTATTTTAAAAGATGATTGCCATCAAGAACATTTAGCCCAAATTGAGCTACTTGATGAGTGTTATTTGGCCATAGTTTCCCATGTCCATGACTATCAAGAATTAATCAAGTGTGATTATAAAAAACACCTGAATGTGTAATAATTTAATATTAGAGATCTCATCCTTAAGGAAAATTAACACCTGAGTGTGATTTTCCTACTAATATGGAGAAAAGTAAAAGGGGAAAATTTGATTTTAATTAGCTTAGACCCTATATCATAACCCATAATTATAGATCAAGAGCTTACCATTTATCCTCCTTGAAAGGCAAACTATAACCTAAAACTCTTAATGGTTCACATCTGCATCCTTTCTATTGTTAAAAAGAGGTCACAATCACCATTAATATAACTTAATCTCATCCCCAACAACCACATTCATTTCCCTCTTATTAGGGGTAATTGAATATAGATGAATCATGTGAGTATCTATCATAGTCATAGCCTAATATTAAACTATGGGTACCATGGGTCTACCTATGGCATGATTCTCATGTTACTTCCCATCTCCTTGAGATCGATTCCCATGGTCATTATTGCCTACACCTCTTTTCACCTACTGAACCTTTTTATACCTTTAGCTTTGCCTTCATAAAGGTATCCCTTTGAGAATGTATAAAAAAGTATATGTCAAGTAAAATTATACAAAAGAAAAAATAATATCAAAGTCACAACCAAATCATGGGTCATTCTTAGCATTCAAAAACTGCTCCTTTAAAGGATAGTTGTTGAAAACTTATCTAAAATTTTAGAACGTAAGGTGGACTGCTCCCTTAAAGTACATCTATTAAAAGCATTGAACTAGGTATGCAAACTTATACCACTCCCTTGAAGGAGGGATGAGTAAAGCACTTATCAAAGCTAGCAATTTCTTAGAAGCTTCTTACATCAATCAACTTCTATAACCCCAAGAAAAATAAAAATAAAAAATGACCCATAAGCAAAATCAAAATCAATAAGAAGCACTACAATTAGCTCTCTTAAAAAAAAATCTTAGAAAGCTACAATCAGCTCTCCTCAGTAGACTTCCTACATCGATCAATCTACATTTTATATATGAGCATAGACTTACTTATACTATCCTCTTAGAAACATATAGAAAAGGCATACTGGTCTCACAAAAAGTTTTAGTTCTACCCGTCCTCCTTCCATTTATCATATGCATGGGATTGTGAGCTTAATTGACACAATGTGATCAAGATACCCATTTACCAACTAAAACATGCTAATGCAAAGAATTTGAAAGGCTCACTTTCATTAAGCCATTCTAACTTTGGGTTTAATTTTTTGTCCTTACCAATGAAGAGGCACCATGTTTCTTTTCTTATCTTTTATCAATTCATTCCTGTCATGATCCTTATCACTTTCCTAAACATTTATTTTGTTACCTACTTACTTTATGTAGTCTCATTACATCTTTACCCATATCTATAGTTTATCTTCATCATCATAAGCAAAAAATATCAAATCAAAAGCATAACATTATGGGCTATATCTATGAGACACATCATCTACCTATCTATGTTCAAAACACCATCATATCACGTCATGCAATAAACACAATCCTATCCATCTACCATCAAAACATTATGTCAACATATATTGTATCCTAAATTCATTCTCATTAGCATAAACAAAAAAAATAATCAAAACATCATGAACAATATCATATGTCTTCTACCAATATATCTATAACATTACCATAATACATCTCATGCAAACCACATCATCATAACCATAACTAAAGCCATTAGTGATTACATCATCATATACCATATATCCACCCATAACACATCCTATCATATCCATGAACAAGATGAAAGCATCATAACTATCTTCTAAACATCACATGCCTAGGCTATTGAGTCAAACATCTCATAAAACATACGTAGGAAACCATAGACCATCAACCATAAGCATAAACATAAGTAACCACATTAATCATATAAAACATGAACCATAAACATACAACACATATAACATCATAAACCATACATCATGTCATCCTAAATACATGTAATAATGTGTAAACTCTCTCCAAAAACATGTACATCTCATTACATCGACATGTAGGCCAGTATCAAAAATAATGTACACCTATATATACCAACATATTAGCACATATGAATACATCAAGATTTTCAAGCACTAGGACCACTACCACCCATGCCACTACTACTAACCCCACCTATACTTGTACCTATACCTATACCCCCATTTAGTGGTAGTCTTCCTAGGATACCTACCTTATGACCCACTATGGAGGCCCACTATCCTAGGGTAGCTATAGATGGATCACTAGCCAAACTAGCTCTGTACTCCCCATATCTCATCACCTATGGTAGTTGGCCTAGCACCATCACCTCATAATACTTGAGCTCCTCAATGGTGGCTAAGTATTGAAGCCATATAAATATGTTTAGTGGTCTTCTAGCTATTAGTGTTAGTCCCCCTCCTACTACTACCCTCTATCTAAGAGTATCTCTCTCTTATGTGACTACCCCAAGGGATGTCTATGCCTAATCTTGCTTTACTGTGATAGTCACCACCTAACCTTGTAGCATAAAAATATAACCCTACAATGTGGCTACCTATACCTATACCCCTATTTAGTGGTGGTCCTCTTAGGATACCTACCTAGTGACCCACTATAGAGGCCCATTATCTTGAGGTAGTTATAGATGGCCCATCAGCTAGCTCTGTACTCCCCATATTTCATCACTTATGGTAGTTAATCCATCCCCATCACCTTGTAATACCTAAGCTCCTCAATTGTGGCTAAGTATCAGAGCCTTAAAATTATGTCTAGTGGTCCTCTATCAGTGGGTATTGGCCCCCTCCTATTGACACCCTCTATCTAAGAGCATCTATCTCCTACGTGACTACCCCAAGGGATGCCTATGTTTAATCATTCCCTACCATGATAGTCACCATCTAACCCTATAACATAATAATATAACCCTACAATGTGGCTATATATCCTTATAGTACTTTTACCTAAGCCTATGTTATGGTGAGTATTGTTATCACCTAGTGATCCCCCTAAACCTATGCCCTTACCAAGTCTACATCCATGGCCTATCAACCACCATCACCCCATCCAAAGTCATCTGCCACATACCTACCCTAGAACTAGGCCAAATATCCATCAATAACCCATACATCATCAATGGGAGCTCTAACTAGTATCTCCTCATAATCAAGCACAACATCTTATGGCTATGGCTTGGGTAACATAAACTCCACATCCTCTCTACTATATTAAGTAAAGTTAAGTGGGATCCCTTAAACCATCTCAAACTATCTCCACATGTGATCAAAATGGATGAGCTCATCCTCACCATTTTAATGACTGTATATCCACTACCAGCTCTAAAGACCTATGGTATGATATCTAAGTCCTATCCATTAAAGCCACCCAACATATGGTCTCTATGTAATACCTCTAACCACTAGACCCTCTAATGCATCTCAAAACCACTCAATATCTCTAGGTACTCCACCTACCCCTATCATGGTGCCACCTCTCCTCCAATGTAAGAAGCCCACTAGGTAAACAATTGGCAAATAAACCTCCATTGATAGCCCTAAGGGTCTTAGCACCTAAATATGCTCAAATGCCTAGTAGTGAAGTACAAAACCAACATTGATTTCGTACCTCCTATGTGCCTAGAATCCTTAGATCTCTTACTATATTTACACTAGTAAAACTAGGGCCCATCTAAATACAATCCTCCATAATAACATCTCAACTAAAACACCAAGTAATAGATGTGGAAATTGCCCTCCAACTGAGTCAGATAGTATGAAACTCATCAAGGCCATCATCATCATCATCATCATGAGTAAGCATCTGTCCTCATGATCCCTCTAGTATAATGGACCATAATTGAATCCTCCTATGTGAAAACATGCATTAACCTAATTTACACCATATATCAAATCCATGAAATAGTCTATCTCATCACTCTCTATGTGGTATGACTGGATCTCTTTGAATCAACAATCATGTGATCTTATTCACATCCTCTAGGAGTATGGTGATCTCTCCAATAAGTAGCCAAAAAGTGTTCATCATGAGATCCCATCTCTTGATGAATGCAATAATAATCATAAGATCTTGGGGTAGGTGATAATAGTGTCACATCTCACTTAATCCAATGGCCTCCATATGCCTCCACTCATCAATAATCATGTCATCCCAAACCTCTAAAAATAATGTGGGAACTCGGTCCCTCAACCAAATATACTCATGAGACTGTAAGCACAACATACACCCAATATGCATACTTAAGTTTCCACCTAAATCCAATTACTAACTTACACCTTTCTTAACCTATTATAATTCACCCCATTACATCTACCCTACATACATTTTTCCCACACAACCTTATGCCTCTATTCAAGCCTCCCCTCTTATATCCTTCTTTGTCAAAACCACACCTATTTTATCCCCCTATACTCCCAACACTTATCACACACTCATCAACTAAGATCATGATTGACTCGATAAATAATTATCTTTAAAAATCTATCCTCATCAACTATAATTTCTAATATTAAAATCTTTTCAACAAACACTTTTAAAATGAATTATACCCCTTTCTGCCAAACCCATCAACCACTAATGATTCCTAGAACCATCATCAGTCCCTTAAGACCCATCATTCTCCTTGGCCTTGATCGACACCAATCAAGGTGAACTAATGTCAATATCTATCTATGCCTAATGATAGAGGGAATCAAACCCATAACCTCTATACAACCCCATAAAACCTAAAAATCTTCATAATTCCCCTTTTTAAAGTCTTTTTTACCTAATGCTCACCTCATACACCTATGTTTATCCAATTTATCTACCAATTTTCCTACTTTATGAAGACCCTAGACCTAGGGCAACAAAACTAAAATGCATAGACAAACCCATTCCTCCCTTATATTGCCTACCCATAGATGTTATTCAAAGCATAAACTCACCTAGCTATAAATTCAAAGCAACACCTATCTCATTTTGTGATCATTGGCATGGTCAAAGGTCTCATCCCACCACTCGACCACCTCCTCATCCACCCTCCATTAGTTTGAGCTTGCTTAGACAAATGAACAAATCGTAACCTTCCACCTCAGTAGTACCAACACACAAACATAAAAAGTGAATTGTTCACCTAGAGCAAAACACCAAAAGTCAAATGATGAAAAAAATCACCTTTTCACTTTTAACCTTCTATATTTTTAGGGTTTTTACCCTGACTATCAAATGGTTAGGGTGACTAGTGTCTATCAACCCATTAGGCAACCCCTGACCATCACCAATTAGGGTGACCTCCCTTTCTTTTTTTAAAACTTTCTAAGCATCCCAATTCAGTGCTTAACATTTTCTCTACCCAATTAGAAAGAACTACATTTGACCTAAAGTTTTTGTTGGATATTATGTCCACAAAATAATGTAGGTAGCATCTACTTACCCAATGCATATGGAGTCATCTCAGCCACCCCCTCCAACCAACCTCTCACCTTTGGCCACATTCACCTAAACATTAGTCATTTTTGACCCAACCTATTCACATATTTTATGTTGACCATGCTTAGTACTTTTGACTATGCCAACCAACCTTGCTTTTTTGACTATTAATTTTTACACCACCTAGTGCACGACCATATCATTTATGTCTTTTTGGGAATACTTCATTCTTTAGATACCTAAGACACTTGACCCATTGGTGTTTTCATCAAGAGCACTTCCTACCTTGGATACCCTTAGAAATACTAACCCTACCTCAAAGAATCATATGTTTATCCAACTACCATTCCTAAATATGGTCATGTGATACACTAGTCACTTGTCTTCTTCACACTAACCCTTATTTTTACCAACACTAATAACTTTAGTCTTTACACAATCATGACTATCACACTTATAGTCACATTTTGTGCATGTATTTGCATTTCAAATGAATAACCATTATTTTATCACCTAACTCATGACTCACCATCTACCCATGATCAAACCCTGACATGATTTTGATTTACCTCATCAACTCCTAGTTTGAGGGGGAATACCTCCTCCCATACTCAGGGCAATGAGACCTTTGACCAATGTCAATTTTTTAATTTATTTTTTAGTTTGTTGATTTAAATCACATAACAAAAAAGGGAAAATATAGACACCAAAAATCTGTACACTCTGATTTTGAAGGTCATAATCCTCTTTACCATCTTAGGCCCCCCTTGAGAGCATCCACCTTCCAACCCCTAATTAAACCCAACTTGTATTTAGTTTTACCTAACTAACATAGCCTAGCCACCTTTTTACCTTTAGCCATGCCCAATGATGGTCAAGCTAATCAATGATGATCACCCTAACCAATGATGGTCAGGTTACACCACCTGGACTTTTAGCATGTAAGCCACATACAAACCACCATCTTGCATTTATAAATATAGCTTGTCTAATTCTTGTTGTAAGCCTTTGCATGGACAAATTATATTTAGATAGCCTATTTACACCTTCAATTCTACCTCTTTCTTGTGCCTCTAAGAGAGATCATAACCAACTTCTATAATGAACAATCCATCTCAACCATCCATCAAATCAAATTTTGGTAAGACAAGTATTTGTTTTCTAGTATTTAATTATTATATTTTCATTTTGAAAATAGTCTAGCACTTAATCACCTCTAAAAATTTACTTCTAAATCTTGTTAATCAACAATGCTAACCTATTTTCACTAATAGGCAACCGGTGATGATTAGTCTCAATTGGTGATGGTTAGACAACTAGTGATGGTTCCCTTAGTCGATGATGGTCACCTTGACCACTGACAGTTCATTGCTCGGATTTTTTTTAGAAAAATACTTTTACCTACCTACACTCAACCAAATCTAGTTTTTTGTATCCTTGCCTATTCATAGACCCCTACATAATTTTTCTAAACCATACCCCAACCCCTTAGCATAAGTATTAATTAGTTTATCACTAATTTGATCATTTCTAGTCTATTTTCTAAGAAAACATTATTGTGTTTAATTTCAATACCTTTTGATTATTGATGTAAGTATCTTCTTTCTAGTTTTGTAAACTTAATTTTTTTAAATTTATGGATTAATATCCCCTAACAAATCTCTCACTTTTGAGATCTAGCTATTTCTAGGTAATCCACCCAACTATCTATCTAACAAACAAGTTTAAGTTAGTGTTTTGTTGTCTACAGGTCTTCTTCCCAAGATAAATAGGATCCATTCATAATATTTTTATTCAATATATACACAAACAAATAGGTTTTTCAACCATACTCGTATTGATTTTATTTTCTCTCTTCCCTAGAAATTAAAGTGAAAATTTACATGAAACACACCCAATGAAAAAAACTTGTAACATGAAGAAACATGGAGGTCTATTATATTTTAATGCATAATATGAGTTGATATGATGGCACTAAAATACCTCTTAGACCCTAAAAAATTACTCTACAACAATGAGTTCATATTTGTAATAAGACTACCCAAAAAATAATGTGATAGGGTTTAGAGCCTTCTCCAAGTACTTTACTTTCTTAGAAATTTTTCATAAAAAACAAGATATTGAACTAGACAACAATGCCATGAATCTCAAGTCACTTAGGGTCCCCATACATGATGATGAACTTAGGAGCCATCTCTTTCTATTCTATAAGTAACAAGCATTCACACATGACCCTTACAAAGCTGCCAAAGGACCCAATGAAGTGAAAATTGAGTATTTTGCCGTTTTTGAAATTGTGGAACCTCTCTAAATGTTTAAAAGTCCTAATGAAGGTGGACACTAACTTTCCATATGTTAAATCTTGAATATGACCATACAACTTGATCAAAAATACCCCTTTTATCTCATTTTCTCCTTTGAGCATTAAACTTGTAAGGTTTGACTACCCTCTAACTTGATCTAACATTAAGAATCTTAGTAGACCTCTTTTCATGTTTTAAAAGTACCCCTTTTACATACCATACTTTATATTCTTCTTTGAAATGACTTTAGAACCCGTAAGAAGCAGTTTCAAGTGTAGATAGAGCTAGTGAAACTAGATGACCTCATGGAGTTGACATTTCATTTGACCAAGACCCTAAAATACCTTATATGGACTCTAGTTCACCCATTATGATAACCTATATAATAAATTATCTTTTAAAAGACACCCATTGGCCACAATAGAACCTTAACATCCCCAAAAACCTTAATTTATGCCAAGAAACCTTAATTTATCTGAGGTGACTATAAATAAGTTTAAATTCATGATCAATAAATTCAAGGGCATAAATAATCAATGGAAACCTACAGAAACTTCTATGAGAAGGGGAACATGAAACAAACTTGGAATCATAGAGGTAAAAATGTTGTCACATTTTGATAACAATACCCCCAACTTAAAAAGATGCTTTAGATTATGAATTATAAGGTTAAATGACTAGGAAGGGATGAACAAGCTAGGCTTAAACCTATAGGGTTCAAGAGCACCCAAAACATCTTCTATTAGGATACAAACCTATGGGAATTAATCTAATCACAATCATCATGGATGCTTCTTCAATTCTTAAGGATTGTACCTCTAATGAAGAAGTTGAAACATGTTCCATCTATAGTTTTTATGAAGACTTGACTATCACCAATATCTTCTCTGACACTACCATCTCCACCATCAACATCTCCCTACATTATCCCACACTTATAGACTAGGATTAGAAGAATGATCCTTCTTTTTATGAATTTTATAATAATGAAACCATTATTGAATATTTGGGAGCTAGAGGTTTTATGCCATCAGGAGACCATAATAAAGGATTCTCTATTAATCTAAATGTGTTTACATATTTTGGAGAGAAAATATATCTAAATAAAATAGAGGAATAAGAATATTAAAATGATTATCTCTCTCCAAATATGGAGATCCAATCCCATCCTAATGAATAAGAGTCATATTTGGACTTAGATACAAAGCTCCCAAAATAATTTGCTTCAGTAAAAGAATTACCATTACCCCCAACAAATCTATAGGAATAGTTATCTTATCTTATTGAAGAGGTTATAAAAGTAAATCCTGGAAAACAATAAAGACCTGTAATTTTCAAAATAGGGGCAATTATTACATCCAAAGAATAATAAATCATCATTGAGCTTCTCAAACAATATATAAATGTATTCATATAGATTTATTCTGACATGTCAAGGCTAGATCCAACCTTGGTAGTGAATCATTTAGTGATTAATCTAAATGTAAAATTGGTTAAATAGAAACTTCATAAAATACACCCCAAGCTGGCCCTCTTAGTTAAAGAGGAGTTACATAAATTCTTGGAAGCTGGGTTTATCGGTCCAATTGACTATTCTGAGTGGATATCTCATATTATCCCCATGGCCAAACCATAGGGAGGAATAAAAATCTATACCAACTTTCAAGACATAAATAAAGCATGTCCCAAAGATAAATTTTCTTGAACTAATATAGACATGATTGTGAAATCTACCATAGGGCATGAGATTATCTCCCTCATGGATGGTTTCTCTAGATATAATCAAAATATGTATTTGGAGTTACCTCAAGAAAACATTTGAGGTTCATAGTCTCTATAAGAGGCATTGATATAGATCCCACCAAGGTAGAAGATATTGTTGAAATTCTTCCTAAAAAAATGAAGCAAATAAGAAGCCTTCAAGGTAAATTATAGGCCATCCATCAATTTATATCACAATTAGTAGATAAGTGTCATCCCTTCACCCATATCTTAAATAAGGGAGATCATTTAAATTGGAACTCTAAATTTCGAAAGGCTTTTGATAATCTAAAAGATTTCTAGTGAAGCCTCCAGTTTTATCTCCACCTATTTCAAGAAGATCATTACTATTGTATATCTCTACTACACCTTGTGTTATAGGGGGCCTTATAAGCTCAACATAATGATGATGGAAAGTAAAGATAAATCTATTTTCTAAGCATAACTCTAATATTTTATGATATAAACTAAACCCTATTGAAAAATCTTATTTGGTTGTAGTCTTTGCCTCACAAAAACTCAATAATTTTATGTTGAACAACCAAGTCAAGCTCATAACAAAGGTTGATCCCCTTAAGTACATGTAATCTAATTTATCTTTGACTAGTAGAGTGGCCAAACAGATCATGTTAATAAGTGAATTTGATATATAATATGTAAATAAAAACTCCATTAAAGGAAAATCCATTACGGATCAACTTATAACAACACCTGTTGCAAACACCAAGCCTTTAATCATGATCTTCCAAGATGAGTCTATACTGGCTAATAAAGAATAAAACATTTATAATTAATATTTTAATGGATATTTTACCATGCATAAGTTAGGGGTAGGAATCCTTTTGGTAACCCCATAAGGTAACCTAGTCCCTAAATTATTTCAAATTACTTTCCCATGCACAAACAACATTATTGAATATGAGGCATGAGTTGCTAGACTAAAACTCACCATCTAATGGAATATATAACATCTTTAGGTATTTGGTGATTCTTAATTGATTATAAAATAGGTGAATGCGTATTTATAGACAAAAAATTATAAATCACTTCCCTATAAATAATTAGTGGACCCATTGAAGTAAAGTTTTTAGTCAATAACATTTGAGCAAGCCCCTAAGGGAAGTAATAAATCTATTGACTCAATGGCCACTATTGGTTATTTAATAGATCTTCTAGAAGATGTACTTGAAGGCAAATTTATAATTGAAAAACTATTATCACCATCTCATAAATCCATGGCTTATTATCAAATTTGTATTATACCTGATCCCAATCCACCCTGGTACCATGATATTTACACTTAACTTCATGAAAACATTCTACCACCAAACCTCAACAACGACCAATTCAAAACCTTCATTCATCACACATCCTATTATACCATCTTTGTAAGCATGATCTATTAGTGAGGCTATGATAGGAGCTTACTAAGATGCCTAACATTAGAGGAGGCTACTCTTACAAACAATGAGGTCCATGATGATATATGTGGTGGTCATGTCAGTGGGATGGACCTAGCTAAGAAGCTACTCTAGATTGGATATTATTGGTCCATAAAATATTGTGATGCCTACCAATATGTACATAAATGTGTATCCTATTAGAAGCATGGTAATCTCATTCATGTCCCACATAAGAGCTATGTTCTATATTGATCTTGTGTCTATTTTTATATGGGGACTAGACCTAATTAGAAATATCAATGCTACATTATCTGATAGACATAAGTTTATAATTACAACTATTGAATATTTTAATAAATGGGTCAAATCAATGCCACTAATCTATACCACATGTCTACAAATATCTATTTTCATCCTAAATCAAATTATTTAGTGTTTTGGAATCCTATCCAAAATCATATTAGATAATGGAAAATATTTCCAGAATTAATAAGTCTAAGACTTGTGTAAAATTTATCACATTAAGTAGAATTTATCCACACCATACTATCCTTAGGGTAATGGACAAGAAAAAATAACTAATAAAATAATTCTCAAAATTCTTAAGAAAATTATCAATTATGTTGGTAGAAATTATCATTAACAATTATATCCATCTCTTTGGTCTTATAGAACTAACATCAGAACAACTACTAGGGCCACTCCATATTCTATAGTCTATGGCACAAAATCAATATTTCCCATTAAATTTGAACTCCCCTCCTCATGAACCTCTTTATGGGGCATGCTTATTGATCATAATTATAGACAAAAAAGGCTATAAGAGCTCGATTTCTTAGATGAAAAGCATCAAAATGCATTGGATCACCTTAGGGAATATCAAAATAAGATTAAGGGCTAGTATCATAAAAAGATCCAATCTAGCAAATTAAAAGTTGGTTACCTAGTCCTAAAGGAAAATTAGAAAAAACTAATGCAGAATGAGAAAAGAAAGGAAAATTTAAAGCAAATTGGCTTTATCCCTATGTTATTATTGTAAATTTGGATCAGGGCCTTATAAATTAGCCACATTAGATTGTGATGAGATTGATGAACTAATGAATATTATTAATTTGAATCATTTTTATACTTAAGGGATCCACATAACATCCTTCTATAAAGTCCCCACTCTTGGGGGCACATCCATCCATCACCGCTCCACTCCTCTTATCTTTCTATTCCATTCCATCATTTCCATATGATCCTAGTACTAATAGTGGATATATAATATATGCTTGGGAAAAATTAGGAGTTATGAGTTTTAAAAATGGGTTAAATCATTGCTAATGTGTGGAGAGGATGTTTGTTGAGGATTCATATAGAATACCTACTCCACTTTCAAAAATTTACTCATTCTATTTTGACATCCTAATACCTATCCCAATCACATCCTCCTTAATGAATCTTATTCCTGTCAACCTCAATTTCACCCACATTAATTCATCCCCATTCATCCCATAAGCATAAATCCACATCAGACCCACTAACTACATCACTAATGAAGGGTCATAAAATACCTATTCTAGGACCTATAATATGATTTGTAACTAAATCTTGGTCATTCATTTTAGATCCCATGTTTGTCATTATAATGGGTCTTTAGTCCTTGTCTCATTTACCATCATAATCTTTGGGTATAATATACCCCTATAAATATTTAACTCTATCCCTAAAGATAATTCTCTTAGTACATCTTGTAAATATATATATATATATATATATATATATATATATATATATATATATATATATATATATATATATATATATATATATATATATATTGCCTTTAACAATCTTCTTATTAAGTCCTTTTTAGGGATTTTGTAATATTGTAAATAATATTATTGTTATCCCTTTATTCATATTCTTTAGTTGTCCAAAAACATTTTCAATCATTTTATTAATACATATTTATAGGAGTAAAAAATGTATATACTTAGCCTCCATTTGTATTACCTTATTAAGTGATAGATTATACATAGCTTGCATTATCCTTTATATATGTGAATGTGTGTCAATAAATGTGTGTGTGTGTGTGTGTGTGTGTGTGTGTGTGTGTGTGTGTGTGTGTGTGTGTGTGTGTGTGTGTGTGTGTGTGTGTGTGTGTGTGTATGTGTGTGTGTGTGTGTGTGTGTGTGTATCCCCTGTTTCCCTTCAATTCTGAAACTGGATATTTCTTGACTATTTCTTTGTATTTTCCCTTTTGATGTTTTTGCATGAATAAAGATGCGATTTTGCAAGATAAATTCAAATAAACAAATAAACCATAGTATAATTTCTTAACTGGGAAATCAATGATCTCATTTATTCATCCAGATGATTACAATAGATGTCCTCTATCATGCATATAAAAGAATATGAAAATACTGTCTTAAAAACCTGGTCTTTTACAAATCTGGAAATAAAACCTGAATCTCGAATGGCTCAGGTTTTTGTGTCAAAACACAGTCGCCGATGTCAGTAGTATATTGACTGATAAATATATGTGTGTGTGTGTGTGTGTGTGTGTGTGTGTGTGTGTGTGTGTGTGTGTGTGTGTGTATGTATGTATGTATATATATATGTGTGTGTGTATGTATATTTATGTATGTATGTATGTATGTATATGTATGTATGTATATATATATGTATGTATGTATGTATATGTATATATGCATATACATATACATACACACACACACACACACACACACACACACACACACACACACACACACACATCCATATGAAAATACTGTCAATAGTTTATTAATTATTATTTGGTCATGTAAATATTTTTTCTTTCAAATGTTAGTAAGGAATCTTGTTTTTCTATCTTAATTGTCTTTTTTAGTGTTAAATTTTTTCCTTTTTTGACAAAAGGGAATGAGGATTGCCTCAAGTGACTACCCAATATAGAAATTGGGTGATTCACTAAATAGAATTCCCATGCACTTTGAGTCCAATGTGACCTTGAATATCCTCATGTCATGGGAACACTTAAACTCACAAGTGAAAAATTAAATTGGATTACCTACATCTCTAATGGATTTAAGTTCTCCCCTTTTCATCCCCCTTACCAAAACCTATCCTAATACCAAACACCCATCCACATCCTTGATGTAGGAGGATTTTACCCAATATTAATTTTTGAGACATGATTAAATCAATGGATTATTTATTGGCACATGATATCAATAATTACATGTCATTATAAAATCATGTTATAAACATAAAACAATAAACATCATCTTCATCTAAACCATAACACATACTAAGTCATCTATGAAAATCATATAATCCATATTCTCATCCATAACTACTCATTATCATATGAACATAACATTGAATCACATAGTCAAAATGCATAACAAAAGCATGCATTTTTCTATCACTAATAATAAACACATGAATATAACTAAGTCCATACATCATCAATAACATAATTATAACATCATATACAACATAAACACAATATCAATAGTCTATAATGTCCATAAGAGTCCATGTCAAAATATATAACTACAAAGTGGACCCCATAGGCATCAATGTGTTATGATAAATACATGTCCATAATATAAAAATTATCTTATAAATACAAATCTAGAATCTCTATTATCTAGGTGGTCTCCTATCAGGATGATGCACATACTATGAGGAACTAGATCTAAAAGTTGGGGCACACTAGTCTACTGGCACTGATCCCTCATACAAATCTCTATATTACTGAGCCTCTCATGTTAATCAACCTATCTATCTCATCACCATCACCATCCCTTAATACTCTTGTATAATATCACCATCCTCATTGGCCTTCTTAGCCACTTATAGATCTACCTCTTTCTCCCTCAAGCCTTGACTGAAGCTACCCAAGATACCCCTATAATGATGTTATATATGCATCCCAACTCTAAATATGCCTCTAGAGTGTAGCTATATGCCCATATTGAACCTATCTCTGACCTAACTACCCCTACAATGTTGCCACCTATCCCATCAAGATTATATCCTGTCTAAGTACCCCAACTATTTGACTATCCCTCTATATGATCTATCCCTATAAATATACAACCATCTTATCCCACTCAGCTGAGATACCTATAATATCTTTATCTTAGGCTTATACCTTTCTCCTCAACTTATCTAATAATGCCTAATCATCCTCACTTAAAGGTGGTATAAATGGTCATACATCATCTACACCTACTTTTTTCCCTACTTGATCCCCACCTCTAGTCCAGTCTTCATCTCAACCCCCTTGATTTCCACCATCAATATCCATAACATCTGGTCCTCCTTGTGCATCATATTTGACCTATGCCTAGGGATATGGCCTTTATTCTCATCTCCACCCTAACTGAGCTTGTGCCTATAGTAATCTCTATATAACCCCCTCCTCATTTTGATTGGCCATCTAAATAGTCTATGAGGCTATCTCTAAGCCCACCAAGATGTACAGGCTACAATCAATCCTTGATCTAGTATGGGAGTTTGATAATCCCATATAATAAGGTAAATACTCTTGTAATCCACTCACACTAATGCTTTATCTAATAAATCCCCCTATTGTAACCTCTCCTTATCACTATGAGTAAATTAATTCTCCTCTCTAGAAACATCTTGTTGCCTCCTAATTTGTCATTGTACGTAGTCCAACCTATATTTCATAATGATGTCTAGTAAAATAGCACTCTATAAGCATAAATCATGTAACATATACATCCTTGTCCCATCCCCACTAGACCTTTATGTACAACATATAAGTGATATGATCAACCCACAAACTATCAAAAGTCTGTCTATAAAATTTCATATCATTAGCATGGGATCTCTGCCCTCCAATAATAATGCACCATCCAAACACTATAGGTTGGTTATTCTCATTATCTAAATGAGTGCTCAGTGGTCTCTCTATTATGATATGCTCTAAGCTTCATATATATAATAATAGATACGGACCTAGGCTCACTAATTTATTATAAGCTTCCATATGAATCTCTTTGTATAGATGGGCCAATACCATGGGACCCCAGGCAAACACATGATAATAGTGAACCATATTTGATACCATATCCCCCAATCCCAGATGGAACCACTGTGCACTCTTATCTAGAAACAATATGTTAATAATAATAGACATAATCGCAAGATTCATCCTATCAATAAACCCTTCTCTTAAGGCTCTATCAATATCCACCTAGGAATCATGAACTCCAATTTGAATATGGCCACATAGTGTATGAAATTAGAAATGCATCATGTCTATAAATAAATACTAACTTAGAGAAGATAGATCATACTTATACTTTTGATTGGGGATACATTAGATAATAGGGAACATGACCAATATGTGGATTCATTAGACCCAATTAGGGGATCTCTTATCACAACAATAATTCTTGGGAGGATTCCAAAGCCTTCAGTTAGCAAAATCAAGAAATAACCTTAATTAAGCCCTATGTTTTCATAATCACTAAACTAATAAAAATTAAAGTATAATGTAATATAGTTCTCACCAAAACTTATGGCACAAAATGTGGGTAATAAACAATAAAATTAAACATGCATAGAAGACCTATACTCATGTCAGTGTATATAAAATATTAATGCATGGAATATAAGTGAAAATGCATATTTATCTGCTCTTACAAAGGAGGAAAAAATTTAGGAATACTTACTTTTGAAGATGAACCTGTTGAGCCTCAATCTCTCCCTTGGCCAAGGTGCTTCATAAGAGGTTGTTGTGGTATGTAAGGATGATAAGGATAAATCATCCCTAGGCTACACAACCTATCAATGCATCCAAAATACTTCTCCACAAGATAAGATCCATATCTCTAAAGAAAGTATGAAACCTTAAACTTTATCCTCAAGTAGAATGATGGATAAGAAGATACATAATAGCTCTTACTTCTTATCTTTTCTAAATAATGATGAAATGAACTTATATATATAGATAAATTTAACCTTAATCCCTACCAAAAGTTTTAGCCAATAGGGTCAACTCGGTGACCTTAGTATTTTTATTGACAAAAAATCACTAGGTCATGGTCTAGATCAACTAAGAGATAACCTAGGCCCTAAATGATTTTCACCAACAAGAGTACAAGGTTGACCTAGTCAACCTAGTATTGTAAACTATCAAAAAGGTTTTTAGGTTAGGAAAAGGGGTACAAAATATGGGAAATAATTAGAGGAGTATATAAGAGAGAATAAAAATCTTAGGTGAATAGTTTTTAGGAGATAAGTGTGTAGATATCAAGTGGAAAAATGGATAACAATCCTATGAAGAACCAATGGTCTACCCACCCCTTAAGGCATGCACTCAAAGAAATTGAGACTCAATGGGTTCTTACATTATAAATAACATTAGTAATTGATAAATTTTTTAAAACATTATGTGTATACATATTCCCCACTTGAATCTCATCACATGTCATGTAAGTGCAACACAAAATGACGCTTCAGGATTAAAACATGATGACACATAATGTTGATGCCAAGTAAAATGTAGTAAGGATAAAATATGATAAATAAAAGGATATAATTTAAAAACACATAACTTTACTTACCTTAGTGTTGTATATAATTAAGGAGTATATGAGAGAAGTGAAGGTGTTTAATATGAGGAATATTAGGTGAACTTGCATAGATTAGTGAAAAAAAAAATGAAAAATCAATTTTTTTAGAATATAGGCATATAGTAGTGGAAAAAATTATATATGACATCATGATTCCATAAAATTTTATGGTTTGAAAAATGAGTGAGTAAAAACAAAGATATGATCAAAATAAGGATTTTGACAGTAAATATTTGAAAGGTAAATAATTGTGAATAATAACTTTAAATAGGGTGGAAAGAAAGTAATTTGCTTTTATTTGACTTATTTGGATAGAAAAATAGAGCTATAAGAGATCAGACAAAATATAAAATATCCAAGATGGTTAGGAGATGATATTTGAGATGAGGATGATGCCCAATAGCCATAGTAGGTGTAACACAAGTAGGCAAGTAAAAATTTCAAACTTGTTTTGAGTATTTTATTATAGAAAATTTTAAATTATACCAATTATAGAAACTAGAATGAACCCTAATAAGTTGATAAGGGTAATAAAGGCCAAATAGAGAAATGGGTTGAAAGGAATAAAAAAATATTGAAGGCATGTATTACAAGTAGGTCAAAGAGTCGACAATTTGAATCAACTAAGTCGACCCAATCAACTTAGTAGGTTAAGAATGTTGTTTTGACACTATCGACATAGTAGATATGGGTTGACTTAGTTGATTTAGGTAGAGTGATGAATTAGTACCCTAGTTCCAACTTGCTTAATTTATCCACTCTACCAACTTAGTACTAAGGGGGGAAATGAAAGGGTTGACTTAGTTGATTAATTCCATAGGGTCGACCCAGTACTATCTGGTCAACTTAGTATGTGACTAAGTGGCTAGTATGATATTAAAATGTAATAAATTAGCTAAAATAGTCAATTAAAGAACCATTTTTATTGAGTAATTATTGAAATGGCTGATTAGGCTAAAATAGGTGGAATTGGTAAAAAATGGATAGATTGAGGCAAATTAAGGTTTGTTTTTGTCAAGATTAAAAAAGAATTTATTTGATAACAAGTGACATGGAAGTATAATACATATTTTATCATTTGATGATTGTAGGGGAATCAAAAATTTTTGTTATTAGTGGATGCATCATGGCTACCAAATCTATTGGAATGGTTGATAGTGAAGGACTAAGATAGGTTTGTCACATTAGGTTTAGGAGGCATCATGGAGATGTACCAAGTGCCACTGAGTGCAGATCTAGTAGTCATGTTCTTAAGAACCTAAGATCACTTGAATAATACCTTTAAGTGGGTGCTGGATGGGGATACCATCGAGGTTTGTATCAAACTGGAGGATGCCCATGTTATACTTGGACTTCTGATAAAAAGGATGTCAATGATCATGAGGATACCAGATGGGTAGGAGGAGAGATGAGCATTAAATCAATTGGTGATTTTTTTGGATAGATATATCCAAGGCTGAGGGTGAGACTTTTTAATGTATATATAGCCTAAATTATGGATATCCTAAAGGTGGGGATCAGACTTATGATAACATGGGTATTGTGTCATAAGTTAGATGAAAAGATACCATTATATACAATATCCTTGTGCTAGTATATATTAGAGTAGCTCATGAGTGATATGTATGGGATGTTATCCATAGGGTATAATATCATGGGACTAGTGATATTAATGAGTTCTTGGATATATGAGAGGTTCTCAATGTAATGACAAGTTAGGTTACCCCATGTGGTTGATTATTAGTTGCCTTAAGTGTAGAGATGGAGATAGGATCAGGTGGTATAATCCATTCCCCATGTTCCATTAATATATATGATCATGAGAGCATATATAATATTGTATTCATATGCACACATTATGATAGTTTCATTGAGTTGAAGGATGGTGGCACCAGAGTTGGCATGAATGCAGATCATGAGACACTACCTATGGTGGATAGAGTTATATCTAGTGGTACACTTACCAAGATGGTTTATACTCCCTCACAAAATGAATCTTATAGTGGTGCACACATTTTGGATAGACATACAAGAGAGTAAAATGGGATAGGAAGAGATGGACCACCAATTATGATACTGGAGATCAAACCATGACATGAGAGACCATGGATAGGTCAAGCATGATGGATAATAGTTAGAGAGGAGATGGATATGGATGTATGAGTGATAAAGGCACCACATACAACACCATAGTGGGAGGATTAGTGACCACTTTATTCACATCACTGATGGAGATATGAGTAGTGAGATAGAGTACATAGGGTGGTCATCTAGGATGACCCATCAGTCAGCCTAGGGCAGAGCTAGTCTATAGAGGCACCACTAAGGTGAGGTTTGAGATGGGCATGGGTGGTGGCCATAGGGTTTGATATGATTATGAGGTGTTGTAAAAATGAGGTACTTAGAGGAAAAGTTGATGGAGAGACTATGCTCAATAGTCAATTAGATGGGAAGATGGTGATAGGTGACATATAGATAGGTAATAAATGGTTAAAATTTGGTTAAGTTTTGAAAATAAAATACTAGTTGTATGAGATTTGATAGCTAGGTGATAGATATAGATAGATTTTTTATATATCTATGATCTAACATCAATTTGGTTTGAATTATGTAGATCTTGTGGAGGAGGAGACTAGATGGGGATTCTTAGTGAGGGGAACACTCCATGATATATTGGATGAGGCACTAGTGCCATATGATATTACCATATTAGATGATTTTGTGTTACCATTTTCCCCAAGTCAAGTGAGCTAGTTCAAATTAGTTAGAGAGGATGTAGGGAAATTATGAGTATGAGGAGATGAGCTACATCCATCAGTAGGGGTGAGAGTGGGAGAGGCACAAGCATGACAGGCCTTGGCTCAGGAAAGAGTTTCATATTTGTCTATCATAATGTAATTAAGATAGGTATAGTCCTAGGTGGCCAACCTACAAGGATAAATAATAGGATTGAGATCTTAAACATCCTCTTTACAATGTATTATTTATAGGGGACTATCTAAGGCATCTATGGTCAGCATGGCTAGGCCATGAGATAGACATGATAGAGCCCAACCTTAGAGCTGAAATGATGTATTTTTGTACTTTGTATCAACACAACATGATATATATATATATATATATATATATATATATATATATATATATATATATATATATATATATATATAGAGAGAGAGAGAGAGAGAGAGAGAGAGATTAAGTCAATCAATCATATTAAATCATGTTGGGTAGTATAAAAGAGAAACAAAACTGCCAAATCGGTCTTAAATTAATCACACTAATTCAAGCTGGGAAGTATGAAAAACTTAATAAAAATGGTTAGATTCTTATATGCAATCAAAAAATAAGAATATAAAATATGAAAGATTAAATTAATTAAGCATAAAACATACTAAATCAAGATGGGAAGCATGCCAATGATGTTTAACTAATAATTAGTCACATCTTATCTTGTATTTGACACATGTAATTTTGTTGTGACTTGGATATTGGAAACTTTTATGAGGAAGGCTAGGTCCTATCCATGATCTTACACTACAACTCAGAAAGGGAACACCAATGAGGTGGAAATAATGTGAAAATATTGAAAAAGGGGATGTTTGGAATGGTAAGTTGAAAATTTGGTAATTTATGAGGAAGGCCAAGTCCTATCCATGGTCTTACAATGCATCTCACAAATGGAATTCTTAGGGGAGTAATCAGTGAACAAAAAAATATTTCTCAAGGGGAAATATGAGGATTTTAGGAAGTGAAAAGGGGAATGTAAAAATCATAACATAGGTATATTATGAGAAAACCTTAGGATACATGAGGCATACTAAGGACATAAGGAGATAGTAAATGACTAGTAACCATCCATATATAGAGGATACCTATTGATATAGACATAAAGCTATGTAGGTAAATAAGTGTGCTACTAAGTTCAAATCATATCAGTATTTTTTAATAAGAAAATTAAAATGTACGTACCTTCCCACAACATGTTCCCCATTCTTCAGGACCCATTACAGAGCTATCAGTCTACTATGAAGATTGGGCACTTGTGTGAGAAAGTAGGTACTATTAAAATAAGTTTTTGTTCTCCTTTTCTAATATACTAGCCTACCACACCCCAATGGACCTCCTCTCTATTGTGAGGCCAATTATTAGTTTGAGATTCAATTAGAAGAAGGATATGTGTTATCTTTTAGTGTGATTTGACTTTTGAGAATTTTGAATGTTGCCTTTTGAATCATTGCCTTCTATTAAATGATTTGGATTTTGAATGTTTTATGGATTTTTTAAAGATTCCTCCTCCATAAAAAATTATAATGACCAATCATGAGAGATAGAGTGATACATATGAATGAGATTTAGGCTATGGCTAAAGGAAGCTAAGTAACAAAAGACAAGAATGACTAGAACACTTAGGCTTAACTATGAACCAACATGTTATCTCAAGTCCCAACCATGTGTATGTTTAGTTTTTGAAAGAGAATAAAGGGGAATAAAAGGATATCCAATGTGGATTGGTAAAAGGATATTATAATGAGATGAATTATTTTCTAACTAATCACATGGTAAAGAAGGAGTGACTAAAGGGACAAAGGTTTGTATAACCAAGTTACAATAATAATAGTCTATGTGTATATAGATAAAGAGCAAATAATTATGAAAAATAACAAGGGAGTCATAAGAAATTAACTCAAGAATAAAAATAAGTTAATGATGAAAAATAAATCCATAAGAGAACATAATGACATTATAAGCAATAGAAGGTGCAAAGAAATAGAAGGTGAGAATCCAAAGTCACCATGTAAGAGAGATAAGAATTTGACACAATGTCAAATTATATAAAAATATATAAATGTAAACTTAGAGAACACATCCAATCTAAATGAAAATGTAAGAACACCATGTATATGTTCATAAGTACTGATAAATTTGTCCACACATAATATCCATAACATCTGCTAAGTCTTTATGAAGTTGAATGTGAACTAAAATTAATGTCTCATTGATCTTCAGTGAAAGTTGGGAAAATACTTCAAATTGAATCTCCTTAACATAAAATGCAAGATTTCCTAAAGTATCATGTTCATGAGGGATATCATGCATAGGAGAATTCATGGGAATGAAATCTATAGGAGATGAAAGGGTTACTAGTGGAGAAGGATCCATGGGGTAGGGACTCATGGGGGGAAAAGGATCCATAGGTGGAGAAGGATCCATTGGTGAAGGACTCATGAGTGGATAAGGATTTATAGGTGAGGGAACGTCCATGGGTGAAGGACTCACTAGTAGAGGAATACAAGGCGAATAAGGTACCATATGAGGAGATGGAACCATGGGGGAAGAAAGTGGAGATTTTTTATGAGAATGACCTATGGGAGGAACAATAAAAGGTGTAAGAATGGTTAGGAGGTGATCCTTGAGATGATATTGAAGGATGCAATAATAATCCATGTGATGTGTGCCACATTGGTGCTAGAGATAATATATCTCTCCATACTTGGGAAGATAATTAATGCTTTTGGGGGATGTATATCCTTGTTTAAGGATCGAGGAGTAGTGAGATGAAAATTATCAGTATATTATCATAGTTTGTGACAACACATGGATGGATGATTATCTATGCCATGAAATAAATAAATATGCTTGTGATTAGTCTTAGGAGGTGTACTCATAGGAGGAGGTGTAATATAAGCTAAAGGAGCTTGGTATAGGGAATAATCTCTAGTCTAATGATTGATAACTTTATGAATGTCATAATAAGGTTGATTGGCCCATTTGGTGGACAAAGGAGCCAACTATGATAAAGGGAGTAAACCATCACCAGGAGAAGGCAAGGCTTGTGGAGAGATTATACAAAGCTTGAATATAGGAGTGATATGATTAAAATTAGGAATATACTCAAATAAAGTGGGTGTGGGAATGGGATCTGAACTAGGCTCTATTAATGGAGGGGTAGGGTCTAAAGAAGGTTAAAGGAGAGTCATCACATCTCAAGGATAAGTAGGCTATAAGGGTCATAGTATATATCAAAGTGATAGGGACTAGTCATAACACGATCTATAAGCATACACATATGAGGTTCTTCAGAAACTAGAGATGTTCACACCATCTCTACCCTATGATAAAGAGGAAAATACTAAAATTAGGAATGATATATGATGGAATACAAGAAGATATACTAAAATATTAAAGCAAAGAGGAATGATAACGAATAATCTCATCATCTTAGGCCTAAATTAGACCTCTTAAGAATGGATCATCTAAGGTATAGCCATCATCATAATTATATGTATGAAGATCAATGGCATAGGTAGGGATGACCTTATCATTTGATGTGGTGTGATAAATGGAATTTTGAGTCTTGGTTAAGATAATGGGGATGTCATCACAAGGTGTTTGGAAAGAATGAGGTGTTAAAGAAGTGTGAAGCTAAGAGATGAGATGAGGTGAGAGATTAGAAGTTTTAATCTTAAGATTAATCTCATCATGCTCATCATCATCATCAAAATCTAGGAGGTTAGGGGGAATATTCCCAATGAGTTTAAGATGACCATTGTAAAATTGAGTGGAATTGATTGGAAAGTTAAATAATTAAGACTCACAAAAGGGAATGGTGGGTAAGGTTTCAAGGGTAGGAATCTTAAATACACCCCAATCTTGGAATTGTTCAAAATTGTAAGGATTGGTATCACCTTGAATCCTATAAATGGCTCCATTATGAGGAAATTTTATTAACTATCAAGTGAAAAAGGCAACCACTTTCATATTTTTTGTCTATGGCCTACCAAGAAAGATGTTGTAAGATAGAAGAAAGTTAAATATCATCACCTTCACATGAATAGTGATAGGTGGGATGGTAATGGGGAGCCACACATAACCTAAAGGAGGCATTTTCATTTGGTCATATCCTTAAAATGTGTTGTATGTGGAATTAATATTGCATTTGAAATATCCAAGGGTTTTGATAAAATTGAGAGAGGCAACATGAATTCCATAAACCTTGTCAATCAAGGCATGCTTGACTTATATATCACCAATTTGGACACTGATAAACATATGAGGATTATCCACATGAATTAGAATCTCATCAAGGATCATATAAGTAATGGGGTATTTTAGGGAAAAAAATGTGTCCATTATTTCATTAACATGTATAGACATCTCTTCTCACTATTTTAGAATATTATCTTCAAATTTAGATAAGGTGGTTTCACATCTTACTAAGGGAGGATGAGGGATGTTCATTTCAGACAAAAGCTACACAACATGGTTACAATGATGTGGAGAGGTCCTCATAAGTTTGAGAAATGGGATTTGGGATGGAATATTAGTGATTTATATGATAGGATCCCACTCATCAAACCCATAATAAGATTGTTGGAAAGAGGTGCATGGTGTTGAAGGAGGTCCTTGGAAGGAGGAGCCAAAGTGCATGTGAATTTATGTTAATAAGAGGTATATGGTTTGGTAGTAGGGAAAGTTTATAGATTATGTTAATAAGATGGGATAATTGATGTAGGTTAGGTGTAAGATAGATTAGAAGAAGTTTTGATAAAATTTTGAGTATGAGAAGTGTTATCCAAGGAAGGTGTTGTAATTGGTTCATCAAAAGATATAAGGTCATATTTCCCCAACTCATTTATGTGAGTTAGAGAAGAATATTGAATAACATAAAATGTGTAAGACAATAGAGGTGTGTAGATGGGTTGAGGATCAATGAAAGTAACTACCCTTCATATGTTAGTCATATTAACCACATTCTCTTCAAGAGTTAGGTCAAGAAGACTATCAACATTATTTGTAGAAGGGTTAGGTTTGTCTTGGGTATCTTGGTGATTTGGAAGAGGATCTTTATAGATGGAAAATTGAGAATTAGCTTGAATCAAAGCTTGAGATTTAGTTTATTTTTCATGAGATTTGAAAGCAATGTCATAATTTTTTTGATGTTGCTGAATGATAAAATCATGGTCAAAATTGAGACCAAATAGAAAATTCATAGAAAAATTATGAAGTTACCTATATTTCTCATGAGAATGACCCCAACTAGCATGCAACCAACAAAATTTATTAGGATCATACCAATATTTCATGGGGTGAGTGGGATCAAGTTCTCATGGGAGAGGCCTTGGTGGACATTTTAGTAATTTAACTAAGGATAAAGGTTTGTGAACATTAATGTTATTAGTTAAAGAGAAATGAGGATTAGTGAATTAGTTACAAGGGGAAGCTTGTTCTAAAGATTGGTTAGGAATAACAGCTTGAATAGTGTGAATGGTATCATAATATTCCATGAAACCATCATTGGTAGCATGACAAATCTTGTTTTTTAATAAAAGGAAATCTTGATGTTTAGCTTGATCAATAGCCTCCTCTAAAGTACATGGAGAGAGAGTCCAAACTTGATATTTTAACTTGGGAAAAAAACATTTGTAAAGAGATAAAAGAGGTTGTCATCTACCATATTATGTTCACATTTTTTAGATAAAGTCTTCCATCATTTAGTGAAATATTACATAGTTTTAGTCTCAAGTTGAATATAATTTACAAAATGGGCCAAGGTATTCTCAAGAAGATCACTAGTTTAGAAATCTTAGACTAGAGCATTTACTAAATCTTCTAAACTAATAATATAATAAGTTTTAAGTTGGTTGTACTAATCTAAATCATCACCTATGAGAGTTTTGGATAATATCTTGGTAGTGGAAAAGGTATTTAATTTGACCTAGTCTTATATATATTTCCAAATGTTTTAAGATGAAGACTGGGATTAGTTGACCCATTATAAGAAATGGTAGGGGTGATACCTCCTATATCGATATTATAAATTTGAGATGTAAGAGGATAATTTTGAAGATGATTGATTATCTTATTGACAAGAGGAGGTTGATGGATAAAATTAACATGGAAATCTCTAAGAGGTGGGTGAACATTTTGATTATGTTTTCCCCATGGCATCTATTGAGGGTGGGTTTGAAGATGGATAAGGTGATTTTTCATTTGCATCATTTGATTAAGATTTTTTAATAGAAGTTTATGGGTTTAGGTTACATTGTTGGTATTTTTTTAGGCATTAGAATTGGAAGTAGTGGCTTAGGTACCATTATGAGTGTTAGTAGGAGCTTAAGAAGAACTATTAGTAAGTGAGGCACTAGTGGCATAATTTTATTATATGTCAAAAGATGGACTATTATAGGGATGATAAGGAATAAAAATAGAGGTATGATTACCATGGGTAGCAAATAATGTACTAGTGGAATAATTGAGAAGAGTGGGTCATGAAAGAGGCCCACTATATGTAGAACCTGCCATGTTAGTAGAGATACTACGCATGGAGGTAGATGAGGTTAAAGAAGAAGTAATGGTATAATAAGGGGTAAAATGGAGGGAAGAGGTTGGGAAGAAAATAAAATGGTATCCTCAAATCCATTTGAGATTGTGGGAGAAGGTAAATGAGGATCCTCAGCTTGACCACTTGTCATGAGTTGGTAAATAGTACAAGGATCCTTTCCTCGATGTTAAATAAAATTAGAGATGAAAAAGATAATTTTAGGTGTATAATCTAATCTATGTTGATCTTTAAGTGAAAATAGAGGATTGAGAAGAGAATAAGAGTGAAGAGGGGTCCCATAATTTATTCTATGAATGGCTATATGAACATTACTTTAATCCAAGATAAGAGCCATAAGCTACTTATGGGAGAACCTATTAGGGTTGGTGAGACTCATCATATCTATTGAATTCAACTCAATGTTGTCTTCAAAAAAGAAGTTCATGATGGAGAAGGGAGATTTGGAAGGCAAAGGTGATGTAAAATCAAGGAAGTACAAAGAGATAGATAAGAGTACAGAGTCGATTAGGTTAACTTAGTACTCAAAATAGGGTCTAAAAACTAAGTGAATAAGGATATAGATTCAACAAATTTGACCTAGTAATGTAACATGGGATAGGGAATAACTTGATAAGGATATATATTTAATAGGGTTGACTTAGTATTGTATCTTGAGAGGTAAAAAAGGATACTAGGTCGACCAAGTTGACTCAGTACTATAGGAAGGGGAGCAAACAATTTGTAATAGACTATGTCAAATAGAAAAATAATGTATGGAAATAGGGAATTTTTTAACAATGTACCTTGAAAGAAAGAAATGAAAGAAAACACATAATCAATTGGGTTAATGAGAATTATTGAATTGAGGCACACATCATAAAATCTTTCATCAACACTAGCCAATGTAAGTTTTCTCAATACAACATATAATGAGCAAAGAGAAAGTAGTCAGCTAGAAAGTAAATGCTAACTAAGTGGTCATCCTAAATGTTGTTAGATTATTAGTGTTATTTTAAGTGTGGTAGGGAAGTTGGCTAAAAGTAGGGAACTAGAAAGTAATCTAAGGATCATTTTAGGATGTTTAGGTTGAAAGGGATATGTGTTGGTAATGGTATTGGGGCTAACCCCTCACTTCACAATCCCACAATGATAATGGTATTGGGTTCTTTGCCAATATATACCATTAACCACATGTTTATACTTGGACAGAAAACCAAGTCAAATTTACCTTTGGTGATGAAATCTAAGTAGGTAGGCCTTGGGTAGACAATTATTTAAATGTATTTTGAAATTATGTGATTTGGTAGTGTGTGTAAGAAAGAGAAAAATAGTGAAAATAAATGGTATATTTAAAAACCACCTAATTAGACTATGTGATCTAATCTAAGCATGCAAAAATCTAAAAGTGAAAGTGTGAAGTAATTACTAGCATATAATTAATAATTCCAATTTGAAACATAATACATTGTCAGTTTAGATCACAGTGTATGAAAACATTACAGAATAGAGTCAATAGTGTTGCTACTATACTATAGAAGCAAGAGTCTTATAAGAACTATGTTAACATGTTCGATCTAGTATTTTAGATAGAAGACAAAATACATAACTAGGTCAACTAGGTTGACCTAGTTTATTTCATGAGGGTAGTTTTAAAGACTACAAATTGTTTAAAATAAAACTATAAGGAATAATTGAAATGAAAGAGAGAGAGAGAGAGATAAATGAACCTTGGTAGATTGGAAGATTCTAAGGAATGTTAGATTGATGTTGAAGTACCTTGAATGCTACTTGTAAATTCTACCAACTATGTTGATTAGGTCTACCTAGTTCTATGATTCCTTGTTTTCTAAAGCTTGTGAAGATGACCATACTAGCATGGTTAACCTAGTATGTCTTGTGGAAACCTATAAGATGACTATACTAACCTAATCAACCTAGTATGTTTTCTAGAAGTTTATAAGAAAACTATGTCAACTTGTTCAACCTAGTAACCTATATTTGATGAAGACCTACACAAATAGAACATATTCATTTTTATGTGACTATGTGTTAAACTTGTGCACAAAAGTTAGAAACTATACTAGCCCTATCGACCTAATATCTCAAATATAGAAAAATAATAAATAAAATGATATAAAAATGAAAAATGTGAAAGAAAACCTATAATGGTTAGATTCACATTGAGTTCATAAAAATGTATGCAATACAAAATGTATCATGTCTATAAATCAATCCTAACTCGGAGAAGATAGATCATACTTACACTTCTGATTGGGGATACATTAGATAATTGAGAACATGACCAATATGTGGATATTATAGATCTAATTAGAAGATCTCTTATCACAACAATAATACTATGGAGGGTTCTAAAGCCTCTAGTCAAGAAAAATCAAACAATAACCCTAACTCGCCATATGTTTTCATATTCACTAAACTAATAATAAGTAAAGTCTAATCTAGTGCTCACCAAATATTGTGGCACAAAGTGGGGGTAATAAAAAAAAAATTAAACATGCATATAAGACATGCTCATGTCAATATGTATGGAATCCTAATGCATGGAAGAGAAGTATACATGCATATCTATCTACTCTTACAAAGGAGTAACAAAGTTAGGAATACTTACATTTGAAGACAAACCCATTGATCCTTAATCTTTCCTTTGGCCAAGGTGATTCTCAAGATTTTGTTATGGTGTGTAAGGATGATAAGGATAAATCAGGTCTATTCTACATAACTTATAAATGAATATAAAAGACTTTTCCACAAGATAAGATCTATATCTCTAAAAAAAGTATGAAACCTTAAGCTTGCTCCTCAAGTAAAATGGTGTATAAGAATATGATCCATAGCTCTTACCATTTTTTCTCTTATCTAAATAATGGTGAAATGATCTTGTATATATAGGTGGATTTAACCCTAATCCCTTCCAAAATTTTTGGCCAATAGAGTCGACCCAGTCGACCTAATAATGTTATTAAAAAACATTACTAGGTCATGGGATAGGTTGGCCAAGAGCCGACCTAAACCCTAAATAAGTTTCACTAATAAGAGTACAAGGTCAACCCAATCAACCTAGTACTATAAATTATTGAAAGAGGTTTTAGGTTAGGAAAAGGGGTATGGAAGATGGGAAATGACTAGAGGAGTATACAAGAGAGAAGATGGTCTTCAGGAGATAAGTGTGTAGATATCAAGTGAAAAAAGGGGACAAAAATCATGTGAAACACCAATAGTTTTCCCACCCCTTTCTCGATGCACCCATTAAGGTGTTCACTTAGAGAGATTAAGACTTGATGAGTTCCTATAAGATAAAGAGCATCAATAGTTTATAAATGTTAGTAGAGGTTCCTGGTTTAATAGAGCATGTTAAGGATGATGATAGCTAAGTTTTATTAGTCTATGTAGGTTAGTACAAGGAAATCATATTTACCATATTCATGACAAAGATGAGGTATTATGTGATTTTAAAGGAACTAAGATTAACTAGAGTTTTATTCAAGGTTATAGAGCATTTTAATTACTTTAAGATAGATGAAACCAAATAGTAAACATGATAACACATATAATGAATAACATAATAAATATGATAGGTAACCATAAACCATAAAGTCTATATTGATCTGAGAAAAGGTCATCAACTTCTTCATACAAGCATACATATTTATAGTCACTATAGTTATTGACTATTTATATTATTCTTCATATATTGGTGCCAAAATGAGGAAACTATTCATCTTCTATCCTTTCAAAAGCTAAGAGGATAAGACAAAATATATATAATCAATAATTTCATATATAATACATGCATATTCAAAGAATATTTTGTGCATCTTTTATTATCTAATTTACTTTCCCAACACTTTCCCAAACTTAAAGTATTATCTCATCTCGAGCCAACATCATAGGTTCATTTGACTTTGCACTGAGGGTAAATGCTAAAAATTTAAGTAGATTAGCAAGAGTCATAGTAATCAATTAGGCACTATTTTCAGTTTTCACCTCTTGCATACTACTTAGCTACACTTTTTGGTTTTCAATTAAACAACATACTAACCTACTACCCTTTTAGGTTTTCAATAGGCTAACATAACCAAGTGGTCACCCTTTATGGGTTTTCAACTAGCCTAGCCCCACTTGTCTCACTAGTCATCTCAATATAAAAAAATAATTCAAATTTTTACAAAACTTTCCAAATTTTGCACATTGCATAATACTCAAATGGAAAGAGGTGTTATTTTTGAATAAGAAGGATAGCTAGTAATATCCTTGGTCTCTATCTACATAGTTGTACATTATACAAGCTATTGTTGGAGTTGTAATGATGGCCTATGCATAAGAACTTTGAGCATCATGGTTACCTCACTATATAATGAAGCTAGGTTAGTATTAAAGTCATCCCAATCAAGCATCACTTCTTAAACTATGTAGGTCAATATGCACATTGGTGCATAACACCTAATGATTTCCTTTAGGTCCATATTTTTTATGGTACTTAGGTCTACCCTTATATCACTAACATTCAATTAAATCTCTATGCTCAGCTGCTCTAGATTTTGTATGTATCTTTTTACCTATTCTCCCATAAATGCACTACATCATAGGTCCTATTGTCAGCTGAGAAGTCAGTCATGCACATTATCCCTAACATTGAAGGATTGATAAAGAGTAAGTTTAGTTTCATCAATTGATGTAGTTAGGGAATGCATGGTTGTGTGAGCTATGGTAACTACAAATAAGTTAACACTAGAGATGGCTAGGGAATTATTGAGCTGCTACTTCCAATCCAAAAGAATATGTGCAAGCTAATGAGTTTAGAAGTTTGTGATGTCAGGCATACTTTGATACTCCTCTAGTAAAGTAATCAAAGTCATGGTGTCAGTCTTCAAGTTGTAACCCAAGTTGTCAAGTGCACAAAGTTATTATGTGGTGCACTAGTCTTGTGTGAGCTCCATGACCAAGGTCTTAAGTTGATTGTGGTTTGACATGACTTGTTCCCCTATAACTCAAGAGGCTAAGGCTAGGAAAGTGTCTTCAATTATCTTTGTTTCTTCACATATTTGAGCCCTAAGTTCCATGTTCTCTACCTTTGATTGATCTTACTCTTGCTCTAAGGAGGTAGCTTTTTGTGCAATAGACTCCTAAAATGTTGTAGTATTTTCCAATTATTTATTTAGAGGTAGTTGAGAGACATCCAAACATGCCTCCTACATGACTAAAAAATGCATTAGTGTGTTTATCATTACTACAAGATCCAAGGATGGCATGGTGGCTAAAGGGAGGGAAAAGGTGGTGTGTCGAGTAGTGACTAAGGGAACATCCTAGATCCATACACCTCCTAGTAGAAGTTGTGGTGATTAAAATTATGCTTACATCATATCTAATACTTGCTACTGCACTATGGCCTTTGCTATCAGCTTAGCTTACTGTACAACATCCTCAATCAATTTTTTTGGCCTCTTCATCCTATTTCTTCTTCCTATCTTCTTCCTCCCTCTTTTTTTCTCCTTTTCTTTCTTGCTTCTTCTTCTTTTCTATTTCCTATCTTCTCTTGTCCTCTTCTTTAGTCTTGGTCTTCTCTTCCTCTTCCTTATTCTTTCTCTCATCTTCTTCTTTCAACTTCTTTTCTTGTTCTTCTTTCTTCCTTTGTTCCTCTTCTTATTTCTTCTTCTATTCTTATTCTTGTACAACTTGGTCCTATGCCTAGGCTCGTGCTTATGCCTAAACTTACTATTGTTGTAGGTCTTCATCATGTTCTTCCTTCTTCTTATTGGTAGCTTCCTCTAATTATTGTTGTACCTAGTCTAATGCATCTTGTTGTCATTTTTCTTCTTCTTCTTTTTCCTTCGTCCTCTCCTCTTGTACTTATTATTGTGTGGTGGCTACTTCTTGGGCTTGTTGGGGTATCTCCTAAGCCTGCTATATGTCTAAATTTGCATCTTTGGCCTTTTTGGAGGTCTATACTTCCTTGGCTTGCTGCATTGCTTATTGGTGTTGTGCTTCTTCTTTATTTCTCTTATTTTCTTCCTTTTTTGTACTTGCATTTAGCTATGCAAGTAGATTCATCTCTTGTGGCCTTTTTTTTTAGCTATGATTTATTCTAGTGTAATTTATTCATTTTCATATTCTTGAGGTGATTTTGGGGAGTCCTCTAGTTACAATTTTGAACTTATAACCTATTATTTCTTTCTATCAATGGTGACTAGTCTACACCATGGTGGTGGTGTATAAGATTTAAGAGCTATTTGTATTTCTTGCATCATGACTGGCCTACCAAATATGCATTATTCTAGGGTAGGGTAGACTCTGGTATTTCATCTCATTCTCATCCTACACATAAGTTGTTCCATTTGAATCTCTATTAAAAGTTCAAAGATGACATTAGGTGTAAAAATTAGAGAAATTTATGGCTAGCAAAATTCTATTCTATGCCAAAGTTACTCCTCTTATTTGACTATATCAATAATAATAGAAGGTGGATAAGTGGGTAGTTCCACCTATAGCATAGGTGGAACCTACTTTCTTATTTGCACTGTGCACACTACCTTTGAAAAAATAACTCTTTTTCTTCCTCTTTCTCATAATAATATCTAGCCATGTCAACCAACATGACTTGGTAGACTTCCTACACTTTAGTTCCCATCTTTATGAGATCATAGGAGATAGATATCTAGGGAACCTTATGTTCATCATTATATGTTGCCTTGATACATGTTGTGTTCTTTGAAAGAGGAGACATAAAGAAAGGGTCTACTTTGCACTAACCTTTTTTCTATTATGAACTAGATGCTGGCTCTAATGGTTGCATAATAGGAATGTCTACACCTAGTGGTATAGATTGTAATAGTGTTTCTCACCTTGTTTTGTGTTCTTTTATTTGGACACCTTGACTTGTTCCATATCCATCATGATGAAGAATGGAAGTGGTTTTAAACTTGAGCATGGTAGCTCATGAATTGTGATGAAAACTCCCTTAGGTAGTATCAGGACTGTGGCATGTTATCCCAAATAATGGAAGATGTCTAGTGAAACTCTAGGGTGTGTGGTGATGAGGTATAGACATTCCTCCAACCAAGATTTGAACTTCCCCTCATGTAAGGGCTCCACATTCTTGCATCCATATGATGTTGTATAACTATTATGCCAGATAGTGTTTTGTATCTATGTGCACTTCTCCCTCGAGTGATTTCTACTATGTGAAATAAAGGAGAAATATCAATAACTGATATTGGAAGGTCTATCTTGGAGTGGTGTGATAATTTTTGATGTTTGTGATCAATTTTTATATAAATTATTTAGGCCAATTAAATTTTTATCCTTAGTGGATCATCCTATGAGTAATGTCTATAATGCCTTAGAAATTTGTTTGGTGGACTTGGTTATCTAATAAAAGAGTCTAGTGATGCATTAGATTAGAATACATATAGGTTCATATGAAATTTCATTGACTAGGATCCCTTAGTTTTGCCACACATATAGGTCCTAAACTTATTGCAATATAGGAAGAACTTTGGTCTTGTAAGGTAGTAAGGAGTCTCCATGCATAGGCATACCCAATGCTCAGGCCATAGCTTATGTATTTATAAACACTTTCTCATCTAGTCTCAAATAGATATCACCATCATTATGTCATCCAAGTAATACTTGAACAATCTATCCTATATCACCAAAGTTTAGCATTCATAGTAGATGCTTAATGTATATGTTCTAAAATCTATGGAGAGTTATGAGGGTGAGTGATTTCATAGATTTAATAGGGTAATGATAAAATATATTCGATTTGGCTTTACATAGACATTGAAATGACTCTTTATCACTGTATTTGGTCTATCGAAGTACCATGTCAACACCCATGAATTTTTTTATGATTCAGAGAGGGGTCAAATTAGTGGCATAGTATCCATGGTGGTGTGAGAATAAATTTGACTACTTATTAATGATATATTAAATGGAATTAGTTTGTCTCTTGATAGCTACAACTCTTTAAAATTATGTTAAGGATAAAATGCAAACATGGAGTTCAACGTTAGCTTTTATAGATTTTGTGCCTCTTGATTCTACATCGAGGCCATGCCTAGCTATCCACTCATCATGAATATAATGGTAGATGTGGTGAATCCATTTCTAATCTAGGCATTAAAGTATTTAGTCATTGGTGCATGTGTGGAGTTATGAAGTTATGCCCTTAAGTGTCTGTACGAGGGGTATAAGCTACTGATGTTGACTAACCATCAATTTTTTTAAGATCACATCTATTGACCCTTGGATCCTACATTTCATTCTAGTAGATGAAAATTATCCTATGAATATCATTTTGATGTGATATTTTGGTATCTTTCTCAGACTTAATATTTTTTTATCATTTCTTTTTAACTTTTTTAGCTGTACATGAGGATCTTCTTGTGCACATTTGGTGGATGTGATGCTTGGTCATTGTACTTAACCAATGTTAATAATGAGATAATTTGAAAACAAATAAAAAATTAAATAAACACACATATATTACTTATAAAATAGATAAATCCTAATCTATGGTACTACTCATCACCCACTCAGCTTATGAAATGAGATCAGTAGACTATTGGTGGTAGGGTTTAAGTCTACAGTAAGTTTCTCACCTTAGAAATATGGTTCCCTATAGATCCATTAAAAATATCATTCCTTGCTATGTTAAGTCATGTATAATTGAAGGCCCATTCCATCTTATTTGTAGTTTACATAAGAATGTTGTAAACTGGTTATCATACAACAAAACTGGATGATCTTTACAGAATTTTTTATGGCATAGGTTCCTATTATGCCATGATTTATGACTATGCTTATGTACTTCATGTGTCAATAATTCTCTTCATCTAAACTCATCCATATTATTTAGTTATAGGAGCCAATTAATCAAATATTCTTGATCTCCTAAATACATGACCATAGCGATGTATAGGCTAGGTACTAGATACTCTATTGGTATGACTACTTCCTAACCATACACCAATTGAAATGGTGTAAATATTGTATCCCTTTTATAATTTGTGTGTTATTCCCATACGATCACATGAATTCAATATTTCCAATCATCTCTCTTGACATTGCAATTTTTTATGATCATTTTTTCCATTACCTTATTTGAAGCTTTAGCTTGGCCATTCACCTATAGATGATTGGAAGTGATTTTATGATGAGTGATCATAGAGGATTCAATTAAGGCCTTGATGGTATTCTTGATGAAGTGTGTTCTTATATTTTTTACTAATTTGATCAGACATCCAAACATGGTAATGATATTTTCATATAGAAACTTTACTGCATCCTTCACACCATAGCTAGGTGTGGTAACAGCTTTAACCCACTTAGTAAAATAATCTATTGTAATAATTATGTATCTAGCTTTACTTCACTTGCTTGCTGGATTGATTAGTCCCACAAAATCAATACCCTACTATTCAAATGGATTTTCTACTAACAAGGGTTGTAAGGGCATATCGTATTTCTAAAGTGGTTTTCCCATACATTGGTAGACATCATAATGCTTCACAACTCTATGTGCATCATGGAACAAATTTGGCCACCATAGTTCACTCTTTAGAATATTTATAGTTGTATCCTCTCCTATTAAATGCCCTCCTATGATTCCTTGATGAGATTCTTCCAAAAATTGAGGGCATTCATGTTTGAGGATAACCCTATACAAGACTTAATCATTTCCCAAGTGATATAGTAGTCCATTAATGATAGTATATGGTAGTGTTATAGTCACAAAATTCTTTTTATCTCATTTTTGAAATTATGTAGGGAAGATTCCTTGCTCAAAGAAGTTGGTAATGGATTTGAAGTTTTTAGGAATCATACAGACACATAAGCGGTGTGCATCTAATTTTTTTTCTTGTAGTTCTTCTAGCCCTTCACCATTTTAAATATGATTGAGGTGGTCAAGTCCCACTTTTTCTCTACTTGGTTTTACATTTATATAGAATTGAAATTCTTGAAACAACATCAACCAGTGAGATACTAATCCTCCTAACATTGGTTTATTAACCAGATACTATAGGTCTTGATGGTCAATGAAAACTTCAAATGGTGTCACTTAAAGATAGTGCTATAATTTTTGAAGTGTGAACACAATGGCCAATGCTTCCCATTCCATTGTTGTATAATTTTTCTCTACATCTAATAATTTATGGATAGCAAAGTGGATAGGATGATCAATCACACCATCTTTGAGATACATAATTATAACACTAACTTTGATGCCCAAAACATCTACATGTACATAAAACAACTTACTTCAGTCTAGGAAAACAATTACACACAATGACCAGTCACTATTTTAGATCAATTAAAGCTACTTGGCATTCATGTGTCCATACAAACTTAACATTATTATGCATTAAGGATTCTAGTGGATATGAAATAACTACATAGCCTTTGATAATTTTTTGAAGTAACCTATGTGCACAAGAAAGGATCACACTTCTGTGAAAGTAACAGGGGGTGGAATACTAAAGATTACTATAATTTTAGCCTAATATACCAAGATTCCATCACTACAAAAAACATGTCTACGTAAAACATTAAAAGGTGTAAAGAATAAAAATTTATTCAAATTTAAAGTGATGCACAAATCCTGACATCATTCTAACATCAAACACAACTTAGATAAATGCTCTTTAAATAGGGAGAATAATGCCTAATAATCTAGGTAAACTTCTATGAAATCATGGATGAAATAGTTGAATGTTGTAACTAATATACGTGAGAACATCGTAGGTGCATTATTAGAACTAAATGGCATGAATTTATATGCAAAAGAACCCCACTCTATTATAAAATTTATTTTTGCTCGATCCTTCTCTACAATCAAAATCTGATGGTATCCACTGAACCCATCTGTAAAATAATATACTTCATGTCCTATGATAAACTCTAAAAATTTGTCTATAAATGGTATAGGGAATGGATAATTTACGTAGGCATCATTTAAAATGTAGTATTCCCCACATACCTAGATTTCTTCTATTTTCTTGGGTTGAACTACCATTAGGCTTACCCAATCATATTTTTCTACTGGATAGATTATCCTTTCATCTTATATTATATCTAATTATGCCTTTACTTTTAGCTTCATATTGGGATTGAGTTTATATGGTTGCTTATTAATCAAACATGCATACTCATTCAATTCAATGTATATCTTACCAAGAGATGGGTCAAATCCTTGAACCTCTAAGAATTTAGTGGGAAAGATGTCTTGGTAATCCCTCAAAAGTTGTAGGGCTTTCAAAATTTCAATATCCATCCAATAGTCACCTATGCTTACCAATTTTGGAACCTCCTTTGTTTTGATGTTAGCGACATGCTTCTTGAGAGGATACTAATAAATATTGCATTTTATTTCATCCATAGATTCTTGGATCTTCTTTTGCCCTTACTATTTTTGGATTTGGATGTTGCTCAACTTATCTTCTTCAGTTAGTGTTGCGTTGGTGTCCTTGAGTGGTTTTATAGGTTACAAAAGTCTAAATAAATCATTCAAATCTAAATCAACATTAGAATCAAAATCTTCACTATCTTCTAACTCATCCTAGATTTAGTGACAAGGATATATAAAAGCTTGTTATTTAGTCTTAGTAGCTTTATACCTTTTAAGTGTTGAAGTAAGATCAGAGGCTATATTTTTTTTGTAGTTGATTTTGTTGTGGTGCTCAAATATTTTGTACACCCATGGAATAAAAAGTAATTTATTTTTTATAGTGAATTATGAAATAAAGAATTTTCAACTTCAAAGACAAAGGTTTGTATGAAATCACTCTATACTTGTGCCCAGTGCTTGGTTTTTCTCTTATGTTCCTAGTGTATGTAGCATGTTGAGGGTAGTGGAGCAAGTGTCTAGTGGAAAATGTAAACCCAATACTTGGGTGCCACACATTCCTCATTCCAAACTTTGACATATTTATGTACATGAATCTTAGGGCACTCACCTTATTGAAAAAATGGCTAGTTAGTGGTAGATAAAGTTTGTTGATCATGAGTTCACAAGCATCATCCCACTAAAGTTGATTATCTTGATGATTTACCCATGAGGTTGAAAAAACTACCTTTAAGGCATAGTTTAGTGTACTAACCCATTGATTGATAGTCAAAATATGGACTTATAGGTGTAGAATAAAATCATTGATGTCCTTTATCACATAGTATATAGGTAGTTGAAATTCATGCACAAAGACCATCCTCATGGGTTAGAGTTCATGGTCTCTATAGGGCTAGTTAAGGAGATGAGTATCTAAATTTACATTGATATATGAAGCTAATTCCTAGGGAAAAGTGCCTTCCCTTATTGGTTCTATGTAATCTTACATGTGATCATTAGCTTAATATAGGAAATCAACTTCTGAGTGAGTGGGAAATTTTGTAGACATGGAGGTGCACTATTTAATAACAAACTAATTTATAACCAGTTGTTTAGTTATTAGTTTTGGTTTCCATTGTTATGATGTGTTCAATTTCTAGGTGAGTAATGACTATAGTTGAGGTTTGGCCTATTTGTATAGGAAGTTGTATTGTGTTGCACATAGATAATTTAGATTCTCCTCAGAATTGATATTCATCCAACTAGTTTATTATGAAACATGTAGAGAGTCTAGTTTAGTAAGAATTATGTACGGTTTATGTTCTCTATTGATGGGAATGACCATAACCTTATCACCTTAATGTGTCTCAAACTAGGTATGTATTGTATTGATAGTCATCCAACCATCATACACCCATTTTTTAATATTAGTTTGGGGTAGTGAGTTACTATAGTTTTCATGTCTATGACCTCAAAATCTCCTCATAAATATAAGTCTATGAATTTGATCTCAATGTCCTCCAATCTACTAGTAGGCTTAACATTTCCATAATCAGCCAAGCTCAGAGTTACTAGTTGCATCTAAGATCTGGTCATCCAATCATTTCCCATGTTGATTTAGGAATCATATTTATTATGCTACCAAAATCAGAGACAACATTTGGGATCTCATATCCAACAACCTCAATATCAATATGTGCATCAATAAATCATGGCTTCTTCATCTTGACATACCATACCAATTTTTTTTATCTTTTTTTGGCCATGTTATGCACATTCTAAAATATTATGTAATAGATTTGTGATGTTTTATAATATGTATTCATTAAATAGAGTACTTAAAATTTTTAGTAGATTTAGTAGTGTAGTGACAATTCCTATTATCATATGATGCACACAATTTGGCCATACATTTACACATTGATTTATATAACATCACCATCAATATTTTCATGTTGTTGAATGTTTTCAGCAACTATATAGTTTCATTCATAATAATATTTTCTCTAACTATATCCAGGTATTTGTCTTGTCTAACCTTTCTAATGCCCTGATCTTGAGGCATCTCAAGTGGAGGAAATATTTTTTCTACTTTTTTTCCATGTCACAGTGTTTAGAAACATATTTTATTTAAGTTCTACACTTACCATGTTTACATTTTAGATAGCTTTGTCCTTCCTCTACTTCTCTAGAATAGGACAATCTTTTGTATCATGCTAATCGGAGACTCTATAGTATTCATAATATGATTATCTCTATGGATTCATTGGGAAATTTCTTTGGATATGATTGTACTCTTCACATAGATAGCATTGTAAGGGAGGCAATTGATATTTGTTTTCTCTACCACCTTTGTATCCTCCTTTTTAACTGCCTCAACCTCCTCCTCTATTATATTTATATCCCCCTAGGTAGTCTCCTTGTGGCTATGAAAAATTTCAATGCTAGTACTATTGATTATTATCTCTTGTACTAAATTATTGTTGCATAGCTGGAGGAGTCCAATTTGTTTGTTGTGGTTGTGTTTTGGGTGAACTCCAAGGTGATACATATTGGTATTGAGGGGATGGGGGTGTCCAACCTAGTGAAGAAGGGGTCCATCCATCTAGATTGTGAGGTTGGTACTATAGAAAACTCAAAATACACTATAGACCCATTTAGGTTGCACAATTCTTATCAACCTCTAGGCCTATGATTGTTTGATTCACTGAGGAGATTTATTGCACTACAATGACAAACACATTTTTGGAGATAACCTCTTTCTTTAAGTTCTTATAAAGCTCTAAAATTCTTCTCACATGATTAGTTGATTTTAAAACTTTACAATATGAACCATGTTACCCTATCTTTATCTATCAAATCAATTTATACTTTGTTCATTACATCAAAAAATCTATGATCATAGTCGTAGATTGACTCTCTAGACTTTTGCCTTATCTCTTTTAGTTCCTATATTATTTGGCTTATACATTTCTTAATCTTAAATTTTATGATGAGCCAATCTTACATGTCTTTAAGACTTGAATATTATAGATCTATTTTGTATATGAATTCCAATGCTCTCCCAACTAGAGCCCTTATTAATTCACACTTTTGTAAATTTTCATTAGTGACATCATTAACTTACCATTTCATTTTGTAAGTTAATAGGTACTATTTAGGGTCTATAGACCCATCATAAATGGCCAAATTTAAGAATCCTCCTAATTGATTCATCATAGTGATTGGTATGGATAGATTCTTATACATAGTTTTTATTTGAGGTGACTATGTCCTAAGTATTCTTGCCTATGTACTACTCTATGCACCGGAGGAATTTCCATGCACACTCTACTTGTATGTGCTTCTTTATTGTTATTGTTTAAATTCAAAAAAAACTATATACTTCAAAACCTTCCTAATTGATTTTATTTAAATCTTCATGCCCTAATGGTTCACATTATCTATAAATGGTTTTTTCCAACTCTTCTTCTCTTGTTTAACTAGATGAAAACTTCTACTAGGATATATAAGATTGGGCTATGAGGATGCATACACTTCTAGTGATTAATTATTTCTAATGACTTATTTATCTAATTTGCTTGAGCCTATGATTATCATAAAACTAAGTTATATTTATTTTTTTAATTCTTATTCTTCTTCTATCAATACCCTTACTTGTAGCTATGCACTACTTCTATCTTCTAGATGTTACACTCTTAAACTACTCTCATCTTCCTATTCACGCATCTCTTATTCTACTCATTATTGATCTTCTCGTTATTTTTTTTGACATCCAACATAGTTATTAACTTCACTCATCATATATCTCATCTCTTCTATGCACTCGTTCATCATCTAATTTACTACTATTCTTACTATTCATAGATACTTGGGTATTCATCTATTTATTCCATATGTTCTGTTATCATAGTTCCCTATCTAAATCCAAAGTTTTCTTCAAACTCTTCTTCCCTCACACTCCATTATAAATTTAGGATCAATATCTAGTCACTTATCTATACATAATTCACCATCATACACACACATCCCCATATACCCAAAGTGACTACTCCATACTGGTTAGATTAGGCACCATGGCCTTTTCCACCGCCAACATTTTCAATAGGAGAGGTAGTCACTATAAAATTTTTCCTCTAATTATTTGGATGAAGTGGTCCTATGTAGCTTCAAATGCTATATATCATTATACTGCAAACTCATTAGTGTATCATTATATAGTGGTGGTAACCCGGTCGTCTATCACTCTCATCCAGCTAGTTTTTAGTTTCACTAACTGGTCTATATTTTCTTTGGTCTAGGTAATGGTTTCTTCCACTCTAGAATGGAAGTAATATACTCCAATATTTTCAACTAATTAGTTAAAATTTTAAGCAGTTTGCACCAAAAAAATTCATATATTTCATCGTATATATGTTCTTGAATAATTTCAATCATGGTGATACCCATCCTTTTGGATTCTTCTTTTATGAAGTGCCATATTTTCTAGTCTAACCTAGTTTCAATATCTCATTATCCCAGTAACCATCTTAGCATAGCTTCCTTCAGAAGGAGTGTTTTCATGCTCACCACACCATTGTTAGTAGTGGTTCTTGGTTCAATATAACATGCTAAGGATGATGATAGCTAAGTTTTATTAGTCTACATATGATAGATAGTATAGGGAATTCATATTTACTAGAGACATGCCAGAGATGACGTATTGTGCAATTTGAAAGGAACTAAGATTAACCAAAGTTTTATTTAGGTTTATAGAGAATTCATATTACTTTAAGATAGATGAAACCAAATAGTAAACATTATAGCACATACAAGGAATAACATAAGAAATATGTCAGATAACCATAAACCAAAAAGTGTATATTAATCTTAGAAAAGGTCATCAACTTCTTCATACAAGTATAGATATTATAGTTGTTATAGTTCCTGACTATTCATATTATTCTTCATACATTGGTTCTAAAATGAGGAGACTATTCATGTTCTATCCTTTTACAAGATGAGAGGATAAGACAAAATACATATAGTTGACAATTTCATATATAATGCACAAATTTTTAAAGAATATCCTATGCAAATTTTATTATCTAGTTTTCTTCTCCCAATAATAAAAGTTTGAAAATATTATGTGTATACACTTAGTCTCTACAATTTCACACTCAAGGTATGTGACCACTATTAGATACTATCACCTCTCATCAATAGTCATAAAATACATAGTACATCCTCAAGTGTCACTATCATCTCACTAGTCACAAAGTGAAATGTGTTGGTCTCTAAGTACCATCTCTCAACTAGGGATATAATCAATGCCCAATCAATCTAAACCATGGGAATTATATTAATGTAGTAGATGACCACCATATCAATCACTCCATAATCTATGGGTGTCAAATGATGCATCTCATGTAGTACCATTAGTTGACATAATGTAGATGCCAACATGCCTAAATATTCCTACACCAATCAACACCATATCAAACCATGACCCCTGATAATATATTCATAATTATTCAGACTATTCAATCCCATCCACCTAATACCTATATATCTAATCCCACATCTCACTAATCCCATCCAACTCCCTAATCTAACCACCACCCAATTTCTAACTAATCCATGTTATCTACCTAGTTATCCTTCCTTACTAGCTTTTCCACCCATCAAAATCACTACTCTACCTAATTTTACCCTTTCCCATGTAACCACTACCTACCCATATAATCATTCATCTAACTAACCCATCTCATTAGTCACACCAACTAGTAATCTTCCCCTCTAACTAACTTATTACCCCTTCCCATTAAATTTTTCCACCCACCTAATTTATTCACTAACTTACTCATCTAAGTAAAACCATACCCATACCTCCCCCTATCCCCTAAGTCACTTAACTTATTACTAACCTATCCCCATCTCAATTCCATTATTAACCCATTAACTAACTATCACATTTAATTCCTTCAATATTACTTATCACGATCTTGCCGCATTCAAAGTTTTAGAAATATCACCATTCAAAACCCATGGTTTTATAATACTATAGGTCTAATCATGCATTTTTAAAAACCATGGTTCCCCCTTTATGTTATTACAATAACACAAGTCACTTGATGTGGTATTACAAAACCATAGTTCACCCATTGTGGTTTTGTAAAACCATAACTTGTAATTATAATACCACCATATGTAGTGATAATACCATGCCTAAGGGAAAACCTCCAATGGAAATATTTCCATGACCTAATGTATATTTAATAGATAGCCTAATAAATATGTAAATGATAAAATCAACTAGCTAGGTATGGAGTACTCATTGATGGTCCTGCATTGGATGCCCTCTAGTGATCCTAGACTCTCTCTCTCCATGGTGTGATGAACGAGGAATGTGATCCATCTATTTGTCTCTAGAGCACAAATTACCTATATCAAAAAGTCCAAATGACCATTTTACCCCAACTTTTTCCTATTTTACCCATAATTAACCCCCTCTTTTACCCCTTTCATCATGTTTAGCCCTTCCTAACTATATTATCTAACCTAGTTCACTAATTTTGATCCTTGAATCCCTTTTTTACATCTTATTATCATATTTAATCACATTATCATCATCCATAAGTCATCATAAATCACTATTATGGATCATAGTCTCCTATTCCCCATTTTAAATCCAAAAATCTAAGTTAGAGCTACATTAGCCTAAGGTCTCTTAAGACTATGTAGGTAACACTTGGCCACTTTTTAAAGTAACCATGGATAATGCGACCATTACTAATGTCTAATCCCATCTTGTCCCATATGGGTCTTTCAAACTCACTAAATTGTATTGAGATATGAACCCTATACTAAATTAGCTTATTATCAATAATCACTTGTTAGATGTCCTTTATAAGCCTCTAGCTAACCCTTTCATGTGTCATTACTAGGGAGTTGTCTCTAGATTATGGCCTATGTCATTCTTTCATTCCCCAAATAATTTTGACATCTCAAGAATTTTAGACTTATCATCTTAATTGAACTACCTCTCTCCTAGGCATTGGTCATTACCTAAGACTTATCCTTTGAGTTTAAATCACTTTATCCCATAAAAATTATTGCTTGGGACATATATATCATATCTTAATTAATATACAAGGCATCTTGTTGATGCCTATATATGTATCATCTATGCCCAAAGTGTTTAAGAAACACTTCTCATTTTAGAATTCTTAAAAACTCAATGCATGAGTTTCAGGTTGTGATAATCATGTTATTGTTGATGGAATAGAGGCATAACAAGTGACTGTTTCACAAAATTTATAATATTTGGTGGTTGGGAGCCACCATGGCCAAATAAAAAATCTATGCAAAACATGAAGTATCTATGTTGAAAATAGTGAATTATGATCAAGAACTAATCTAAGATGGATATTTACAATGACAATTAAACTAGAGGGATCTGATTAAAAAAAGAGAAAAGGAAAAGGTACGGAAAAAAAGAGATGTTGCTAATCTTCATTCCAAGTATTATGACAAAGTTCAAATATAATCTAGGCATACACTTAACCAATGTATAACATGAAGTATCATAAGATCAAATCCTATTACACATCAGGCAAAATTCTAAGGAAGGTTGAAATAATGCAAATAAGAACCAAGTTCACTTAAAAAATTTACCCCTAGAAGCAAACAACATTAGTCCAAATGCAAGAAGAGTAAGAAAATAAAATGAACCTAAGGAATTTGTGTCAACCTAGAATTGGCACAAGTTAACAACTTTGTAATCAAATGTAGACACCAAGAATTCATAATAACCATTAAAATTTGGAAATTAGAACAAACAAGTGAGAGACACACCATGATATCAAACACATAGATGAATACTAGATAATCTTTGTAGAATTCCTTGTTTGTATTGTTTGTTCCAAGTTTACAAAGTAATTTTGGCTCTAAGAACTCCCCTTTTTTATAATTAAAAATTCTATTTTTATAAGATGCAAGGAAGCATATCGATTATTCCTAACCAATTAAAAAAGTACTTGTATAGGGACAACTATCTTTTCCATAAATGTTCTAGAAATACACTATACTTTCCCAATGGATGGTTCTATAGGCAGTGTGTTTTAGAAATAACACATGACTCTACAAATAGAATTCCCACTTTCAAAACGGACAATGTTTATCTATAGGAAGAATATTCCTAAGTCCCTTAACCTTTTTTATCCCTATGATAATGCAAGATATCCATGGTCCTTTGATGCTCTTGGCCTTAATTAATCCTCTTCTCAGCTTCCAAGGTCAAAATATAATTCCATGTTCCCTTAGGAAACACTCCTCTGAGTTTCCATGGTGTACTAGACTAATCACTGATGGGCCCTAAATCTAATTACCTTTGAATTACCAAGTCTATAAGGTTTCTATTTTGACACATTACACCCATGTGTCTCTAATGTGACATCTTCATGGCATCCTTATGGTATCTTGCTCATCCCTATACAAAATATGACCATTAACTTTGAAGAACCAACTTTGATCTCACACTATTCAATCTCTTTTCATGAATCAACACAATATGTAGATATTTATAAAATTTGGATCTAAGAATCTATCTTGAAATTTTCATCTACATGCCCATCATTTGACATTAGTGTGAATATCTTTGATGAGCGTGCAATCATCAATTTTAAGCATGCCCCTAGAATTGTTTATTATCTTAAATTTGATGTCTATGTGATCGTCAATTGATGTCTACATGAATATCATTGATGGGTGCACAACCATCAATTTTAAGCACATATATGAGATTATTTGTTGAGATTACCACTTGTCATTTCCTAGTTTATCTTATTTCTTATGTGTTTCACTTGACGACCGCACATCATTGGACCAACTAGGCCCGAGTAAATGCATGTCATAGATTGTGATCTGAGAAGTCAAACATGATTGGTTCCCTATGAAAAATAGGAAATATTAAATTTAGGCCATAGGAATGATATAAAACTTAAGCTAAAATACTATATTAATTTTCTCATTCACATTAATAAATAATTATTTAATTTAAAGTCGTAAGATAAAATGACCGTGACACAAAAGATTCCGATGAAATCAATGTCTCAGGGAAATTGTCTTGGGAAAATTGTTTCAAGATTTTTATGTTAGATAAAATGTTTGATGATAAAAAAATTGAAGGGTAATTTTAGAAAACTCAAAGGGTATGTTAAAAATATTGAAAGGTCCTTTTATAAAATCCCAAAGGGTGTGTTTGGAAGATAAAGTGGCCTTAAAAAAAAGCTTGAAGGGTACTTTGAAAAGTTTTGAAGGGAAATTTTAGAAATCCCAAAGGGTAATATTGGGGGTAAAAGGGCCATTTCAAAAAGGCTAAAAGGAAATTTTGAAGGTCAAGTGTCCTTGACAAGAATTCTAAAGGGTAAGTTACACAAATCCTAAAGGGTATGCTTCGGTAAAATTGCTTATGGGAAAATGTTGTGGAAAGATAAGTCTAAAAATAAATGCAAAAAACATAAGCCCCAAAAGTTAGAAACATATCAAAAGGACCTTGCATTTATCTTAGAATATATGAATAATAAAAGGATGAAGGGGTCTCAAGACATAAAAGGGACCAAGCATGGTTCTTAGACTAAGGTTTGGTCATGTTGAAAAATGGACTAAGCCTTAGTATAAAAATAAACCAAGCCCATAACATTACTTAAAATGTTCCCACGTAAAAAGGTTTCCACCAAATTCAAGTCAAGTACTTAGATTAAACTTATACTAAGGGTTTAGTAATTCAACTTGATTTCCAACAAACCAAAGGATAGTAAATAATCAAGTTAACATTAAAATCATGAAACCCAAGCATTGTTCATTCCAAGTATACCTTATTGGACCTATAACTAGAAAACATAGAGATCCAAACATAGTAATTATAGATAAGGGAAAACTAGAATTATGAAAAAATATGCTAACCAAACTAGGTATGGATGACCTTCAAATAAAAATACTATGTAAACATGCTAGTGACACTATGATTAAGTGACTTTTCAAATTTAAGGTACAAATTTGCACAATTTGACATAAGGGTCCCCATTTTTTAGAAATGGGGGTATGTTGACCTCAACAAATAGAAAATTTTGGGGGAAACATATAAATATATTAGAATTCAAAGACTCTGGGTTAGACTAATAACTATATTACCTATTACACTTGATTAGTAACATTATCAAAATTAGTTCATAGTTAAAACAAGTCTTACATATGCAAGATTAGGATCAAATATCAAAACCCAGTCATGTTGTGTGTGTAATTTGATTCCACTTACTATTTTCCATGGGGTTTAGGTAACAACTTATAGATTTCATGCCTTTAATCATTAATATTGCCTTACAACATGTTTGGATATTTATTAAGAACCATGCTTTAGCTAAGAAAAGGCTTTGGCATTGCTCTACTTTCAACCGAGAATTCATAACCCTGAAAAAGATGACTTTGGCTCCACTCAAGGCTTTGATCCACTACCAACTAAGAATATATAGCCCTAGTGGAGGTTATCAGAATCACCTTTACTTGGAAAGCCTCTTGATTTTACAATAAACTTTTATTTATGTATTTTTAAGATCATTTTGGATTTCTAACAAAGGTTGGGAATTAGGTTAGCTAGTTTTATGGATTTGGTCAAATGTTTGATCTTTAGACAATCAATTATGGTTGAAACCTTTATCCTAGGTAAGGATGTTTATTAAGTGCAAGCATGATTGTATCCTAATAATTTAATATTTCACCCTGCATGTACAATTCTTCTTAAAACCAAGTTCATATCAAAATAATGTTCAAGATTCTATGGGATAGTTAAACTATTCAAAAGTCCTTACTAGTTTATCCAAACTATAAAATAAAACATACATTTCAAATATGTGGTCAACTACCATCTAAAGTTCATACCTGCATTCTTGAATTATGGAGTGCCTTTGATCAATCAGGGAAATCTTGAGTTGAGAATTATCTAAGAAGACTTATTTAAAAGCAAGGAAAAAATCAAAAAAAGCAAACATGCCCAATAGAAATAAAAAGAATAGAAAGGAAAGGAAATAAGAAAATAAATATATATATATGTGCCATACACAAACAAGGGACATGAAGGAAGGAACAAGAATGAAAATTAATCTAAAATACCTACTCTAGCTCTATAAAGAACTACCTTCTGGATCAAATGGAAAGTTATTTATCCTACCATAGAATCTTGAGGTATGATTATTCCTATTCAACAGCCCCTTCTTGTGGATATGAGAATTTGCATGCTTGTGTCTTTTAGGTGATGTAGTTTGGCTTCCTATTTCCACTCTTCAGTACATAGGTTAAAGATATGGGTTTAAAACCCAATCATCTTCATTCCAAATTCTTTAACTTAGTAACAATAGTGTTAGTTATGCTTCATCCATAGATAGATAGTGGATTATATCATCTTCACTCAATACTGGTATCTAAACTTATATCCTTAAATAGATGTATTCATTACATTCTTTCTGAGGTAGAAATGGAATACCAATCTTTGCAAAAAAACATTCTAAGTCATCCCAAAAGGATTCTTCATCTTGATCAACTAAATTGAGTTCATCTATAATCTCATCATTAAAAACGTGTTGGTCCCATAATCCTAACCTTTTGATGAAGTCATATGATAATTTTTAATCTATTTTTCTCACTTCATCTTCATCATCGATGAAGAAAGGAAACTCTTATACCTAATTGAGTTCTATCTCATCTAGTTTTGGGATTCCTAGGACATCACTACCTTCTTGAGACACCTCAATTTAATTCAAGAAATCCTAGTGTAATTGTTACCCATGGATATATTCTTTAGTAGTATCCTCTATTCCATTAGTGGCTTCATATGAAGTGCCCTCATAGCTATCTTTTGAAGAGAAGTCAACTTGTATCTGATCTTGTTCATGGGGTTATTCATCTTGAATATCTACTCCTTATTCTAGAGTATCTTCATGTTCACTTTCCTCTTTAAATGGAAAATCAAAAGCCTCTATCATGAAACCTTAAGATGTCTTTGCAAAGCCAAATGTCACTACAATATTATCTTAATTAGGCATAATTTTAGTTGTATCCTTTTCACCTTGAGACATTTCAAAAATATTGTAATGAATAGCCAAATCCATGTCACAAAAATCCATTTGTATGTTTTTAGATGATCCATTATTATTGTCATCATGAAACCTATTTGGAGGCCTATTAAAATTTTGGGAAGCATAATTTTTGTTAGAGTCTTCCCCTATATTTCCTACTTATTTTTGCAACTGAAGAAAGTTAGCACTCAATTTTTGGACCATTTATAATATCAAGTCATTTGAATTTTTAATGTCTCTGGCTCATAAACTAGAGCATTAATACTAGTTACAGGCACTAGAGTTCTATGATTTTGTGGATGAAGTCCACTACTAGTGTTATCCAAGAACACTAAGTTTTGGCCAAAAATATGTATGACTCAAATTTAATTAGTTCAAAACTAGAAGTTGATTTAAAACATGCATATTTTGGTGGGCAATGGGAAATGAATTCAAAAGGGGCCAATTTGGATTGACATTGGAAATGGAATACGTCATCTGAACCTGAGGTTACATTTGGCCATTAATGATCATAGCTTTAGTGTAGGCTCAGGTCAATGTGTTTATGACTATAAGAGACCTTTTTATGAATATGGAGATCATGAGATCCATAACATCCTCATGAATTTCTAAGTCTAAATCCTTATTGGGTCTATAATGGGCTATGGTTCTACTAAACATTTTTTAGAACCTTACGTTAAAGGCTCTAATGTTCTCATTGGCATCCCTTTTAATTATGGTGAACTATTGATACAAGATAGAGGGATTAATTATTTTTCCAAATTTATTAAAGAAAAAAATGTTAAAGTCATCCCAAATAGTAATTTAGCTCTCTATAAGGTTAAGGAACCACTCATATGCAATATATTTGAAAGTAAATGGAAACAATCTACATGCTACATTTTCATGAATCACATTCAACCATCTTAAAGTAGCTTTGAATGATTTAATATGTTAATCAATAATGAAAACATTATTAGTATTGAAAGAATGAAAATACCTTTCATGATTTTGAAGAAGATTATGTATTGTACCTGGCATGTTAATTTGATAACCACCTATCCAAGCCATACCTTGAACACATGAGCACCCTAACTTGGTGAAGTTGGTTGAGACCTTGAAAGTTTACACTCACCTTGGTCTCATTTTGTTTTGTAAATTATGGCTTGTGACCTTGAAACCTATTTAAAATATGATGCATCAAACCAATCTTTACAAAGTATAATGATTAAGTTTGCACATCAAGCCAATTTTTCATAAATGCATGTAAAACATGACTATCTTTAACTAAATAAGCTCAAAGATACATCTAGACTGATGAATGAGAGGGATATTTACACCTAAAATCTTGAATGAATTCAAATTTGTAAGTAACTAGTTAATCTTTGTACAAAGTTGCTAGTATGAACCTTAAACATGGGGAACACACAAAGCATGAACTACCTTTGCATGAATATCCATGCATATTCAAAGAATATTGATCTTTGGCTAAAAGAAGCCCAAATACTAGTTTAAAATCTTAAATATCTATAATATTTACACAATTGAGAAAAGGATCACTCAAATATGCAAATAATACACCAATCTTTGATCAAAATACACCATAATTAGAAAATATTCTACAAATTCACAAAGATCTAACTAAAGGCCCTCCTAGCACCAACAAAGCTCCTCTTATTGATGCCTAAATGTGTATCATAAATACCCAAAGTTTTTAAGAAAGACTTTTCATTTTATAATTTATAATAACTTAATGTATGAGTTATAGGTTGTGATAATCTTGTTATCTTTGATGGAACAAAGGCAAAACAAGTGATTGTTTCACAATATTTATAAGATTTGGTGGTTAGCAGCCACCATGGCCAAATAACAGATCTATACAAAACATGAAGTATCTATGCTAAAAATAGTTAATAATTATCAATAAATAATCTAAGATGGATATTTACAATGATAATTAAACTAGAGGGATGTAGTTAAAAAAAGAGCAAAAGGAAAGGTAGGGCAGAAAAGAGATGTTGCTAATCTTCATTCCAAGTATTATGACAAAGTTCAAATATCATCTAGGCATGTAATCAATCAATGTATAATATGAAGTATCATAATCTCAAATCTTATTACAAATTAGGCAAGCATATAAAGAAGGTGGAAATAATGAAAATAAGAACTAAGTTCACTTTAAAAATGTACCCCTACAAGAAAACAACATTAGCCCAAATTCAATAAGAGTAAGAAAATGAAATGAACCTAAGGAATTTCAGTCAACCTAGCATTGGAAAAAGTTAAAAAAAATTCAATCAAATTTACACCCCAAGATTTTATAAGAACCATTCAAATCTAGAAATCAGTACAAACAAGTGAGAGAGAAGCCATGATAGCAAACACAGACAAATACTAGAAAATATTTGTAGATTTCTTTACTTATATTATTTTATCCAAGTTTACAAAGTAATTTTAGTTCTAATAACTCCCCCTTTTCACAATTGACAATGATCCTTTTATAAAATGCAAAGAAGCATGTCGATCAGTCCTAACCAATTAAATAAGTATAGTTGTAGGGACAACTTTCCTTTCCATAAATGTTTTATAAATGCACTAGACTTTCTCAATGGAATAATCTATAGGCAATGTGTTTTACAAACAACACATGACTTTACAAACAAAATATTCCACTTTCAAAATGGATAATGTTTAGCTATAGGAAGACTATTCCTCAGTCCCTTAACCTTTGGGATCCTTGCACTACTGTAAGATCTTAATGGTTATTTGATGCTCTTGGTATTCATTAATCCTCTTTTCAACTTTTAAGGTCAAAATAGAATTCCATGTTCCCTCAGGAAACACTCCTTCAAGCTACCATGGCATACTAGATTGCTCATCAGTGAGCCCTAGATTGAATTACCTTTACATTACCAGGTCCATAAGGTTTCTAATTTGGCACATTATAGCCATGTGGCTCTGATGTGGCATCTCTATGGCATCCTACTCATCTATATAAAAAATATGAGTATTGCCTTTAAAGAAATAACTTTAATCTTGCACCATCTGATCTATTTGCATGAATCAACATGGTTTGTAGATCTTTAAAAATTTTGAATCTAAGAAGCTATCTTAAAATTAATGTCCATAGGCCCATCACTTGATGTCCATGTGAATGTCTTTGATAGGTGCATGACCATCAATTTAAAGCATGTCACTGAGATTGTTTGTTGTCTTAAATTTGATGTCCACATGACCATTAATGGACATTCATGTGAGCATCATTGACAAGCATGTAACCATCAATTTTAAGCACATATCTAGGACTATTTGTTGAGCTTTTCACTTATCATGTCCTAGTTTGTCTTATTTATGATATGTGCCAATTGGCGATCTTTTATCATTGGATCAACTAGGCCCCAGTAAATGCAAACCATAGATTACGATCCAAGTAGTTGAACATGATTAGTTCCCTGATAACAATAGGAAATATTAAATTTAAGCCATAAGAATGATATAAAACTTAGGATAAAATCCCATATTAATGTTTTTATCTACATTAATAAATAAGTCTTCCATACAAAGTCTTAGGCTAAATTTAAAAAAAACATATTAAAATAACTGTGGCACAAAAGAGCCTGATGAAATCAATGTCTTGGGGAAATTGTCTTGGGTGAATTGTTTTGAGATGTTTGTGTCAGATAAAATGTCTGACAACAAAAAGTATGAAGGGTCATTTTAAAAAAGACTAAAAGGTATGTTCAAAAGATTGAAGGTTTATTTTAGAAAAGCTTGAAGGGTATGTCTAGAAGATAAAGTACCCTTAACAAAAATATTGAAGGGTGATTTCAAAAATTATGAAGGGTACTTTTAGAAATATTGAAGGATAATCTTTAGGGGCAAAAGGCCATTTCAAAAATGCCAAAAGGAAATTATGTAGGTAAAGTGTCCTTGACAAGACTTCTAAAGGGTAAGTTTCACAAAGCCTGAAGGGTATGCTTTGACAAAATTATTGTGAAGAAAATGTTGTGAAAAGATAAGTTCAAAAAATAAATGCCAAAAACATAAGTCCCAAAAGTTACAAACATAACAAAAGGACCTTGCATTTATCTTAGACTGCAACAATAATAAAATGATGAAGGGGTCTTGGGATATAAAAGGGACCAAGCATGGTTGTTAGACTAAGGTTTGGTCATGTTGAAAAATATGACTAAGATTTAGGATAAAAATAAACCAAGCCCATAGCATTATTTCAAACATTCCCACGTAAAAAAGTTCTCACCAAATTCAAATCAAGTACTTAGATTACAATTAGACTAAGGGTTTAATAATTTGACTTGATTTCCAATAGACCAAAGGCTAGTAAAGAATCAAGCTAACATTAAAATCATGAAACCCAAGCACTATTCATTCCAAGTAGACCTTATTGGACCTACAACCAAAAAACATAGAGATCCAAAGTTAGCAATTATAGAAGAGGGCAAACTAGAATTATGTATAAATATGCCAACCAAACTAGGTGTGGATGACCTTAAAATAAAAATACTATGAAAACATGCTAATGACACTCTGATTAAGTGAATTTTAAATTTTAAGGTACAAAGTTGCATATTTTAACACAAAGGTTCTCTTTTTCAAAAATGGGGGTATGTTGACCTCAACACATCCCAACCCCTTATCATTTCTTTTCAAGTGGCCATCTAGCTCATTCCTGCCCACATGTCCTCTCAAGGGGGCATCATGTATACTAACTCATCCATAAAATGGTATTTATTTGAAAGACCATCACTCCCACCACTTCACTTACTCATAATATCCTTTCAAAGAGGGGCAAAATGTATGAACCTAAATCCTCTCACCTTAATTATCTTATTAATCCTACTAATTTATCCAATAAACATAATATTAGTTAATTAATTAAATATCTTATTTCATTTATAATATTTCATATACCCAAAAAAACCTTTATATACCCCTATGACCAATTAATCACCCCAATATCCTATTAACAATATTACTTAACTACTAAACCTATTGCATTAACTTCCCACTAGCCCACTTGCAAATTAAAAATTCTTATTTATTCAACTACCTCGAAGTTAACCTACTACCCTAGTATCTCCTACATGCCTATGAACCTAAAACCCCATTTAATCCTTATATAATCCCCATTATCCCATAAACTAACCTATAAATATCTATAACTAGAAAATTTTCTCTAAGATTCTAAAATTATCTAAACTAGAGGCTTCTAAATAATTTAAAATTATTCTAAAAACACCTCCACCATCCTATAAATACACATGCTTGGGCCATGGCCAAGATAATACTAATAAAAAAAACTTGTAAAATACATAATCCTTGCATATATATACTCTCATAATCAACATTCTTAGAGAATCCATACACTATTGCAATTCATCTAAATATCCAAGGAAGCCATTAGAAGTCCTCTTGAAGCTACTAACAATTAGTCCATATTCAATCAAATTGTATTGAAATCGATTGGATAATCTTGGATAGAAACTACAAGGCACAAGGTGATGGTAATATTTAACTCTTAAATTTTTTATTGTTCCTTCATTTCTCTCTTTTTGATGTTATTGTGCTTTTGAGTTTAAGTTACTATTTACAGTAGTTTTAATCAATAGTTTAAAAATACAATCATACATATGTCAAAAACCCAATTAGATGTTAAATCATGCCCTAAATGAGTGAATGGATGCTATGTGGTATCAAATTCCAACTAAATAGAGCATTGGCCTACACACCAACATTTCATCTACTTAAAATTGATGGTCATCTATCCCATCAAGACTATCATGACACTATCATGTTTTTCCCTTTGGACTTAATTATGTGAATATTCTTAAATATTTTAATTGTAAGGATAATTCACCACTTAAAATATCTAAATTTGACTATGTTTATTTATTCTTTCTAATCTAAAGATTTGATCATTCATCTAATGGAGTGAATGAATTATCCTTGGCAAAAACCCCCTTCTGGATTATTAATTTTATAAGCTTTTCATCCTCTTTTTATGACTTTTGTACTTAGTAAATTTATTATAGTTCAAAGTATAATGAATATACATTATTTTAAAATATAATTATTAATTTTCTACATATAGGTTTAAACTCAACCAAGAACCACCACTTGTGAACATTTTGGAGCTCTAGTTCTCAAGAAGATATTGAAAAAAAAGCCAAGCCTTTTAACCCTCTAAGTGCCTAGGATAACACCAAGTGTCATGATATTCATTATCTAGGACCTTAAGATGATTGAGATAAGTCAAAAAGGAAGTATATCCTCTAGGTGAATAATATGATTCCATGTGGTATCATCCCACTCTTCTAATTTCAAGAAGGACAAGTACAATGAGTCTGATATTATGTGAGTTACTGAGATGATTCCATGTAGAATAATATAAAGAATTTGAGGTAGATAAAACATGAAAAAATGATTGAGGACCTATGAAGCTCTGGGTGAGTTATATCTTTCCACTTATCTAGATCTCACTATACCATGGTCTAAATAAAAGTCAATACTCAACAAGCTATGAATTGGAAAGAAGTTAACACATAATAAGAATTAAGCATATCAAGAACATGTTGGATTTATAGTGAGAAGAGGACACATATAATTACCTTCTCAAGGAAGATATGCACATCTATATGAATATACTTAAAATATAAAATTAATGAATTTTTTACTTGTCTACACCATTAAAATATAGGAATTAGACTATGAGTCTAATCATATTTATTTGGTTATTTAATATCTTGTCACCTAATGAAAATAGATCATGTAAATAGATTATAAGGTGAATTAGATATTTGTTATACAATGGCATGTACAACATGATCAAATAAACTAATATAAAAATAAGTCTTGTGTATAGTCAATTGACAAGAAGATTGTTCACAATTTAAGGATGAAAACTTGTGTCCCTATATTTAATACAATAATAATCCATCAAAAGGAGTGAAATTCAACATGAACATATGTCAATTGAATTGATGTATCAGTATAATATTGTCATTTTACTAATGTAAAATGGTCTATCCATCAATATAATTTTTACCTTGAAGATAAGCACACATCCAATTAGTTATTTAGTTGGTGCCTATTAGTTAATGGTTATAATTTCTTAGTTGGTAGGAAACACATTGAATATTTTAAACCACCTTATGGGTGGATGAGACTATTGAAATATGATATTGAATTAAGATTTTGTTTATTAGTGTTATAATATAGTATAATACTAGACATATTTTATGCAATTTCTTGCTTTCTCTTTTAGTTTTTATTTTAACATAACTTGAGGTTGTATGAAGATTTTTTTGTAACTTGTTTGAACATTGATGAATCTTGAATTATTTTATATTATATCCCAAATTTTCACCCTAGATAATTCAATTATACCTTATCAAATACAAGATAACATTGAACTATATTTAAGTATATGCAAATTGCTACAAGAGATAGATCTCTAGATTATGGACTAGCTCCCTTGATCTATCAGTTTAGGCTCACACACTACAATAGAATAATAAGTTATTATGGGTGAAAAGGGAATAATGAAAAATAAAATAAACCTACACTAATGGAGGTGATAAACAAAGGATATATCCATAAACATTCTTTAAACTTACACTATGAAGGTAGGTTGCTAAAATGGATCTCAACTCAAGGTTATTCTAGCACAAGTATTTCTACATGGAAGTAGATTGTTATGAATTTAAAAAGTGGGTGAATATGAATTCTAATATAAAACACTAATAATATCTCTTCACACTTTAATTAACACCTAAAAATAATTACACTTCATGAGACCTATTAGAAGTATTACTCACATAATGCATACAAGAGTAGAATGAAAGCAAGGGGAAACAATCATCACTTATCATATAAATAGACTACTTGGCATACTTAGGAAATAAATTTAGAAACTAAAATATCTTGATAAAACTTTATTCAAAGGCAAAATAAGATGTCAAACTATCAGGGCTTTGCCATACTAATTATGGATAGTTTACAATGCCAAAATTGATTTAATATATAAAGCATAGGAGAGGAGAGAGAAAGAGTGATATTGAAGAGTCACCCTGCCAAGTGTCAAGTCTTTAATACTAGTTACAACTCAATATAATGATTTAATTTGTGGATCATGAAGTTCTCTTAGATAAGTGTCCATCTTAAACATGACATCTTCTTGAAGTTGGTGTAGGGACACTTCATGTCCTTTTTGAAATTGCTTTCTTGATAAGGAATCCACTTAATTGATTATAACTATATTGTAAGTCATTGACACATGTGACATAACCTAATAATATGGAAAAATGATTAGTACAAGTCATTATACACTTATATAATTAATTATATTCCCCTTGCCATTTGTTATTACTTCCTTATAATCACTCATTAGCCTTCTAGGCCTTAATTCTCATACTTGTCACTATGGTGACTTACACACACTCAAGGAGATTTATTAAAAATATGTGAGACACCTCATCAATCCTTATATATCCTTTGTTATACAATATAGACTTCAATAAAAACTCAAATCAAACTTCTCATAATCAACTTGATAGTCAGCTTGTTTCTCATTGTTTTATCCAAGACTGCCTACAAGAACTAGATTAGTATAAGGGTCTTCATGCATAAATGGGGTGATAATGAGGTATGAAGAGTCATAATACATCTATACACACCTTCTACCATATATTTTACTCATCTATTCCCTTATTCACCTTCAATTCACCTCAAATACTAAAGAAAACACATAATATAACCCATTCATATGAGTGATGGTACATAAAATCTGAGTGTCAAGAAGCTGAAGAGAATGACAAGTAGGTCCAAATTACTTTCCAAGATAATTTACCTCTTATAGATGAATTTATCTTCATATCTTTCTCATTAGGTTCTTGTGAGGGTTTTATGTCATTTATGTTCTTAACAATGATTCACAAAGGTTGAGCCCTTAACCCTCAAACCAATACCACTAAGTTCAAGTATAGAACCCCCCTCAATTATCCCTAAATTCTTGAGACCCATTGCATGTTAAGTTTATTTTAGTTAATTTAATATTTGGCACTAAAGTATATCCTAATGAGCTAGCACATTATCCCTTTCACATGAGTTTTAGGTCTCGTGCACTCACCCAAAGTGCACAGTTAAAAACTGGTTCCTATAGGTTTTGATGCACAATGTTAATGAAATGTTCATATCCTTCTATTTATGTAATTTAAACATGGAAGATGCATAGATAGATTACCTTGATTCTCATTTTAGGTTCAATTATTATTACTATGTAGATCACCATCTTTTTATAGTATCATTAGTTAACTATAAAAGAAAAGAAGATATGGTATAACACATATAAGTCTACACACTTAGTCCACACCATCATTCTTCATAACACAATTTTAATCAAACCTAATATCTCATATATTATGATTTAAGTAAAAGTGCATTGTAATATCATTCCATAATTCATTCATCCATATATCTATCTCTAAAGCCACCCTATAATAATTTATAATAAGGGTATTTATAGTTATTTTAACATGACCAAGTGTTACAATAATTTATGGCATGAATAATTAGAGAATAGACTGAGAGTCATGGCACTTACAACTAGTTTTTTCCTAACAACCTAAGCTTTAATTCCCCCTACATTCTTGCTCTAAGTTATATCTCAATGGCCATGTGTTCATTTCCTTGTGAGCTAGTGTAAAATTTCCTATCAATAAGGTTAGAGTGACCTATATGAATCATTATTTCAACTACTTCCTTCTTTCCATGCACTCCCCTAATCTTCTGATTATATTTCAAGTCCTATGTTCTCAGGTTCTTTATGACTTGTTATCTTATGAATGGGTCCTCTCATACTAATCCTTCCATGTCATTATCATTTTGTACCCAATAGGTTTTATGACATGGTGATTCTACACCTATCAGATATATGCCATGGTACTTCTATGTCATGATGGTCTCACACCAAAATGGGACAACACTTAGTCAAAATTCATTATCCAACATCACCCCCAACTATGCTCTTAATCCATTCCAAACTGAGCTACACTAACATCCTCTAAAAATTTAGGTGCCTTATTCTTGAGTTCCTTCTTTAGATTGTCTCAATGGGACAATGCCTCAAGAACCTTCATAATTATTCCTTATATGTCCTCCTTTTATGATTTTATTTCCTAGGGTTAGGTTAGAGTCTTGTTGGTCTTCTTAACCTGTTCATCCAAGGCTATGATGACATCCTTATAACATATCCTAAAAGGGTTGAAAAGCTTGCATTTACCTATTGATGATGTTTATTAATGACATCCTCCATCATTTCTACATTTATAAATGATTTGGTGTTCTTGGTGTGGTCTTTTATTAAGAGTGTAACATCAGCTGAGTGTTACCTTAGGTCCTCTTTAGCTTGGATCTGAGCCTCCAAGACTTTATTAGGGCATGTGACCCATTAAAAAATTCCATCCAAAATGGGGATAAATTCCCCAAATCTCTCTAAATTACACTTGCAGATGTTAATACTTATGATTAATTACTCAGATAATTCTAATCCTTCATCTCTTAGTGCGGGTCACTCCATGAATTTCTTGAGTAGAAATTCCACCAAGGTCTCCAATTTTCTAATGACATCCATGTCAATGGCTACACCATCTATTAACATTGGGTCTTCATTCAAAATAATCTTATAAAGGTTTAAGACACTTACTTTTACCTCTATAGCCTCTTGGAGTTATTTTAAAATGGCCACTTCCTTGATGAGTGCTTGATTCTTAAAAACTTCTTTATTGTACATGCCTAAAACTCTAGCATGTTTCCATTTAGTTGTGCATGCATCAAAATCCAAAAAAATATTCTAGCATGTTATTTCCATGCCCAAATTAAAAAATTTAGTGATTTATAAAAGAGGTGAGATGTTTTGGGCATCTACCCATAGTGGTTTTGATAGTGCAGGATCATTTGAGCCCAAAGAAAGGCTATCCTATAGGAGTTCAAACTCATGATCCTTATTGTACATGTCAAGTAGGAAGGACACTTGATTCCTTGTTTCAATATTTTATTCCTTAGGGATGAAGTGTGGCCAAAGATAGATCATATTTTCCTATATTCCAAATTGATAATGTTTATGTGTATTATTGGTTTAACCTTCATCATGTCCCTAAGAAGTCTTAGTTAGTCCCTTCCCCTTATTAGGGTCTCATTCAAGATTAGCCTCCTCATGGCCACCTAAGGTCATCTCTCTTTATTCTTCACTATACCCCTAATTATATGGCATTCTAACATCATGTAGGGAGTCATTAAAGGTGGTGTTATCCTCTTGCATTAGGGAGGGAGTTCTCGTAGAATCCAAACTTGAGCTATGAACCTATACCTCAATAACATCTATTTAGGGTGCTTGCCTTGGGCATTATTTATGGGAAGATCTTATAGTAGTACTTGGGGGATATGGTGGAGGTAGAGAAGGTGGGGGTGGAGAAGGTAGAGGTGGAATTGGAGAAGGTGGTGGAGAAAGAAGAGAAGTAAATTGAGGAGATGAAGGCTAGGAAATCAAAGAGTGTAGAGGCATAGAGTGTGGAGTGGATGGAGAAGTGTGGGGAGGAGATGGAGAAGTGTGGGGAGGGGGTGAAAATGAATAAGGTGGTGAATGTGAAGGGTAAGGTGGAGGTAGAGGTGGCACATAGGGATGGGAAGATGCAGGTTTAAAGGGTTGTGACTTTGTAATATTTTGTCTTTTTTAGGGTGATTGTTGCCCACTTATACTTGCACCCATATTTGATCACTTCTTATTCTTCAAAGGCAACATTAGAGGGAGTTTTTATTTAGGGTATCCACCCTATGGGTTCTTTAAAAGGTGAATCATGTAAAATAACTTATGAATTTTCTCCTTGATCAAATTTTGCTTGACCTAGATGCTATTTAAGTCTATCTCCATTCTCTCCATGTAGGCCTTCTTGCATTGGTACACATATAATTTTTTTAGTGTGAATCTCCACATATATCCTCTTATACTATAAAATGATGGGTTACACATCATATATCTGATTGATGGAGTCTATGAAGTATCATGTAAAGAAGGCATAAGGTAGCTTAAGCCATGATGAAATATCCTTAGATGGATTCATTTAGATCCATGTGAAGGAAAAGTGTTGCTTCATATAAAAATATTCCTATTCTATAGCTAAAGGGGGTAGGTCCTTGGTGATGTACCACTCATCCCTAAATTATACCTTCATCCCATCAAACCAGTACTTCATCTTAATCTTGTAATATGGGGTGATGTGTCTAGGGTAAGTGAACACCTTGTAGTGTTTTACAAGGGACCTATGCATTGGAGGGTATACCCACTTTATCACTCTAGAACTATAGTTAGACACCCCAATTTTTTCAAAAACTAATAAATGGAGGAGTGATCCCCATGGAAACCTATAGTTTGGCTCTTGAAGAGCCCTCTCTACATCCTCAACAATATTTTAGGTGAAGTACATGGCCTAGTTATACTTCAGCCCTTATGAGACTTGATGAGCGATGTAGTGGTGCGCTATGTCCACCTCTTTCCATAAATTAGTCCCTTTGATCTTAGTTGAGATGATTTGTATTACAACTTAGAGGGTAGGATCTTATAGGTTTTTGATGTGCATAACATACCCTTAGTTTTATTACATCTGTGTCATGGTGGTCTTCTATATCTCCTTAGTGTCAACCAAGTCATCAATTACACTTATTCTCAAGCATTATAGCCCCATGATCCTATTAATTCTTTTATGAATGATCTTCATGCTATGATTTGTATTACAACTTAGAGGGTAGGATCTTATAGGTTTTTGATGTGCATAACATACCCTTAGTTTTATTACATCTGTGTCATGGTGGTCTTCTATATCTCCTTAGTGTCAACCAAGTCATCAATTACACTTATTCTCAAGCATTATAGCCCCATGATCCTATTAATTCTTTTATGAATGATCTTCATGCTATGCCTAACAAAGTAGATGTAGTCCTCATGGATGCATAAAAGGAGGAATTGAACTACCTCCATGGGCTTACCAAAATAGGGCAAGTTGAATAGCTAGAACAATCCCATAGCATCCATCTAGTTGAATATGGTGAGGTCATACACTAGTTGGTTCCTAGTGTTAGTGTTCTCCACCCAATAATCATTCTAGAGTTTAACCTTGTTCCTAGGTTGGTAATGATTGTAGTAAAAAATGGTGCAATTAGATACCTTGAAAACCCAATTCTCCATGTGCAACACTGAATCTAGATATTTAATCTCTTTAATAAATAGAGATGGGGATGAGGATACATGGGCCTTCTACACTATAGACATCTATGCCTACTTTCCTTTCTATACCATTCTTTCCTTTTCTTCTTCTATGCATTTTTCCTCTTCTCCTCCAGCACTTTATACTTGTTCTTCTAGGCACTATGCTTTTTATTCTAAGTCTCTTCCCTAATTAGAACCCAGTCTCTTTCACTCACCTATTCCTCTTCAAGGATTGTTGGTAAGGTCTCAATTCTCTTAGCCTTTTTCTTAGGCTACATTACCCTTTGAGGATCCCAAAGGTTAATGCACAACCATCCAACATTTCCAAAAGATTAAATGTTTACAAATTGTAGTTTTGGATTTTTTAGATTAAGTAAATTTTAATGGTGGACCTACAACTTGTAGCTCTCTAAAATAAATCCTTTCCCCACCAACCAAAGTTGGAATCTCTCTTATTAACTTAGTAATAACTTTAATGGATTGTTAAGGATGTGAAAAACTCTTTTCTTTGCTCAGCTTTGGTAGTTGCTTTGATTTTTGGCTCTTGAAAAAATGAAAATGAATGTAAGGTAAAGTATGAAATGGGTTTAACTTGCCTACTTATAGGATCTAAGAGGGTTTTACCCTCATTAATTCCTATGTCACCCATCACTTCATAGTATTTAATGTTTATCTTTAATGGCCATCACATTTGGATACTTGGTTTACTTAATTAATGCATTAATGGTATTGTCCCATCATGTTGTTGGCACATTTTCCTCTCATAACTATTATTTCCATATTAATGGCACATCTCATCTCACACCTTTCTTTGAAGTGGATGAAAATTGTATTCCATGCTTTTTTTGAGGTGGGAGACAGTTGTCTCTTTTAAAGTTATAACTTATCACAAGAACCTTCCCACTTCATGCCTTAAATAGCTCACACACCTTTAGTACCTTATGTGCCCTTAATAACTTGTGCACCCATGTAACTCACATGCCTAAAAAACTTTCAAACTTTTCATATTTGCCTTTTTGAACCTGACTTCTTACCCCACACTAAAATATGTCATGGTCCTCCAGGAAAATAACAAAAATTTAGAAAACAAAAATATAGAAAGGGAAATTGGTGCACAGAAAAGGCACCACTTTTATTGAAAGCAATAAATACTAAAATAATGGCATAATCCTTATTGATTATAAAACTTTATCTATTCTAAAGTGAAATATAGTTGAATTCAAATTCTATTATAATGCCCTATGAGGAACTAACCATCCATCCTTTATAAGTGACATACTTCAGTAGGTCAAATGTTATGTATTATAAATGGTCCATCCCAATCTATGTAGAGATTTATAGGGAGGTGAAAAAACATAGAGTCATACAAAAAGACCTTCATAACTAGAGAAAATATTTTGTTCTTTATATGATGATCATGCCATACCTTCTGCTTGTGTTTCTCTACATCCTAGTTCCAATGAATGAGGAACTAGGTTTTATCCAATTTCATTAAAGTTTATAAGCATGTTTTCAAGGATGCTTCTTCATATAGTTGTGCTATGCACATGATACAAAGGGATAACACTAAGAACTCTACTAGAAAGACTGCTTCTTTGCCATACACCAAGTTGAATGGTGTGTTTTTCTTGAGGTGCTTGTAGGTAGTTTGGTAAGCCCAAGTATTATAGATACCCTATTATCCCAATCAATGAAACCAACATTATAATTTTTAATTAAAGTGGTACTTAGGATCTTATTTAAAGCCTCAATATTTCCATTGGTTTTTAGGTGATATGGTGTTGTTTTGTGGTGCACAATCATGAACTCATCCAAAAAGATATGAATTGTTTCATTTAAGAAGTGGGTACCATGATCACTAGTAAAACTCAAGGTACATCCAAACCAATTTATTATATTCTCCTAGATGAAGTAGGTAGTAGTAGTACTAGTATAATCCTTCATTGACATAGCTTCAATGTAGTACATAAGGTAGTTAGTTGCTACAATAATATATCAAGAACCCATTCATCATCCTACTGGAGTGATGAGACCAACAAAATTAATAGCCCACTTTTCAAAGGGTTCTTAAGAAGGGACGGGTCATAAATGCATATCATTTATTTAGTTAGGTTTTCCTATGCACTAAAAAATATCACATTGCCTAACATATGCTTTAACATCTTAGAATATAGTAAACTACCATAGACTTGCTAGTATAACCTTTCACATGGTAGCTTCTCCAACATATTTCCCTCTAGAAATACCCTCATGAAATTCTCTACATACCTCAGGGTGCTAATGTTGCATTACATATTGTCAAATAACTTTGTTAATGGCCCATTTTGTAAAGATCACCTATTATGATCTGGAAGGTGCAGCGCAAACTACATGTTTCTTTTTTATGTGAGGTGAGATATTTAGGCATAACTATAGTGGTAAAAAATGCTACAATGTATTCTCTCCCTTCAAGCACTCATGTTATGTATAAGAACTATACATCAGGAAGATAATCTTTTATGGCATGTGGTGGTTCTTCATTCTTGATCCAGGATAGGTGGTCAGGTCCATAGTTGGCCTTTCTAGGTTTCACCATAACTAAAAACTAGAATTCCTAAAATAATATAATCCAATGATAAATCCATCCATGAAGTATGGTTTTGTTGAAAAGTTACTTCAAACCCTCATGATCTATATAAAAAAATAAAAGGAGTGGCTAGAAGTTACTACCTAAACTTATACAAAGCATATCCCATCAATAAAGCTTCATGCTTTGTAGTGGTATAGATTCTTTCATCTGGTGTTAGCTTCATGATGGCAAAATAGATTGCATGATCTAGGTGACCTTCACCTATTTGTGTAAGAATCACACCAATAGCTATGCCAAACACATCAACATGGACATGAAATAGTTTTGTCCACTCAGTGAACTGTACAATAGGAGCAATGACCAACTTTTCTTTGAGTGTTTTAAAGCCCTCCTTATAAGAGTAAGTCCAAATGAACTATTCATCCTGCTTTAAAAGTTTTTTTAGGGGAATGACAATATTGGCATAACTTTGAATGAACTTTTTATAATAACCCATGTGGTATAGAAAGATGTAGATCTCACATTGAGTTTTGGGTGCTAGAAGGTGAAGAATAATAGATACCCTCACTGGGTCTACTAGGAGTCCTTCCTTACAAATAATATTCCCTAAGAGCATACCAAAAGGTGTTATAAATAGGCACTTCTTTAAGTTCAATGATATTTATAAGACCCAAAAATTATTAAGCATAATTCTGAGGTTAGATCTATGGTCCTTGACCAAACCATATACTATCCAATCCTCCAAATAGACTTAGAGGAACTTGTGGATGAAGTCCTTAAATGCTTCAACTACTATTTATGAAAACATTGCTAGGGCATTTTTCAACCTGAAGGGCATAATAGTATAGGCAAATGATCCCCATTCTATGGTGAATATTATCTTGGGCTAGTATTCCTTAGCTATTTGGAACTAATGGCACCCCAAGAATCCATATATAAAAGAGTATACTTCATAACCAACAATGCCTTCAAATATTTCCTCTATGAATGTCATTAGAAAGGGATCTATCACATAAGATGCATTAAGCACTAGATAGTCCACATAGATATGAATGTGTCTATACTTTTTGATACTAATCACCATGGGATTGACCCACTTAGATTCTTTAATGAGATTGATTAATCTAGTGTAGAGCATACTGTCAATCTCCTCTTTAATATGCACCCAAATATTAGGATTCATCTTGTATGGGAATTTTTTCATTGGTCAAGCATCATCAACTAGCTTGATGTGCATCTTCCCTAAGGATAAGTGGACTACTTTAATTTTTATGTAGTTATTTGGGAAGACATCATAATATTCCTTTAATAACTCAAAGATTTTTATAATATTTGTGTTAGTCCAATAGTTTCCTATTGTGTCCATATTTGGTTCTTGGTTGAGCTAATGTTGTGTTGAATAGTCTAAATTGGTCCATGGTAGGGGTTGTCCATATTGGTAATTGTGTCTTGAATAATTTTTGTGCCAACTTATATAGGAATATCTAAATGTTTAGACAAGGGGTTGAGTGAAGTAAATCTTTCACCTTCATCTACTTAGAATACAAGCTTTTGATTTCCTAGGTGAATCTATTCATGTCAGTATTAATTAGGGACTGGTGTACGAATAAGAACTTAGTGTGTTTAAGTATCATTGAAAAAATGTAAAGGTTCTTTAAGGTCTTGATGGATATTCTTTAGATAATCCTCCATGAGACTTGGGTCTCCAATAATTATTTCATATATGGCCTAAAGAGTGAGGTGCAAGTCCATCCTTGGTGATGAAAAGGAGAGTCCTAAATTCATGCTCTCTTTTAGTAATTAATATAACCTAGTACCCATGTGTTGATTTTCATGAATATACCATTCCCATGCCCATATGCATAAAGTTCTATAGAATGTGTGTACCCATAGGTACTTTGGTAAGTATGTTTCCTCATTTCTCTAGATTGTCTCACAAGCTTCAATGTGAGGTTTAGGTTTTTACATGCCACTGTAACTAATTTTTACCCTAACCTTATTTTCATAATAGAATTTATGATGTAGAGAAAAATGTATTTGATCCTAGTAAAAAATTCCTCTCTATGGGTATGTCACCACCTTGAAATAGTGCCATCAAAAAGGTGATCTAATGACCTCATCCAATCATTTTTGGTGTCATAGAATTCTTTAAAGTGCTAGACAAAATCATGTACCTCCATTTGTCCTTGGAATCACGGGGCTTCATCAAGTATTTCTAGCAGTGGTCCTACCAGTGGCCCTCTCATTACTAACCTAGTAAGGCAAACAAACTTGTGACATTTAGGAAGATGGTATGGGAAGTTCTCTCAACTATTGATGGTACTAGACATTTTCCTAGTGAGATCGTAGTCACCATGGGCCCAAAAGCTACAAGCATTGATTGTATTATTATAAAGAGATTGGTTATCTATCCATAGAATAATACCATCTGAGGTGGGATCATGTTGTTCATCACTTCTAATAGTGACATTATATATGTGGTTGATGTCTTCATCAACAATGATGATATCTATATAAAAGGGTCCTTATGCTTGATTTAATGGGATTACAACATGTTAATCAGTGTTTTCAAAACTAATGTAGTCCTTCTTAAAGCTTAGGTCTACATTATTCTCATAGCACCAAGTTTTTCCTAGTAGAGCTAGGTAATCATCAGCTTTAGCTAGCTCTAGAACCTCAAAATCCACTTTTAATCATACTCTAAGTATGCCAACCATTGGATTTTTTAGGACCCCAATAGGGTTTGTGCAAGTCTTATTTTCCATGAATAAGATATGAGGTGAAGGATTTATCACTAGACTAGACATTTTACACCAAACATCCTTGGTGAGGACATTGAATTCTATGTCAGTATCTACTAGTATGTCCTAGATTTCTAATCCATTGATGGTAGCATTAACTAATATTTCTCTATCTTTTAGGGTGCAGAGGAACTAGGAGTGTCTTATCATTGAGCATTATTTAAAAAATTATCTTCACTTTACCTAATGATGTTGGGGGTGAAACTCATTTGGTATTTGAGTTTTACTCTTAAGACAAGTGTTGAGTTGTGAGACAATATCCTCATCTAGTATACACTTGCATAGTTACTAGAAGTCATCCCACACCACATGTTAAGGTTCATCGTCCTTTTGCACAACAACATACTACATTGCATACTTATCTTTGACTAATTGGATCTTTCCCTAAAGTTTGTATATGAGCACCTTCATATATTAGATGACATCCTTTTTCTATTTAACATCAAGGTAATTTCTATCTTATGGTTATTCTCATTGTACCTTCTCGATCAGATTAGTTATCGACTAGGTTTGCCCCCCACTGCGAGTGGTAATATTCTCCTATTCAACTATAAGGATGTTTGAGTGTGTGTGACACTATGGTTTAACAACTTAAATCATATTAGTGCCCTTTTCATTTTTCTCCTTGTTGATAGCTACATATAAGTTAGGACAGTCTTCCAATTGGTGGTCCTTTTTATAGAAAGTGCACGTCAAGTATTCTAGGAAATCCCTTTGATAATGGTCTAGAGATCATCATTTGTACTAGGTCTTGGGGTGTAAAATGACCACTTTCTTGTCCTCTTCCTCTTCCTCATCCATGGTATCCACCATTATCTTGAGTATTTTCTATTGAGGTTTGTCATGTGTTATGCACTCAAGCTTCATGGATGTCACTGATAAAATGGTAGTCATTAATGTCATGAGTGTAGGCATCACAAAACTTACAATAGTCAAACACCTTAGTATGCATATCTCACTACAGAAGAGGATAAGAGTGGGCATCATGTTCCTCATAGAATATTTCACATGTTTGTTTAAGCACCATGAAAATGTTTTTGTATAGATAATTTCTCCATGTATGGCCTTCAATTTCATAATCAGTGCACCAGACACTACTGTGTATTTCATGTGCATTATTGGCCATCAAATTCTCAAGTTATGATGCCATAGAAGCTATCTATGCTTCATTAAATGGATTGATCTTGGTGTCAATTATTCCAATTGCTTTAGCATGGATATTAGCTTCAAAAGCCTCTTGTGGGCTAGTGAAGGTCCATTGTGATAAGGTTCATCAAAAAGGTAGTAACAGACCTCCCACAAATCATTATTCATTCTAGGTAGTATTAATTTCAAATGATAGTTTAGATAGAGAGGTCTTAAACCTTACATCATACTCATGTATGTTCTCTGTAAGTCCTTACTTTATGTCCTTCAACACTACTATTCTCTATTTCTCAAATTTAGGAATGTTAAATTCCTATAGGAAGGATATTTTGAGATGATCAAAGTTGACCACTATTCATTGAGGATCAAAATTCTAGTACCACTTATGCACATGCTCTAATAGTGTAGTTAAAAAATATGTGGCCTTACATTTAGAATATGTGATGCCTCGTACCCTCCAAATTAGTTCACATTTATGGACATGCTCAGTGACATTCTCCACCCCTTGATATTTAGGTAAGTGTAATTTCATCTCAGAGTATACCATAGTTGGTTGAGGTGTTTGAATGGGTGGTTGATGGGAACCTCCAAATATTGTCCTTTGAGGAGGGAGTCCACTTCCTCTTTCACCACCACCTAATCCTCCTCTAGTGAATCCAATAGCAATGCTTGAGATATGGGGAGTGATATTCAATTGGTTAACTAAGTTTGAGGTTGTATTCTTTCTTTGAAGACCAGGGCCACCAGGCATTCTAAGTTATGCCATAAAATTCCCTTGAAGAGGTAAAGATAGTTTTAAATATAAATGAACATCAAATGGTTCATTTTAGTATCCCTTACTAGTTTAACTTCTAACTCCAAACTATCTATATCCCAATTTCAAATGTGTACTCTGTCTAACTCAAAGGCATGAGTGCATACTATGTTAAGGGAGCTGGGTTGGTTTAAACTTAGTTCCTCAACTTCTACCATTCAACTTGTTTCTCCCTCATAAGATACAAGTGGTATAAAACATGACTTGAAAGTGATGGGGTCCTCACATGTTTCCACTTCCCTATAGCTCCTAATAACACACCTTGAGTTCTCTTGGTCTCTTCCCATGCCACTAGCTCCCATGATCCTTTGTTGAGCTTCAACATACTTCTATTTTTATAATATACACTAGATGGATACCATTTTAAACCCAAAATATTCTATCAACACCTATTCTCCCCTTCCAAATGTGTGGCTCATGTACAAGAGGATTTATCCCTCTATTGGTATAGTTTCCAGTCCAAGATCAATAAATAACTTCTTAATTTCAAAAGAAAAAAGATTAAGATAGCAACCCCATGGTTCTCAAATAAATTAGAATTTGGATTCTTTAGGGTATGAATAGGTGGTCACAACATACACTAGAATGTAGTTGTTTATAAATCCTTTCCACCAAAATTTTACTACTCACATCCACAAAACTCCAAGTCATGCTAAATCCCTTTGTCGTTCTAGCATCCAAGACTACCTCTTCCCAAGATTCCTTGATCATCTTTGAGCTTATGATATCAACCATTCATGTAAGTGAACCAAGACCTTTGAAAATAAGGTTTCATACAATGGAATTTAGATATTCCACTCTACCCACTATCATGAGGAGATTATTTTCTCAAGATAAGGAATTAAAAAATTATCTTCAACACTGGTAACCCATTCTTCTATATTATCTAGTGTAATACACTCAAATATTTTCCCATGACTGTGCCTCAAGTGCTTTGGGTCTTAGAAATGGAACTAAAATGTTGGGTTTATTTTAATTAGTTTTAAATGTAGTGTTGAAGTCTAGACCAATGAGCTAGTACACTAGCCCTTTCATGCATGGTTTAAGTCTTGCACGCTTACCTGAAGTACATAGTGAAATACTAATTTCCATAGTTTTGATACACAATGCTAATGACATGTTCATATCCTTATCTTTATGTAATTTAAACATGGAAGATGCATAGATAGGTTACCTAGATTCTCATTCTAGGTTTGATTATTATTACTACACAGATCACCATCTTCTTATAGTAGTATTAGTTAACTAGAAAATAAAAAAAGATATGGTATAACACATTTATAAGTCTACACACTTAGTCCACACCATCATTATTCATAACACAAGTTTCATCAAACCTGCTATCTCATATATTATGCTTTAAGTAAAAGTGCATTACAATATCATTTTAGAATTCATTCATCTATGTATCTATCTTTGAATCAACCCCATAATATTCTATAATAAGGGGTATTTATACTTGTTTTTCCTTGACAAAGTGTTAAAATCATTTATGGCATGATAAATTAGTACATAAACTCTTAATAGACTGAGAGTTGTGGCACTTATAACTAGGTTTTCCTAAAGACTCAAGCTTCAACACCCCCTAGATTCTCACTCTATGTTATATCTCAGTGGCCATGTGTTCCTTTCCTTGTGGTCTAGTGAAAAACTTCTTATCATTAAGGTCAGAGTGACCCATATGAATCATTCTTCCAACTACTTCTCACTTCTCATGTTCTCCCCTAGTCTTCCACTTCTATTCTGAGTCCTATGTTCTTGGGTTCCTTGTGACTTTTTCTCCTTTGACTTATTCCTCTTGTGATGGTCTTTCCACACCATTGTCCTTTTATTCCTTGTTGGTTCCACACCATGATGATTTTGTGCTTGTTAGCTACATTCCATGGTCCTCACACACCATGGTCCTTCTACACTATGTTGGTCCCATGCCAAAATAGGACAATACTTAGTCAAAATTTAGGGCCAATAATGCATATTGTCTATACAAATGTGAGTGAAAGAAGTTGGCTCTTGAGTTCTCACTATGTATTCTAGACTCCCCTAAGATAGATTGAGACCAAAAATGGACAATTTGAGTTGTCTTTTAAAAACTAATGAGTCAAATAAACTTTCCACTCTATCATTAAGTATCTAAAATTAATTTGGAAGATCACATGACCATAGGAGTGTCATAAAATCCATGAGGTTCATGTCCAATTATTAGGCCTAGTAGGCATAAACTAGTTTTTTATGTAGGTGACCACTTATGAGTGGTGAAAGTGGCTATAGGAGATTCTAAACTTTTATTCATTTATAATACAACCCTAGACATCATCCTAAAGTCATTTAAGTCTATATTTTTCATCCTTTCACCATCAATGTACTAGGTCTATAAATTATCTTACTTGTGGAGTACCTCAGGTCTGAGACAAAATATTGAACACTTCCCCTATTAGTATAACCCAAATGATATCATGAAGTTCTAGTAAGTATCATCATGACACTCTATATCAAGTTTAAAATCTTAACCATGATTTCACATCACTCAACACTTTAAATTATCTGGACTAGCTTCTAGGCCTATGACTATGTGCAAAGTTTTAATAGGGCTTAAGGACCTTTAGCAATGACTATCTCTATTCATCCTTGCCTCTAAAAATAACATGAAAATGTGATATCATCACTATGAGAGTGATTTATATGTGGCCATCCATATTATACCTATGTCCACCAACCAAACCTTCATCCTTCATTAGCTTAGGTTAGTTTGTAGTCCTCATTTTAAAATGTAGGTGTTCATTAACAGATATAAGGGATTCTTATAGGTGGTGATATATTATTGAGCATCATGTTTCCACTTTTGGTTTCTCTTGAGGTAACTAGGACTATTTCATACCTAGATAGACTCATTTCTACTTTGAAACCATGTCCTTATCCCTTACCATCAATGTACTAGGTATCACTTACAAATTGCATTACTCCAGATTCATTTTGATCTAATAGCATTGTAGTTATCTGATTACTTATATTAGAATCTTTAATAATTTGAAAAGCATTCAACTATCATTCTCTCTCAATAAAATAATCTCCTCTCATATAAGGATGTGATATTTAGGCCTAGGCTACAAGAATTAAGCCATTACATTTACACAGACCTTATAGACTCCCACCATGGGATGACACTATGTATGAACATAATCCTTTTTGGAGAAGTTGAGGTAAACCTTCTCATTTGGAAATTTACTCAAATCTGCACCTTTCCATATAGGTTTTATTGTAGTTAATGGTCTCACCACCTCAATAAGTAGATATAAGATCCATCTTGTGATTAGCCCCAAAATTCCTATTGCTTGAATCTCTTTCCATTTTCTCAATATCTCAAGCCTCTATGGTATTCTTATTTAAAAAAAACTAGGCAAGAAGAATGGTGTGAGGACTATGTATCCACTTAGAATTATGTGCCCCCTTATTTAGCCTTCTTCTTTGGTCTTAAAGAGTTGATGAACCCTAAATGACTTGAGAACTCCATTCAAGTCTTGAAATCATACACAACCTATCTCTTATGTTTTGGAAAGTCCTACAATTATTTGTACACACCTACAGGTGATTATAGGTGATTGTATACTAGGCATGTGAGTTTAATCTTCAACTTCACTTGATTTTAAATGCTTTGAGATTGTATTTCCATTACTCCATTGAATTTTTCTTAGACCACCACCATGCTTTGAGAGGCTAAAAATAAGTTTATTAGCTTTAATCTAAAGCTACTCATAGGATAAATCACTCTATAACTACCAAAACATTGTTCTGTAGACCATTAGTATTCACCTCTAACACAAGGATATGGTTTTACCTATCCTTTCATGACCACATATGCCAAACCAAGTTAGAGAAAAAAAAATCGTTAACATGATCTGTAAGTCTACAACATTGGTTCACACAAACCAATTTAAAAAATGCAACTAGATGAGAAAAATTGAGCCATTAGGATTTCATAGGTAGTTTGGAGGTTCTAAAAATATTAATGATTATTTATACAACATAAAACACTAATCTTGAAACTATAATCATGAAATGGAATTACATAAGGACCCCTAACATCCACCAAGTTCACTCACTCCAAATCCTCTTCTCATGTTTGTACCAAACAAAAACTATTGACCTTTTTTGAGCTATCTAAGGGAGTGGTAGGAGAGAGAAACTAGTTTTTAACAATTTTGGATCTATTTAAGCCACTTGATCCTAGAAATGACCTGTGGGGATCTCAAGACACCTTAAAACATTCACATGTGCCAAATGAGTCATCTTAGTCTGTATAGCCATATGAAATTGACCTTTTGTAGATGATCTTATTTATTTTATGTTAAACATGTAACATTTCAATTTAAAAACTATCTCTAATACTTACCTGACATGTGGTACATTAGCTTACTCTTTGACATTTGTCTTTTTTGGTGAGATTCATGTACAACTCATTAAAATGACCAAAAGGTGGCATAAAATGACATTAAGATAAATGGACAAATGTGACAAAGGTTAAAATATTTTGTATCACCCCCAAAGGTGTGACTTCACCTCATTTAGGACCATGGTGACCATTTTCAAACCTAAAAGACCTTATAAAATTTTTAGATATGCAAGGGGGTTTACCTAGTTTGACCTAGGCTAAAATTTGGTCAACATTTTGGTGATTTATAGGGGGTAACATTACTAATATGCTAAAGAACAATTGATTTGACCTTTGATTGAGAAATGGAGTCATACATACACTACAATTGACATTGATATGCCTCTAAAAGACTCAAAACTCACACCAAACACAATAAGAAATAAACACATAAAATAATACACCAAGATACACACTTATGCTCTCTAAGCACTTAGGGAAAACACACAAACAACTCAAAAGAAAACACACACCTATCCTAATATATATAAGAACTCAAAACATTCGAGGTGAAGGACTTCTTCATTGCTTCAACTAGGGTCAAAGATAATGCTTCTAGAATCACTGCTACTCCATGAAAATAAACTATCATAGAATGAATTTTTGTCAATGAAAACGTTATTATGGAGGTAATCAAATGACTTACCATTTTTGGAGGCTTTTTTGACTTCAATTGTGTTACTTGGAACTCTCATGAACACTCCATCTAGATTTCAAAGAGGCTTTTTTGAGCTTGCAGCTTGATTGACCTTTATCATGTCCACATGGCATGACTCAATAGAATCATTGGAAGTCATGAAAACCTTCCCAACTTCAAATGTGTTTGAATTATGATATGATTTTTATTGGGAGTCAACAAGGCTATCTTTTTTTTATCAAACACTTCTTAGTCTACCAAATTTGTTTCTTGTTTGGCAGAGACCCCAAGCTTTTCTTTGTGCTCATTAGGTACATGGTCAACCTCATCATTAAGTCTATATTCTTTTTGAATAGTTTTAGAACTACTTACCTCTTGAAACTCCTACATTATGGCATTGAACTTTTTCCACATATCATCTACCCTTTCTTGTGGTTCATGTTCATGAACATTCTCTTCTTTGGCAAGTAGAACTAAATATTCACTAGGAGTGTCATGCTTTGTTACAACTAGGATATGAACCTCATCATCCAAGTGAAAAAGGTAGTTTCCCCATACACTATTCTATAGTTTCATAAAAATATACCTCAAGAGACCCATCACATTCTTCATGAAGGATGTATGTACCAACACTAGTTTCTTCAATATACTCATATGGATAAAATTTATACTGCTCAAATCTTGATTCATCAAGGTACAAGTTAGATATGACATCAAGAAGTTTTAGAGGTTATTTATCACTAGGATGATCTTATTCATCATTGATATTTAAATTCATTTTAGATGTATAAGGCACATATGGCTCCACATGAAAATAGATATAGGTTTATATTTGATTGACACTTTAGAACCATACCTAGTCCTAAATGCCATATAGGACCAATCTGAAGTCAAGTATCCTCAAATCTTAGCAATAAAATCTCTTGACAAACAAAGGGAAAAGTAAGGTGGACTATTCACAACCACAACATCTTGAGGAATGGTGAAATTAGGACAAGAATGAAGGAACAAGTTACAAACCTTTGATTATGGCAATTGTCTTGGTAGCTGACCCATACAGTTCTAGTACTCCCTTGGAATGAGGATCATATTTCAATTTCAGTTTATCAACTACTTGCTTGGGTATAATTAAATTAATTTCTCCACTATAAATCAAATAATTATTAACTAAAAAATCACTAATGATGATAGAGAGATAGAAAGGAGGAGGTTTGTCTACTTTCTCAATTTTTCTTGGCTATCCCTTACTAGGATTCAAAGTGTTTGTCAAGGATGCCTCTTTCTTACTAGGTTACTTATTTGTCATGTTGATCTTAGAAAGCTCCTCTTAGATTATGTCTAATTATCTAGGTATTTTTAATGTATCCCAAATTAATACATTCACATGATCCTTCTTCATTTGCTCTACAATGTTAGTGAAAGAGCCACTAACCTTAGCTTGTCCACTAATAGGAATAGTGTTTCCTATACCTTGAAAATTTTGAGGTGTGAAATATTTCTTAAAATTTTAAATTATTTGATATATTTGTGAATTTTGGAATACATTAGACATACCTACCATTTGGGATGTTTGAACACTCATTGATGAACAATTACCAGTCCCTTGAACCTCTTTAATTGCCTTTCTCTTTACTCTTATGTTTGTAGCTATTAGACTTAAGTATTTACTTGATTTCCCTTGGTAATTAAAAATACATGATTGAAATTTTTTATAATTGACTAAAGTATACCCCACTTTAGTGCTATTTCCATTATTATCTACTCCATTAGGTACCTCATCTTGAGTCACAACTGGCATTGTTCCTAAATTTGCCATGAAAGCTTGATTGAAGGACTCATTAGTATAGGTAGATGGATCATGAAGTTGATCACATGAAGGCTTACCATCATGATCTTGAGAAAGGTTTTTTTGAGTAGGCACTAATGATTTTTAGGTGGAGGAAACATTAGGATTATAACCATTATATGAATTTTCTTGAACTAGCTACCCTTGACCTTAAAGATGAATTTGAAAGGGTGGTCTATTACCTTGATAGTTTGGGTAGGACTGGTTGTGTTGATAATGTCTTTGGAAATGTCTCACTTGATGTTGTTATATGATTCTCTTGAGACCTAGAATCTCTTTTTCAAGATCCCTCGCTCTTTCTACCTCATTAAATTTACTTGGTTAACTAGGGATAGTTGGCTTATGCTATTATGTAGGGATGGGAGCAACAATAGGTGTAAGGGATTGAAAATCAAGGAATAGAGGCATGGGAGGTCTTGGGGAAATATTAATATCCTAAATAAAATAATTCTCAACCTTAATGTCCACTTCATAGGGATTATGCAATGTGTTACCTATAATAGATTATACCATTATATAAATATCACTATCAAAAGACATAAGATAATAAAGGAAAACATGATGAGTAATAGCTCTTACTAAGATTGGGATCCTATAACATGTCTTATAAAACCTTGTGTTGAAGTCTTGGATAGCTTCTTGAGGTGTTCTCCTTATGTTGGTCAGCTGTTCAATCATGACGAGTTGTCAATCTTGTCCTCAAACCTTCTCAAATCATCTCCTAACTCATCTCATGTAGAGATAGATTCAGGAGCCAAATTACCATACCAATCAGTAGTTTTCCATTTGAAATAGAAAACCAACAATATAATTTATATGTTCTACTCAATGATGTGTTATATATTATAAAAGTTAGCAATGTTTCTAATATGTTCAATAAGGGTAATGGTAGTCTCGTCAGTGTATGAAGGAACACTTTTGAGGGATGATATGGGAGTTTCCTCATAGTGGAAAAGCCTTATAGGAATATAGCCATTGACGTCAACAAAAGGTAAGTTCCTTGTTATGATAGGTTTAGGATTTTTAAAGCTTGGGCCAAATATTTTTTTTTTATAGGTCTATGAGCAAGATATGATCTCTTTGGGTAAGGATGGGTGTTAGCAAATCTATATGCTTTAACTGAATAGTGAGGAAGATTTTTGAAATAAAAAATAATGCCTTTAGTATGGGATATTGTGCTTACCTTAGGCATGAAAAAATGCACTATTCTACCACCAAGAGTCAAATGTTGGAGTTGATAGATACTATAAGAAGTAGAATATTACAACCTCTTTATTTTCAAGGCTAGCATCCACCTTAAACAAACTTATTAGACTTTACGTCCTATTACAAGTGATAGAACTATTATATCCTAAATTTTCACCATAGATAATTCAATCAAACCTTCTAAAATTTTGGATAACATGGAACTATCTCTAAGTATATGCAGATGGCTATAAGAGATAGATCTCTAGATTATGGGCTAGCTCCCTTGATCTATCTATTTAAGAACACACATTACACTAGGCTAATCATTTATTAGGGGTGAAAATTGAATAAAGAAATATAAAAGTAACCTACACTAATGGAGGTGATACACTAAGGATATCTCCACAAACATACTTGAAACTTGCACTATGAAGCCAATTTGCTAAAACTAATCTCAACTCAAAGTTCTTCTAGCATAAGTATTTATACCTAGAGGAAGATTGATATGCATTTAAAAATGTGGGTGAATATTAGGTCTAATCTCATACACTACTAATATATTTTCAGACTTTAAAGAACACCTAACAAATAGTTACACTTCATGAGAGCTGTTAAAAGAAGTATTACTCACACAATGCATACAATAGCAGAATGGAAGCAAGGAGAAACAATCATCACTTGTAATATAAATAAACTACTTGACATAGTAAAAACATTTAGAGAGTAAAACAACTTGAGAAAACTTTATTCAAAGGAAAAACAAGATGTCAAACCATGAAGGATTCCCTATACTAATTGTGGATGGTTTATAATTCTAAAATGGATTCAATATATATAGCATAGGAGATGATAGATAAAGAATGACATTGATTTTTCACCATGCCAAGTGTCAAGTCTTGAATACTAATAAAAATGCAAGAGGATTTAGAGAATAAATCATGAATTTATCTTAGACAAGTGTCCATCTGAAACATGACATCATCTTGAAGTTGGTGTAAGGACACTTCATGTACTTATTGAAACTGCTTTCTTGATAAGGAATCCACTTAACTACTTAGAATTATCTTGAAATGTATTGAAACATGTTCTCTGACCTAATAAGGTGGAAAAATTATTGGTGAAGGTTAGTATTCACTTCTCTAATTGATGATCTTCCCCTTGCCACTTGTTGTTACTTCCTTGCAGTCACTCATTATCTTTTTAGGCCTCAATTATCATACTTGTCATTGTGGTGACTTACACAAACTCAAGGAGATTCATTGTATATATTTGAGACACCTCATTAATCCTTCTTTATTATTTGGTATATCATATAGACTTCAATGAAAACTCAAATCACATTTCTCATAATCAAATTGATAGTCACCTTATTTCTCACTATTCTATCCAAGACTGCATGCAAAAACTAGCTTAGCAGAGGGGTATCCATGCATGAATAGGGTGAGAATGAGGTATGAATATTTATAATACATCTCAACACACATTCCATGATGGATTTTACTCATCTATTCCCTTTTTCACCTTTAATCACCTCAAATATTGAAGAAAACATAGAAAATTCCCCATTTGTACAAGTGATGGTACAAAAAAATTGAGTGTCAAAGATCCTGAGAGAGTGAGAAGTAGGTCCAAATTAATTTTCATGCCAAGTGGCCCCTTATAGATGCATTTATATTAATATATTTCTCATTGGGTTATTATGAGGGTTTTAGGTCATTTAGGTTCTTAACAATGATTCATAAAGGTTAATCCCTTAACCCTAAAACCAATGCCACTAATTTCAAGTATAGTACCCTCCTAAACTATCCCTAATTTATTAAGATCCCATGAATTATTTCTATATATATATATATATATATATATATATATATGAGTGAAAAAAGTTGGCTCTCAAGTTCTTATTATGCATTTTAAACACCCCTAAGATAGATTGAGGCCAAAATGGCCAATTTGAGTTGTCTTATAGAAACCAATGAGTACAATAAACCCTCCACTCTCTCATGAAGGCTCTATATTTAATCTATAAGATCACATGACCATAGGAGTATGATTATAATCCATGAGTTTCATGTCCAGTTCTTAGGCGTAGTAGGCATAGACTAGTTTTTTGAGATATGACCACTTATGAGTGGTGACAATGATTTGAGGAGACAATAAAATTTTATTCACTTCCAATTAAAAACTAGAAATCATATTATTCATTCAAGGATTTTCCATTCATCCTTTTACCATCAATTTACTAGGTCTATAAATTATCTTGCTTATGGAGTGCCTCAGGTTTGAGATAAATAATGAACACTTCCCCTACTATTCTAACCCAAATGAGACCATGGAGATATATCAATTTTCAAAGCTTGAACATAATTTTGGATCCCTCAACACATTAAATTCTCTAGATTAGCTTCTAGGCCTGTGACTATGTGTATGGTTTTGATAGGGCTTAAGGACCTTTATCTATGACTATCTTTGTTCATCCTTGCCTTCGAGAATCATATGTAAATGTTATATCATCACTATGAGATTGATTTATACATGGTGATCCATCTTATACCTCTATCTACCAACCAAACCTACATTCTTCATTAACTTAGGTTAGTCTACAGTCCTCACTTCAAATTGTAGGTATTCATTAGAGAATATAAGGGATTCATGTAGGTAGTGATATATGCTTGAGTACTATGTTTCCACTTTATGTTTCTCCTAAGATCAATAGGACCCTTTCATACTTGGATAGACTCATTTATGCTTTGTAACCATGTCTTTATCCCTTATTTTCAATGTACTAGGTGTCACTTGTAAGTTGGAATACTTCAAGCTCATTTTGGCCTAATAGAAATGTAGTTCTCTGAGTACTTGTTGGTGCCCAAATATACAAGTAATTTGTGCCCTTTTTAGCATCAAAATATTCGGGAGATTGATTTTTTTTTTGTGTTCTAATATATTTATCTAGAGTATTTTATTGATTTTCCAAGATTTGTGAGAGCCCTGTGAACCTATGTTTTACTAATGTTTTAATGTTCATTCTATGTCTTCAAGAAATAGGTTTTATGGTGGAAAGGTTCACTAAAGATGAATATATATAAGTCTCCTTTTATACATTCAATTGCTTCATTATACTTGAATGAGAAAAGTTTTTGGGCCCTAGATGAAATTGTCATGTTACACCTTCAACATGTTTGGTGATTAAGGGTGAGGAATCACCCGATGAGCTGAATGAAAAACACATGGTTATCTAAAAAGGCCCCCAAAATTATATCCCATGAATATTCCTATGTTAGATTCATCAAATTTATAAGGTAATGACTTGTTCATATCCTTTTATAATATATGAGTGCATTTTTTGGGATCAAAAGGATCATGTACCCCTCCCCATATTAATAAGGATGGTGCAAAGGTAAAAGGTTGGTCAAGAGTCCAATCAAGTATCTAAGTTGGAAGCATGGTAGTTCCTTAGGGTATTTTAGGTTTCAAGACCTTTTTTAAGATTGCCTCACTTACTTCTTTGTGGACAAGGTTCAAAAGGACCCCAAATGCCCAAATGAACAAATTTGTAAATTTAAATGATGACACATGGTGTTCTTACATCCCATTAGGAACTTGAGGCATATTACACCATTGCACTAAAGGAAATAATGAGTGAAAAAGTGCAAAAGTCCTTGAAGGCATAAAAATTTACCATAATAGAATTCCCACTTATATGGGTCCATTTGTTACAAGGAGAATTACTCAACATGAAGGAAATACTTACACCTTCTCCTTCTTGTTATTGAAAAAAACTCAAGTGATTAAAGAGGGTAGTTAGTAAATAGTCATTATAATTTAAAGCATTAATGTAAACCCTAATTTATTAATGCAAAAGATTATAACTAAGGTATTTTCCTTCATTTGTGTTTACCTTTTATATTCAGAGATTTTATTTATGCCCTCGAGTTATTTGTGTGCCCTAGCGACATATAATAAGAAAGAGTGATTATGGAAAATTCTTTATGGATTTTAATCTTAAATTATGTGCAACCATCTATATTAGTAGTAGGTGTTATTTTAGTTCCTTTCATTGTGTTGTTTAAGAGGATTTTGAAGGTATTTTGAGGGTTATTTGAGTGGAAAAATTGTTCTAATATAAATTAATGCACCAGATAGCTAGGGAATAATGGCATCTTCCTCAACATCTATAAACAGTATTGTAATTTATATTTTAAATGGAATTAGAGATATAAATTTTCAAGGGTTAGATTTTTTGTCTTTATTGAATGTTTTACAGTGTCCAAACCCTCTTCCAGTAGTTTCCAACCTTGGCATGAGTTACATTTCCCTTGTGATAGCATTCCCCTTGGCTTCCTTGTACCTAGAATCAATTATTGCATGTGATTGAGTATATCAACCAAACAATAGGACCATCATCGACAATATCTAGTTGGTTTTTGGCTCTTTCACTCCTATGGGACATTATCAACTCCTACTAGCTAGTCAAATAGATGCAAAACATGTCTAGAATGTCTGAGAACATAAAACTAGAAAAATTCAATGAATTGCCATGGTACGTGATCACCATTACTCCTATAATTTTTGGGATGCCCACTATAGAGAAGTTTGAGCCATGGATGATCATTTTCTTAATCTACATATTAGAGCAGCATAAGAAGTTGGATTGGGCCACCATCCCTTTTGACATTATGCATAGGCAAATAATGCAATTTTAGGATATAATTATTTCAAAGGAGGAGTTCATAGGTACATTATACATATCCTCCTACCTAATGTATAACTTGGTGAATAACAAGACATTTTAGGGGCTCACCAAGAACCCCAATAGAATGAAAATATATGAAACTTATCCAAAAATATCTCTGGATGGCTCCAAGGGAAACTTTTATAGAGTTCATAATTATTTCTTCAATGTTATAATAAGTGTCTTCTATCTTTTTACAAGCCTCAACAAGATGTCCAAAGGGGCCAGAGATAAAATTAAAAAATATGGTGCCTCATATATTAAGTTTTGGACATTCACTTACATCAGGGTGAATGGCTACTCAGGGTCTATGTACAAGCTATTGATATACCTAGATGATTAGCTGGAAGTGATGGAGTTGAGATGATAGATGGTGCCCCCACATGAGATGATAACAAAAATTAATGTTAACAATCCCTTCAAGATTTTGGTTCAAATCATATACTATTCATGCCCTTCATTTACTAAGGATAATGGATTAGAGTAGGAAATGGCCTATTATGGATTGACAAATTGCCACCTAGGCCCAACTATGATATTATATGGTTGGTGAACACAAAAACCAATGTGATTCTACATCAATCACATTATGAAGATATTTAGTTTGATTACACCACCAATGAGGATGTCATAAAATTAGATTACATGAGGCTGACAGTGTAGGAATTCATTACCTACAATATTGCTTCCATCTCCAAAGACATGAAGGATGATAAAAGGAAATTGTCTTTAGTATATATTCAATCCAATATTGAAGCCTAACCCATCTCATAGGTATACTTCACTATTAAGGAGAGTGATTCTAGTCCATGGAGGTCCTTTGTAATCATGAGAAGAACCTTCAAGTGGCTAAACGAACATGGGGATAATCTAAGTGCTTATGACACCCCTACCCTCCAAGAGCTAAGGCAAATTTGGGAGTTAAAAGGTTTCCTCCTAGTCTACAATGGTGATTCCTTAGCTCCACCATGAGTGAAAAAGGGCAAAGAAAAGATCAAGGTTGGTCATATTTATTTCACCAAGTTAATTGATGTGGAGTCTATATTCACATCATAGTTTGAGGAGGGAGTGCCTTTTTCAAAATTAATAAGTTTGGCTGAGAACTAGGATAAGATTTTTACTAGGGAGGTTACATTGGCCAGTGCCACCCCCATATCCATTTTGATAAAGAGAGCCCCAATGATGTCAACCATTCCAAAATCTATCTCAATGGCCATTCTAGCTATTATTCCACCTGCTCCACTAGTGTAGTAGTCAACAATTGTCCCACTCCCAAAGATCTATTAAAGAGAGGAGGTGAAGAAGGAGAGAAGCCCAAGCAAAAGAGAATCAATAGGGCTCTACAACCTCCAAGTGGATTTCCTATGAAAAAGAAGGAGGTTGTGTTTAATAACTTGCCTTCTAAGGAATTCCTTATAAAAAATAAAGAGGATTAGTCCTAATATGCCTAGAGGTTGAGGGATATGAGCGATGAAGAAGACTCATTTGAAGGTAGGCCCATTTTCAAGGTGATGAATAAGTAATGAGAATTCACTCCTCTATAAGTAAAAATTGGGCTAAAGGAAAATGGGGTTGATCTGAGTGCCTATGACACCCCTACTTTTAGAGAGCTCATGTAAGTCTGGGAGTTGAAAGGTTTCCTCCCAATCTATATTGGTGATTACTTAGCTCCATTATGAGTGTCAAAGGGTAAATAAAATATCAAATTTGGTGATATTGATTTCTCCAAGCCAATTGATGTGGAGTCTATATCCTCATCATAGTCCAAGGAGGGATTATATTTTTCAAAATAGACAAGTTTGGTTGAGTAATTGGATAAGATTCCTATTGGAGAGGTTACATTGGCTAGTTCCACCCCCATATCCATTTTAATAGATGGAGCCCCAATGATGCCAACCAATCTAGTAGTCATCCCAATGGTGAATCTAGCTACTATTCCACTTGCTCCACTAACACAACAACTAGCAGTTTTCCCTCCCCCAAAGATATATTCAAGAAATATAGGAGGTGAAGAAGGAGAGAATCCCAAGCAAAAGATTATTAAGAAGGCTCTACAACCTCCAAGTGGATTTCCTAAAAAAAGGAGTTTTTGTTTAACGACATGCCTTTCAAAGAATTCCCTATAAAAAATAAAGAGGATCAGTCCTAATATGTCTAAAGGTTAGGGATATGAGTGATGAAGAAAACTCAAATGAAGGTAGGCCCATTATCGAGGTGATGAATAAGTAGTGAGAATTCACTCCTCTAAAAGTAAAAATTAGGTAAAGAACTCTGAGGGAAAAACCCTAGACCCCAATAAAGGTCTTGGTAATGGGTTTATTTATAGAAGAGCATCCTTTAGTAAAAGGTAAGGGTGATGAGGAAGATATTATGGCCTCAAGTGATCCTCTTTCCTTTTAAGATGTTGTGTATGTTAGTGTTGAGGTGGCCACTCAAGTTAAGGTCCCTCAAGGAGAGGAGACTATCTCATCATATATAAAGACATTCATTGAGAATGTCATCACCCAACCACCAATCCAAGATAATTAAGGTAAAGTTGAGGTATGGGATAAAGTTGACAAATTTTAAGATACACATAAATCTGATGAGAAAGATGTGTTGGAGAGATAATAGGATATTCAAATCACAACTCATAGTGAAATGGTAGTTTAACAATATGGCCCACATGTAACTATCAAGGTATCACTAGCTACCCCTTCCCCTCAAAATGTGTCAAGTCTAAAACTAGAGGAGAAGGTAAGTGCAAAGGAAGGTGGGAGATCAAACCTAAAAATGGGTACCCCCACCCATATAGATATAAATAAAGAGTTGGACCAATCCAATAAAGATACTAAAGAGGGTACTTTAGGTAATGTTATTTTAATTGAAGTACCTTGAGGTATCCTTCCTCACATCAGGGTTCATGATCCAACCTAGCGTAAAGGTCCAAAGTCCATGATTGGTGGAGAGTTGCATGAGGGTAATAAAGAAACCACCATAGCCTCATATCTACCTAAAAATTAAATAAATAAAGAAGGTGAAATGGTTATGGAACCTTCTAGTTAGCCTATGGTATAAGGGAGCTCCATTGACAAATTGATTGAGGAGTCTTACCAATTTAGAGTAAATTTTGGAGTTTTGGAGCAAATTGAGACAAACCTTAAAGGAAAATCTAGAGCATATAAAGAAAGTGGTGAGGAGTTGAGTAGTGATGAAGAGACTGAGCATTTTGTGTTGAGTCCATAACCCATTATGTGGTACTTCCTACACCAGGTACTCTAATGACACCACCTTTCAATGTCTCAAGGCTTGCATCAATGTCTAGTACATCAATAAGAATTCAAACTAGACCCCTTATCTAGGTTGAATAATAGGTCAAGAATAAAAAGGGAATCATGATCAAAATTGGGGAGATAAATGTGGTAAATATGACTTAGGCATATAAGGCCAAGCTACCCAAGAAGGCCAAGACACACTCCCAAACTACATTCACTACTATGGGAGAGAGGAATATGGTGATAGCCATTCCTTCACAAGATGCTCTAAAAAAATGATCTCCTTGAAAGTTACACTATCTAAAACTACAAACTAGGGGAGCCATCAAAGAATGAGATAAAACATAGCTCACAAGTTTTGGCAAACATGGTGGTTCATAGAATGGACAAAGACAAAGCCACCATGGAGGAGTTGAAGATAGAAAACTAGGATATGATCTATTACTTTTAAAATGTATTGATTGAGCCTAAGTTAGTAACTCCAACTACCACTATTACTCTAGGTTCTCTCATTTTCATCATTTTACTCTAGCTGGATCAATGATTTGAAGACTAGAGGATGATAAATAAATAAGTGGCAAGAATACATGGACACTAAGGCTAAAGAAATACTCCACTTAGCATTTAAATGTTTGAATAACATAGTGGACAATAATAGAGGAGTGTGATACTTAGATATTTATATATGAAACATATATCAAGAAGTGGGAAGAATCCTAGTGAAATAAAGATGAGGTTTGTAAGATGGGCATAAACACTTTAATCATAGAAAAGATCATTACTCCAAATGATCAAAAATGGCCCAAGGAATGTCAAATATAAATCAATCATCATATAATGATTCTCAAAGATGGCATATTATATTTAAAAGGAGAAGAGAAGTCCCTCAAGAATATAACAAAAGAGATAGATGTCATGCTGGGAAAGTTGATGGTGCAAATGATTTGGGGGAAGAGACAATATGCATTACTCTGAAAAAAATCATTGATGCACCACAAGATTCCTTTTATGTTAATAAGATAAACCAATTAGTGTCACTTGATAAATATTGTGACCATCTTAAAGAACTCATTGGATGAAATATAACCATGATTCAAAAGATTGCCGACTGGCTTGAAGAGTATAGTGTAAAGTTCAAATACCATGTAGGCCCAGACCAAGGGAATATTTCCCCCATACTTGAATAATGTATCAGGTATAAAAAAAAGTTAGCAAAGGATTCTATTACCCAAATTGACTTTGGAATGTAACTAGATATTCAATTTCTTCTGATCTGGTACCACTTCTCTCTTATTTTCTCCCCCTTCTTTTTTCTCATTTCTCACTAGGAAACCATTGTACTTCACACATTATTGGCACATCCCTTTCAAAGTTAGTTTTTGTGTAATCATGTGCATAAGAAAGGGACATTTTTGTGTGTTATGCAAGAGGATAAAGGTTTATTTTATCCCTTATAGGATCTACCTCCACATAGATAACTAAAAATATTCTACCAAGGTGGAGGATCAATCTTTCCATCATCATAGGAGCATGTACATAGTCCAAGGAATCATGTTTGTTACAAAGCCTAACATACTCCAGACCCATGAAGGAATCTTCTATCTGGAGCATCTTTAGGAGTATGCTAGGCTTAGATCAATTATATAATAAAAGGGGGTATGTCTCTTTATAATGGTTAGTTAAATTTTTGAGTCAAGAGATATAGCCTAAAAGAGTTCTCATTGTGCAATATTAATGGTGCCAAATTTATTTATGATGTAAAATCATTGGAAAGCTTTGAGAGCATTATGCATGTCTCCCTTGTCATAAGATTTTCTTGCATGGTGTTAATTTTTTATATTGTTCAATACATATTGTATTCATTTCCAATTCAATTGATAAATAAAATCTGCTCATGGTTTTCATTCTCTTTTCATTGTTTAAGTACAATACCATCTTTTACATGATTAGTTGATTGGTGATCTAATGTATTCATATTTATGGTGGTCATTTAGAGTGTATAGCTAGATTTTAAAATCCTTTTTGCTTTGATATTTGGGAATAGGGTATTGATAGCTTCTTAAGGGTAGTCATGGGCTTATAGATTCAATTAAAAGGGGTTATTGAAGGATATCATTTATGCATGATTTCATTTTTGTTTGTTTTAGATCTATGGTATATTTGCTAGTAAAAGCAACATATAAGTTTATTTAAACTTCTTTGTGCTCATATATTAACCCTCTACTTTAATTTATATTAACTAATAACTTTGTCTTACCCTATTTTACCCTACATATAACATCCCCTTTGCATATTTGAAGTGTTATTTACCTCCATATGCATAAATATTGCATTCTTATCATGTTTTTACATTTTTTGCATTAGAGATTAGCATTGTAATATCCTATTCAATTCATGTTTTTGAAAATCATTAAAATTAATGTTGTAATCATATTCATATCTATCTTTAGTAGCTTATGTCTAGCTTAGAACATTTGCTCATGCTATGTGACAACCTTTTCTAGGTAGATTGAGCAAGTTTGGTTGTGTTCTAGCTAGATTTGTATTCCATTTATGCTAATAATCCCCATGGAGATTGAATTGAAAAATATCTTCATGTGAGAAAGCTACCCCTTAGGTCTTCTCACCTTGGTTCAGGTAGAGCTAGAAGTAATAAGGAATTGACCATACCCTTTGTAGGTGCCTCCCAGTCATTTTCTCGATTTGGTATTTTTTTATGTCAAACCCTTCCCTAGCTACAAAAACATATTAAGTGGGTTTTCCACCTTTACTTTCCATTTCTCTCAAGTGTGCAAGGCTGAGTGATAGAGGTGTATAATTAGGAACCAAAATGTTTCTAGCACCATTATCAAGGAAAGAATAGAGCCTTGCATCTTGTGTTTTTGTGGAATCTTGTAGAGAGCTACTATCATTTTAAAGTTCTCTACTTATTTATGTTATTCTAATAATCTTTGGTGTGTCAAAATCAATAGCATCTTTTTAGTGTCATTGCTTGGGAAAGAAAAGAGCCTTGGGGCCTATATTATTAGGGACTCTTGTAGAGAGCTACTATCATTTTAAAATTTTTCTAATTATTTGTGTTATTCTGATCATCTTTGGTGCATCAATGTCACCAACATCCTTCTAACATCATTGTCAAGGACCATTCTTATCACCTGTGTTATCAAGAATAATTAAAGACAGATATAAGTGTTTTATTTATTTGATTCTCTACTATTACTACATCAAGTTCTTGATCTTTGGTTCATCAACATATTTATAGCCTTTCTTAGTGAATCTATTGGTGATGTTAATTTATGAGTTGTAATAAGTTTTACAACATTTTTGGAATTATTTCTAGTGTTTGAAAATCTTCATTTTGTTAAGTGTTTTTAGTATTTTTTTTTTTTTTGGTCTAGAAGTTTTTGCTTGTTAGAAGTTTTTGCTTCTAGTGGTAAATATATTAAATCAAGGTTTAAATATTAGTGCCTACTATATGTACTCTTCTCTATCTTTAAGAGTTTTCTTTAGATATATAAATCTAAAGGACACTAGGTCTTCCTTTCAAAAATATCCATCTAAAGAGATTGTCCCTGAGTTGAAAGCTCCATCTAAAAGGAAACAAGTGTGGAAGCCTATTATGGGCCAACACTCATGGAATCACGTAATACCTAATAAGTTTTTTCCCCATTATATCTACCCCCTTTTCTAAAATATCCATTTGGTTCAAGGATATCAGAGCGTTTCAAATAAATATGAGATTCATGCAAGTCAAGTTCCTTCCCCCAAAGAAGTCTTTCTCCTCCTACAAAGCCATTAAGGCATTTCTCTATTTCCTATCCTTTAATTCCTCCTCATAGATTCACTCACAGTCATCCTCTAGTTTATCTTCATCTTCAAATTAGAGATGGGAGACCATGATCTAAGAAGGAGGAGGTTTAATGTAGGTAGTGACAATGATGGAGAAGAAGATCAATGTTTGGCTAATAGACACATACCATTTATGATCCCAAGGTTTAGACCTATCATCTTCAATGGTATGCCTTATTTCCCTAATGAACTTCCCATAAAATTAAGGAATATTTTCCCTAAGTTTCAAGGGAATAATGTATTGTTTGGGGAACAACATTTAAAATCCTTCTTAAATGTTATTAAAGATTATGAAATAGATATAGAATATGTGTGTATAAATCTCTTTATGAACACATTTGAAGAAGAGGCTTGGGAGTGGTTCAAGTCCCTCCCTAATGGATCCATAAACACATGGTAAGCCATTATTGATGCATTTAAGATGAAATATGGTGATAGCATTGATCTTAGATTCTTACTTGCCAAATTTGAGAGCCTCAAGAAGAATCATAATGAGTGTGTGAAGGATTTCAATTATAGATTCAGTAAGGTGTTGATAAGGCTACTAGAGGACATTAGACCTAGTGGTACTAGTTATTTGATCAAGTAATATGATGCATTTGATAATAAGGCAACCTATTATCTTAGGGATAAAGCTCCCACATATATGAGAATGGCCTTTAATTTAGCAATCCAAATAAAGATTAACATCAAAGCTATGGGTAAGCCTTTGAAAAAGAGGGTTGATGTTAAGATAGTGAATATTAAGAAGCCTTAAACCTCCCAAAATAATGTATATCTATAAGCAATTATGAATACTCTATCCACTATTGTAAAATAAATTTCTTATAAGTTGGCTAGAGTAGAAATGGGCTTGTCTTAGGGTTCTTCCAACCATGATGATAGGAAGGATCATAAGTGGGAGGAAATAAATCATCCTAGGGACTATGGGAAAGGTAGTCCACCTTTCCAAGGTGGGATTAATTATAAGGCAAAGGGGCCTACAAGGGATGACAAACATGAAAGAAAATAGAATTGGGGGAATGGAAGGGAAGTATCAGATCCTTTAGCTGCAAAGATTAATGTAGTTGACTTTGATATTAACTAGTTTGATAAGTGCTTCCTTCCCCATCATCCATGTAACATAGATGATAGTGATGTACAAGGTGAAAAATGATTTGAATATGCGTCTAATGAAAATGACATTTATATTTTCAAATTCAAGGAGATGGAAAGTTACACCTTCTAAGAGGAAGTTGTGAGTGCCTCAACTAGTCCTGATTATAAAGATACTCTAACATATGAATGTTTTACTTTCCAAATTAGTGAGCTAGATATGATGGCTGCCTCTCCATTTATGGTTTTGATGAGTACTACTACTACTAAAGCTTTTTAGAGAGCACGTGAAAAGGTAAAGGTCCCAACCCCAAATTTTATCTATAAAATAAACATGATGCTTGAATATGAACTACTTGTTCATGATTTTGAGTTTATAAGATCAATGATGAAATAAAAATATGGAGATTTACCTCCATTAGTTGAGGATTGGTAATTGATGATCCATGTAGAAATTTCCCAAGAGTAATAAAATTTGAGAAGTAAATATTAGAATACTCCTAAATATAAAGACTCTGATAACCCTAAAATAGAGACAAAAGAAAAAGAGACGAAAGGGACTAAGGACGTCCAAAGTCCCACCACTCCTAGTTTTGCACCTTTCAATGTTAAGCCAAAAGGTACCTAGGCCAAGAATAGAAATCCCCTATTATCCTACATTCCCAAGAAGGATGAACCTAGGAAGCCTCCCCTAAAGAGTGAAGTTAAAAATATTGACTCTCCTACTTCTACTCCCTTGACTCTTGAGGGGTGTATCCCAAATGAAAGTGTTACTAGTTTAAAAACTAATACTCCTTTGCCTAAATACAACATATATGGAATGACCCATGTTTTGAGTCAACTAAAGGTCATATTTCCCTTTATGGAATTGCTCAAAATTCTAAGGCATAGGAGAATAACTTTTGAGTATTTGGGGTTCACTGAGAAAGTTATTGCCAATGAGATATTGAAGCTGAGCCTTCTCTTATTTTCCTTGTGGAAAGTGAGAACACCTTAAAATCCCCTGAACATCTCTTAGAGGTGTATCTAGGAAAAAAATTGGTGGAGAGTCAAATGAATGTCGATCCATTCTATACCACCCTACTGATTAATGGTTTAATTGTCCACAACTACATGTTTAAATCTAATGTATCTTGCAACATTATGCCACAAGATGTCCTAAATGAAATTTGTATAAGGATAATTGTAGCATATGGATGATGCCTCATCATGGATTCTAGAGAATTACCTATTATTGGCATGGTTAAAGGACTAGTGGTACAGCTCACATAATACCCTAATAAGTTCCTAAGTATAAAAATTATTTTTGTAGACTATCCACCAAAATGGGGTATGTTGCAATCCAAAAAATGGGTTGCTAGTATTAGGGGTAGTGTTGAGATGGATATATCCTATGCCACTATACCTCTAGATGGGAAGATGGTTTGCCTAAATCGAGAGCCATAAATTCTACATGTCTTGGAAGATCACAAGTATCAGCTGAATGAAGTATTGTATGTGGATACAGACATTGAGAATTTTTTGGGGAGTGTGGAGTACATGGAAATTCCTCTTAAATCTAGTATTGCTAATGAAGACTCCATATAGACTCTGCATTTTGATGGAGCATGTTCAAACATTGGAGTAGGGGTTGTCTTCAATTCCCCTAATGGCCAAGCTTATAAATACTCCTTACAATTGTATTTTGAGTATGTAAATAATATTATAAAATATGAAGCACTCCTAATTGGCCTCTAGATCATCCATGAATATGGACTCAAAAATTTGTTGGTTAAGGGTGATTTAGAATTAGTGGTGAATTAGGTTCAATCTATTTACACCATGAAATAAAAAATATTGAAGTAGTACCAAAATGTTGTATGGGACTATTTTAAATGGTTTGATTCTTTTAATATTGAGTATCATACCCAAGATCTTAATCAAGTGACATATATGCTGACAAAGAGGCCTATAGAATTCAAAGTTAAACATAATAATCCCTCTTGTGAGTATGAGGTAGAAGTGTTGGTAAGGCCTTCTATCCTAAACAACATTGATCATTAATAGATCTTTGATGATGATGATCAAATAAAAATTGTTTCTATGTTGTATAGATGAGTTCAAAGGAACCATTATAGATTTAGACTCCATGGTATAGGTTTGTGATGGAAAAGAAACCTTATATGGAAAATAAATAATCTGGTTAAAGACTAATACTATCCCTAGAGGATTCGTTAATCTTGAAGCATCCTTTGATGGAGCTGACAGAGTCAAATATATAAGTATTTCTATATCAAAAGATATCATTGAGATCAACACCAGGATAGATGACAATCCAAAGATGATCTAGCTTAGTACTCCCCAAAGCAAGGAGAAGGAAGTGTTCATTAAGATTTTGATTAAGCACCATGACTATCTAGCATGGTCATATTTAGAGTTGAAGGATTATAGGGAGGATTTTTTCTAGCATGTTATCCCCTTTTATCTTGGTACAAAACCATTTTGCCAAAAATAATGGTGTATCAATCCCATCTTGGCCACCAAGATGCAAGAAGAACCAAATAAATTAATGGATGGTGGGATCATTCAACCCATTAGGTATTCATTATGGGTGGCTAATTTATTCCCTGTAAGGAAGAAAAATGGAGACATCTAACTCTTTGTTGATTTATAGAATTTTAATAAGGCTTCACTAAAGGATAATTATCCCTTGCCTAATATGGATAACATGCTTCAAGTTGTTACTAGTTCTAAGGTGTTGTTAACTCTAGATGGATTTTTTGGCTACAACTAGGTAGTAATGAAGGAGTTTGAAATGTCTAAGACTACTTTCACTACCCCATGAGGAACCTATGTGTATGTCTAAATGCCTTTTGGCTTGATGAATGGAGGTGCCACATTCTAGAGAGCAATGAATGTAGCCTTCATCAGGTTAATCAACCAGTTCATTGTCATTTATCAAGATGGTGTCACAAAGTATTCCAAAAAAAGGGATGATCATTTTAGACACTTGGAACAAATTCTTATCTGATGCAGGGAGTTTAGAATCTCCCTCAATCCTAGAAAGTGTCATTTTAGAGTACATAAGGCAAATCTGCTAGGACACATTGTATCTAATTAAGATGTTATGATATATCTTGAAAGGTTAGAGTCCATTGATAAGGTACCCATCCCATAGACCAAGAAAGGTATTCAATCATTCTTTGGCTAGATTAATTTTGTTAGAAGGTTTGTTTCTAATTTTATAGAGATTACTCTACCTATTAATTAAATGTTAAAAAAGGATCAAACCATAAAATGGGAGTATAAGGATATCAAATCATTCTAGGAAATCAAGGTATCTTTTAAAACCACCCTGATGCTTTGCTAGTCCTGATTATAGAAAGGTTTTCTAGATCTTTTCATTTGCCTCTAAGTATACTATTATTGCAATGTTTCTAAAAAATAATGATGAGAGTCATGAGCAACCAATTTCCTTTTTTAGTAAGGCATTATAGGGATCTAAACTAAAGTATACCATAATTGAGAAACAAGACTTTTCTCTCTTAAAGGCTATCAAATAGTTCGTATCCTATATTTTGAGTTCAAAAATTATGGTCTATGTTCCTCACACTATGGTGAAGGATATACTAACTTAGAATGAAAATACTGACAAAAGGTGCAAATGAGTCAAAAAACTTCAAGAATATGACCTAGAGATATAGACTAACAAGTTGGTCATAGGCATGGGTCTCAAAAAACTAATGGTCAAAACCAACTTACAGGTTGTAGAAGTGAATAATGTCAAAGGGGTTATTGATAGCCCTGAATCCAAGTATAACCACTCTCCATGGTATAAAAAAAGTCTAGTATTTGAAGACTTTGAATTTCCCTCCCCATTTAGATAAAAATCAAACGAAGACCTTGAATATAATGTCCCAAAAGTATCTTTTATTATAATATGATCTAGCTTGGAGGAACCCAGATAAGGTTTTGTTGAGGTGCTTAATGGAAAGTGATATTTTTGAATTAGTTACATAGTTTCATAGTGGTGTTGTGGTGGTCACTTTACCCCTAAAGTCACTTCACACAAGATTTTGAGTGTTGGGTATTGGTGGCCCACTTTATTTAAGGATGTTTCCACTATAGTAAGAAGATGTGAAGAGTGCCAATGATTCTCTAAGAGAATGAAAGCATCTAGATCACTTCCCCTACAACTAGTTTATATTGAAGGGCCTTTTAGGAAGTGGGGAATGGACTTCATGGGTGAAATATCAGATGCTTCAAGTGCTAGTCATATGTGGATTTTGGTAGCCACTAATTACTTCACAAAGTGGGTTAAAGCAATCCCCACCAAAAATTCAACCCACTAAGTAGCTATTGATTTATTTTTGAATAATGTAATTTATTGATTTGGAGTGATAGTTAAAATTGTATGTAACAATGTCATGTCATTTAGAGAAAAATAGCTAGTTACATTATGTGAAGAGTATGGGATTTATCTAGCAGATGCCTCCAATCACAATCCACAAGGAAATGGGTAGACTAAGTCTAGTAATAAAAAATTATTTAAGACTATTAGGACTTTGGATGCCAACAAAAGGAAATGGGGTGAGCAATTGAATTTTGCTATTTGGGATGATAGGTTGAATCCTAAGAGGTTTAATAGAAGAAGACCATTTGGGATTGTTTATGAAACTCAAGTTGTTTTACCCCTTAATATGTAGTTACCCACTTACCAATTCATGCAAAATATAGTTGAGAATGAAGAAAAAGTAGACCACTATAAGGAAAGGATTAAATAAATCATAGATCTTGATGAATCTCATAGACAATATCATGAATAACATTTAAAGTTCAAGGAGAGGCTCAAAAAGATCTTTGATAAAAGGGTCACCCTAAGAGCTTTCCAAATTGGTGATTTGGTCCTACTCTGGGATAATAAACATGAAGATAAGGGAAAACATGGTTAACTTGATTCCCTATGGATGGGTCCCTACACCATTGATTGTCAGATAGGGAACCATATATTTTATCTCAAAGATATTGATGGAAAAACCTTAGAGCTTCTAGTTAATGGTAGACATCTTAAGCATTTTATGGATTGATTCCATGCTAGCACATGTAAATATGTACATATTGTATAGTCCCTTTGTGTTTTATTTACCTACTTAGGGTTGTGTTTATATAATTTGTCTTTTTCTTCCATTCCTTTTTGTCTTTAGATGCCTCATTATATCTCTATTCTCTAGTGGTGTGTTTTACTTGCCTTTATTGTAAATTATTTGAATTCATGGCCTAATGCATAGGCATTTGGTCTAGTATTATCTATATACCGACTGGGGGTACACGTCCCCATATAAGAGCCAATGTTGGAGCCCAAATCTACACCAAGTAATTTGTGCCATTTTCAACATCAAAAGATTTGGGAAATTAAAAACCTATTGTGTTCTAATATCTTTGTCTGGGGTATTTTATTGATTTTCCAAGTTTATTGAGATCCTTGTGAACCTATGTTTTACTAATGTTTTAATGTTTAATATATGTATTCAAGCAATAGGTTTCATGGTAGAAAGGTTCACTAGAGATGGAGATATATCTGAGTCTCCTTGCATATATTCAATTATTGCCTTATGCTCAAATGAGAAAAGTTTTGGGGATATGGATGAAAATAATAATGTTCCACTTTAAACATGTTTTAGTGATTAAGGTGAGGAATCACTTGATGAGCTAAATGAAAAACATGTGGTTATCTCAAAGGGCCCTTAAAACTCTATCCCATGAAAATGCCTAAGTTAGATTCATCAAGTTTATAAGGTAATGACTTGTTCATTTCCTCTTATAAGATATGAGTGCATTTTCATAGATTTGAAGGATCCTATACCCCTCCCCATATCAATAAGGATGGTGCAAAGGTAAAAATTTGGTCGAGAGTCCAAGAAAATGTCTAAGTTGGACGCGTGGTAGTTCCTTAGGGTCTTTTAGGTTTTGGGCCCTTTTCAAATATTTCCTCACTTACTTCTTGGTAGACAAGGTTAAAAAGGACCCCAAAGGCCTAAACACCCAAATTTGTAAAGTCAAATGATGACACATGGTGTTCTTACATCCCATGAGGAGATCAGGGCATATTATACCATTACACCAAAGGAAATAATGAGTGAAAAAGTGCAAAAGTCCTTAGAGGCCTAAAAAAGTACCATAATAATATTCCTAATTATATGGGTCTATATGTTGCAAGGATAATTTCTTGACATGAAGGAAATACTTACACCTTTTTCTTCCTATTATCAAAAGAAGCTCAAGTGATTAAAGAGGGTTGTTGGTAAATAGCCATTATGCTTCAAGGCATTAATGAAAACCCTAATTTAAAAATGTAAAGGATTATAATTAAGGAATTTGCCTTCATTTATGTTTACTTTTTACATTTAAAGATTATATTTGTACCTTCAAGCTATTTGTGTGCCCTAGCTATGTGTAGTACAAAAGAGTGATTACGAGAAATTATTCACATAATTTTAGCTTCGATTGTGTGCAACCCTCTAGATTAGCTGTAAGTGTTCTTTTAGCTCCTTGTGTTATGTTCTTTAAGAGGAGTTTTAAGGTATTCTTAGGGTTGTTTGAGTGGAGAATTTGTTCAAATCTAAATTACTACACCAAATAGCAAGGGAACAATGGCATCTTCCTCAACATATATAAAAAGCAATGTCATTTATATTTTATATATAATTAGAGATACAGATGTTTAGGGGTTGGATTTTATGGATTTATTAAATGTTTTACAATGGCCAAACCCTCTTCCAATGGTTACCAACCTTGAAATGAATTAAATTACCCATATGACAACATTCCCCTTAGCTGACCTATTCCCAAAATTAGTTATTACGTGTGCTTGAGTATATAAATCAAACACTAAGACCATCATCAATGATAACCAGTCAGTTGTTTACTCTTTCATTCTTATGGCCCTTAGAACTATGCTCAAGATTCCTCCCCAACCCAAAATTATTACACTCTCCATGGAGGAATGACAAGAGTATGCAAATAAAAATGATAAGATGATATGGGACATTGTCAACTCTTTTTGGCTAGTCAAGTAGAGGCAAAAGGTGTTTAGAATGTGTAAGAACCTAAAATTGATGAAATTTAATGAATTACCTTGGTATGAAATCATCATGACCACCAAATTTATTGGGATGCCCACTGTAGAGAATATTGAGACATAGATGTTCATAATCTTAATCTATGTATTAGAGTGGTAGAAGAAGTTGGATTGGGCCACCATCTTGAGTGAAAATATACATAGGTAGATGATGTTGATCTAGGAAAAAGTTATTTTAAAGGAAGAGTTCATAGGTACATTATACATGTCCTCATACCTAATGTATATCCTGGTACATAATAGGACATTCTAGGGGCTCACCAAGAACCCCAATGGAATGAGAATATATGAAACTTATCCAAAAATAACTTTGGATGGCCATAAGGGAAAATTATATAGAGTTCACAATTGTTTCTTCAATGTTATGATGAGTGTCTTATATCCTTTGAGAAGAATCAAAAAGATGTCCAAAGGGGTTAAAGATATAATTGACAAATATGGCACCCCATATATTTAGTTTTGAATATTCACTTACATCAGGGTGAGTGGCTACTTAGGGCCTTTGTACAAGATATTGAGATACATAGATGATTAGCTAGAAGTGATGGAGTTGAGATGATAAATGGTGACCCCACATTAGATGATATTATCAAATAAGGTGAACAATTCTTTCAAAATTTTTATTCAAATTAGATACTATTCATGCCCTTCAATTACTAAGGCCAAGGGATTGGAGTAGGAAATGGCCTAGTATGTGATTGAAAAAATGCCACTTAGGACCAACTATGATATTATATGGTTGGAAAACATAGAAAATAAAGTGATTCTACACCAATTTCATTATGAAGATAATTGGTCTGATGGCGCCACTAAGGAGGATGTCAAAAAATTAGATTACATGAGGCTAATAGTGCAAGAAGTCATTGCCTACAATATTGTTCCCATCCCCAAGGACATGGAGGATGATAAAAGGACATTATATTTAGTATACAGTTAGTCCAATATTGAATCTAAGCCCATATCATAGGTGAATTCACTACTAAGGAGAGTGATTCCATTCGATGGAGGGCCTTTATAGTCATGAGAAGAACCTTTAGGTGGCTAAATAAACATAGGGTTGATCTGAGTGCCTATGATACCCTTGCCCTTTAAGAGCTCAAATAAGTCTAGGATTTGAAAGGTTTCCTCCCAATCTATAGTGGTGATTACTTAGATCCACCATGAGTGTCAAAGAGCAAATAAAAGATTAAGGTTAGTTATATTGATTTCACCAAGCCAATTGATGTGGATTCTATATCCTCATCATAGTCTAAGGAAGGATTATCTTTTAAAAATTAACAAGTTTGGCTAAGAACTAGGACAAGATTTCTATTGGAGAGGTTAAATTGGTTAGTACCACCCCCATATCCATTTCAATAGAGGGATCCCTAATGATGTTATCCAATCTAGTAGCCATCCCAATGTCAAATCTAATTACTATTCCACCTGCTCCACTAGTACAATAGCTAGCAGTTGTCCCTCCCCCAAAGATCTATTCAAGAAAGATAGGAGGTGAAGAAGAAGGAGAACATCCCAAGAAAAATATAATTAAGAGGGATATATAACCTCCAAGTGGATTTCCTATAAATAAGGAGGTTGTGTTTAAGGAGTTGTCTTCCAAATAATTACCTATAAAAAAGAAAGAGGATCAATCCTCATATTCCTAGAGGTTGAAGGATATGAGAGATTAAGAAGACTCAAATGAAGGTAGGACCATTTTCAAGGTGATGAAGAAAAAATGAGCATTCACTCCTCTATAAGTAAAAATTGGGCAAAGAACTCAAAGGGAAAAACCCTAGACCCCAATAAAGGTCCTAGTAATGGGTTTATTTGTAGAAAAGGATCCCTTGAGAGTAAAAGGTAAGGGTGATGAGGGAGTGATTATGGACTCAAGTGATCCTCTTTCTTTCGAAGATGTTGTGTAGGTTGGTGTTGAGGTGGCCACTCAAGTTTAGGCCCCTCAAGGAGAGGAGACTATCTCATTAGATACAAAGACATTTATTGAGAATGTCATCACCTAACCACTAGGCCAAGATAATCAAGGTGAAGTTCAGGTGTAAGATAAAAAGTTGACAAAGTTGAAGATACAAAAAAATATAATGAGAAAGATGGGTTGGAGTGAGAATAGGATATTCAAGTCACCATTGGTAGTGAAATGGTGGTTGAACAATATAGCCCACAAATAGCTACTGAGGTATTACCAGCTACCCCTTCCCCTCTAAAGGTGTCAAGTCTAGCACTAGAGGAGAAGGCAAGTACATAGGAAAGTGGGGAAGCAAACTTGAAAATGGGTACCCCCACCCATATAGAGATAAATAAAGAGATAGACCAATCCAATAAATATACTAAGGAGGGTACTTCAAGAAATTTTGTTTCAATTGAAGTAACTCAAGGTCTCTTTCCTCATATTAGGGTTCATGATCCAACCTAAAATAAAGGTTTGGAGGCCATGATTGGTGGAGAGTTGCCTGAGGGTAGCAAGAAAACCACCATAGCATCATCTCTACCTAGAAATTAGGTAAATAAAGAAGGTTAAGTGGTTGTGGAACCTTCTAGTTATCCCATGGTACAAGGGAGCTCCATTTAAAAATTAATTAAGGAGTCTCACCAATTTAGAGTAGATTTTGGAGTGTTGGATAAAATTGACACCAAACTTAGAGGAGAAGCCAGAGTAGATAAAGAAGGTGGCAAGGAGTTGAAGAGTGATGAAGAGACTGAGTAATTTATGTTGAGTCCATAACCCATTCCTATGGCATTTCCTACACTAGGTACTCCAATAACACCACCTTTCATTATCTCAAGGCCTACATCAATGTCTAGTATGTCAATGGAAATTAAGACAAGACCCCTTCTTTGGGTTGAATAATAGGTCAAGAAGAAAAATAACATCATGCACAAAATTTGAGAGACTGATGTGGTAAAGATCTCTCAAGCATATAAGGCCAATCCCCCCAAGAAGGCCAAGACACTCTCCCAAACTACATTCACTACTATGAGAGAGAGGAATATGGAGATAGTCATTCCTCCACAAGATGCTCTAAAAAATGATGCTCTAATTGAAAGTTACACTATCTATAACTAAAAACTAGGGGAGCCATCAAGGACTGAGATAAAACATAGCTCATAGGTTTTGGCAAACATGGTGGCTCATAGAATGGACAAAGAAAAATCCACCATGGAGGAGTTAAGGCCAAAAAAACTAGGCTATGATCCAATACTTGTAAAATTTATTGAGTGAGCCTAAGGTAGTAACTCTAACTACTAGTATTTCTTTGGGTTCCCTCCATCTCTCATTTGCATCATTTGACTCTAGTTGGATCGATGATTTAAAGACTAGAGGATGAGAAATAGAGAAGTGGAAAGAAGAATTGGACACTAGGGTTGAAGAAATAATCCATTTAGCATTTAAATTCTTAAACAACATAGTGGAAAATAAAAGAGAGAGTGATACTCAAATTTTTATCTATGAAATAGATATCAAGAAGTGGGAAGAAGCCCAATGAAAGATATATGAGGTTTGTAAGATGGGCATAGACACTTTGATAATAGAAAATATAATTACTCTAAATGATCACAAAAGGCACAGATATTGTCAAATGGTAATCAAACATCATTTGATGATGTTCAAAGATGGCATCTTTGATTTAAAAAGAGAAGATCAGTCCCTCAAGACTGTAACAAAAGAGATAGATGTTGCACTGAGAAATATGGTAAGCCTTGATGGTGCAAATGACTTATAGGAAGAGGTAGTATTCAATACTCTAAAAAACCTCATTGATAGACCACAAGAGTCATTTAATGTTAATAAGATAAAACAATTAGTTTCACTTGAGAAATCTTGTGACCATCTTAAAGAACTCATTGGATGAAAGCTAACCATGCTTCAGAAGATTTCCACCTGGCTTGAAGAGTATAGAGTAAAATTCAAATAAAAATTAGGCCCAAACCTAGGGAATCTCACCCCCATACTAGAAGAATATAAGAATATATTGGCAAAGGAATTTGTTATCTAGATCAACTTTAGAACATAACTAGATATTAAAATTTCTTTTGAGCTAGCACCATTTCTCTCTTATTTTCTCCCCCTTCTTTTTTCTCATTTCCTATTGGGAAACCATTGTAATTCAATTTTTAGTGGCATGTCCCTTTCAAATTTAGTATTTGTGTAATCATGTGCATAATAAAGGGATGCTTTTATTTGTTATACAAGAAGACAAAGGTTTTTTTGTCCCTTGTGGGATCTACCTCCACTTAGATAACTAAAACTATTATGTTGAGGTAGAGGATAAATCTTTCCATCATCACAAAAGCATGCACATAGTTTGAGGAATCATGTTTGTTACAAAGCCTAAAAAATCCAAGATCATGAAGGAATCTCCCAACTGAAGCATCTTTAGCAGTATGCTAGTCTAAGCTCAATTATATAAGAAAAGGGGGTCTATCCCTTAATAATGGTCAGTTAAATTTTTGAGTCAAGAGATATAGCCTCAAAGAGTTCTCATTGTGTAATATTTTTGGTATCAAATTGATTTCTAATGTAAAATCATTGGCAATATTTGAGAGCATTACACATGTCTCCCTTGTCACCAGATTTCTTACATGGTGTTACTATGTTATATTATTCAATACATATGGTATTCATTTATAAATAAAATATACTCATGGTTTTCATTTTATTTTCATTATTTAAGTACAATACCATGTTTTACATGCTTAGTTGATTGGTGATCTAATGTATTCATATTTATGGTGGTCATTTAGAGTGCATATCTAGATTGTCAAATCCTTTCTGATTTGAGATTTGGGAATAGGGTGTTGATATCATTTTTAAGGGTAGCACTAGGCTTATGGATTCAATTAGAAGGGGTTCTTGAAGGATATCATTTATGCATGATTTCATTTTCATTTGTTTTATATCTATGGTACATTTATTGGTAAAGGCAACATAGCAATTTATTTGAACTTATTTGTGCTCATTTGTTAACCCTCCACTTTAATTTATATTAACTGATAAATTTTTCCTACCCTATTTTATCCTATGTATAACATGCCCTTTGCATATTTGCATATTTGAAGTGTTATTTACCTGCATGTGTATAAATATTATAAACTTAGCATGTGTTTGCATTTTGGGCATTAAAGATCAACATTATAATATCTTATTCAGCTCTATGTTGTTGAACATCCCTAATAATGAAGGTTACAATCATATTCATATCTATATTTAGTACCTTGTGTCTAACTTATAAAATTTTCTCATTCTATGTGACGACATTTCTCGAATGGATAGATCAATTTTTATTGTGTTCTAACTGGATTTGTATTCCATTTGTGCTAATAATCCCCATGGAGATTAAATTATAGAATCTCTCCATGTGAGTGAGTTAACCCTTAGGTCCTCTCACTTTGGTTCAGGTAGAGCCAAAAGTAACATAGAATTGACCATACCCTGTATAGGTGCCTCCCAATCATTTTCTATATTTTGTCCTTTCTTGATGTTAAACCCTTCCCTAGATAAATGACACATTAAGAGGGGTTTTCATCTTTGCTTACCATTTCTCTCAAGTGTTTAAGGTTGAGTGACAGAGGTGTATAACTGGGAATAAATAATACTTATATTAGAATCTTGATTGAGTTTTAGATCATTTAACCATCATTATCTCTCAACCAAATAATCTCCTCTTATGTCAAGATGTGACCTCTAGGCCTAGGCTGCAAGAATTAAGCCATTAGGATTAAGTAGACCTTATAGACTCCCACCATGGGATGACATTGTGTATGAGTAGAATATTTTATAGAGAAGTTAAGGTAAACCTTATCATTTACAACTTTCCTCGACTTTTCACCTTTTCATCTAGGTTTGAATGTAGTTAATGGTATCACCACCTCAATAATTAGATATAAGATCCATATTATGATTAGCCTATAAATTCTTTTTTCTTGAATCTCTTTCCATTTTCTCAATATCTCAAGCCTATATGGTATTCTTATTTGAACAAAACTAGGTAAGCAGAATGGTATGAGGACTGTGTATCCACTTATAACTTTGTGTCCCTTTTTTTAGCCTTATTTTTTGGCCTTGATGAGTTGATGAATCTTGAATGGCTTGAGAGTTCCATTCAAGTCTTAAAATTATATACAACCTATCTCTTATGTTTTGGATAGTCATATAATTATTCATATATACCTACTAGTGATTGTAAGTTATTTTCTACTAGGCATTGATCTCAATATTCAACTTCACTTCATTTTAAATGATTTGAAATTTCATTTACATTGGTCTATTTAATCCTAATTATACCATCACCATGCTCTGATAAATTGAAAACAAGTGTATTACCTTTGATATGAAGCTACTCACAAGTGAATTAAATTTGAAACTACCAAAACATTATTCTGTAGACCATTGGATTCATGTATAGCATAAGGAGATGGTTCTACCTATCCTTTCATGACCACAAATGAAAAAATAGGTTTGATACAACATGAAATAGGTGAACATGCTCTATAACTATACATACATTAATTAATTCACATAGACCAATTTCCTAAATGTAACAAGATGAGAAAAAGTGATCTGTTAGGATTGCACAAGTAGTTTAGAGGTGATAAAAATCTTAATGTTTTTTCATACATCATAAACCACTAATACTGAAACCATGATCATGAAATTTAAGTACACAAGGACCCCTAACATCTACCAAGTTCAATCATTCCAACTCTTCTGCTCATGTCCATACCAAATGAAATTTTTTGACCCTTTATGAGTTTTCCAAGGGAGTGATAGGAGAGAGAAACTAATTTTTGAAAATTTTATAAATTTCGAAGCACTTTGAGCTTAGAAATAACTTGTGGGGATCTCAAGACACCTACCTTAAACATTCACATGTACTAGATGAGTCATCCTAGTCTATAAAACCATTTAAAACTAACATTTTGTAGATGATCTTCTTTATTTTACATTAAACCTACAAAATTTTAGTTTCAAAACTATCTCTGACACTCCCCTAACATGTTTTACATTATCTTGCTCTTTAACATTTTTCCTTTTGATGATATTCATGTACAATTCATTAAAATGACTAAAAGGAGGCATAAAATGACATTAAGACAAATGAACAAATGTGACAAAGTTTAAAACAATTTGCATGACCCTCAAACGTGTGACTTGACCTCATTTAGTATAATGGTGACCATTCTAAAACCTAAAGGACCTTATGAAAAGTTTGAATATGTAGGGGGGTTGACCTAATTTGACCTAAGGTAAAATTTGGTTAACATTTTCCATGAATTATATTCTATATGGAGTCTTTTTGAATGATATTCCTAATCTATGCATATCCATGGTGATTTTGGTTCCCTCTTATACATAACTACTTTATCCTCATACTCTTACACCATATTTGCCTTCTAGTTGTGCTATACTAGATAAACAAAGACTAGTTTCTCAAGAGATTTATCTATTTAACAAAGCCAAAACTAACTTCACTAAAAAGTGAGCTCATTTTTCATTTCACCCTACTCTCTCTCTCTCTCTCTCTATATATATATATATATATATATATATATATATATCTTTTTATGTATATGTTAAATTATCTTTTTATTACCTTAATTTTAGTCAGTTATTCAATATTTATTTGGACTACATTTTCATCTTTCCACTTTATAATTTTTTACATTGTTGAAACTAATAGATTAAGGACAAGTGCCAACCAATAGTGATTTCATTAAAAAAATTGAATGATCTTGTTTGTCTAGACACAAGAGAGACCAAAAGTTATTAAAAATTATTAGATAAGTACTCCAAATAGGCCCCTTGTATGGAATAAATAGTATCAACTAATTGGTGTATCAAGTACACCATGACCTGATAGATAGAGAACATGAGGAATTTACTACCATAGACTACTTACTTTTAATAGAGGTAGAAGGGAAGAGGGGTAATTATCATTAGTTTTTCCTTCCCTCTTCCTTATTTCCCCGTAGAGTTAGTGTGGCTATGCAAAATGGATCACCATTAAATACTAGATTGACTCATTCTTTGCATGTGTAAGCTTTTATCATTAGTGGTTTTATGAAAGTAAAATAAAGACAATTAATCATGATAAATGACATGGTTCAATCAAATAAATGTAATTTTTCTTTCCTTAAGACACTTGCATATGATATGGAATATTTAACCTAACTACTACCATCTATGATTTAATATTTATCACTAGGGTATGCTAAATTACCTATTAAAATTGGTCCACAAACATGTTCTAATTTATTCTATGTTATGCCACCCTTGATGTGATGAAATACTATATTAGGAGCTCCATAGATACAAGTTATGAGTGCAACACTCGATAGTAAAAATGAGCATACTAAAATTCAATATAAAGGTAACAAGGTTGTAATTCAACAATTAAAAAATGTAAAGAATTATTTAATGTATCCCAAAGTAGATTCCTTTACATCTCAAACATAATTCAATTGGATACCTAAGCAAAAATTACATCATGATCAAATTCAATAAGAAAATAGAAATAATATATTAGTACCTCTCCAAGGAAAAATAAATTTAATTATAAATACCCATGCATCAAAAACATTTGTTTAAAACACCAAGATTTTATGGTAACATATCTTATTTTTATAAGAATTCATCAATTAAGCCTCAATATATTATCTATTTTGACACATTAGGACCTATTGGTATCACTAGTTAGCTTTGATAACATTATTTTGCATCAATGCTTCATCCTTTATTCATATAATTGATGTGGGACTTATGTTATGATGATTTATTCACAATTGGATCCAAGCAAATTATGGTGTAATTTCATTTTACATTTTACATTGATTTAACTTCTAATTTCTCGATTAGTTATTTTTATTTGACATGAAGGTTCTTCATGAATTTTTATTTTTCACATTTCTTTTGTTTTTATCTTTTTCCTCTCGAGAGTTTAATTTCTTGAAATTTTATTTTATTATTTTTCTTTGACATGTGCATTATTTTATTTTGTTTTCACCTTCTTTAATTAGCTACTATGTGTTATCAAATCCTTTATTCAATATTTTCCATATGGCACAAAGTTTTACATACATTACCGGCAATATACATAATAAATCTATAGGTGATATGCAAATCAAGTACTCACATTTAACTATATGTTTTACATATTATTAATCTAATCACATTGGATATTTATTTCCCATGTAGGGGTAGGATTCTCCTAGAAAATCATAAAAAAATGTAAAAACATAAAAATAAAAAATAAAAAATGTATTTATCTTTTTTAATTACATAGTGACACATTGATATATATCCTTATTATCTACCTATAATATAAGTTTACATATTCATTATTACAAATGTTTCTCATAGTATCTTGTGAGATGCATACAAAATGTATAATTAAAACTCATCATGGATTTACAATTACTTTGCAACTTCATTATTCCCACACCCATGGGTATTCTAAAATTAGGGGAATGTCTATATTGAGGGAATCATTGTATCATGTATTAGTTTCTATCCTTCCTACTTTAAATTTTAATATATAACTTTATATTATTTCCTATACATATCTTTCTATAGGTAACATCTCGTGTGATGTGTTACATAGATACATTGTGTTACTACATATGATTAATACATGATTACATTTTGTATTCTCTTACATTCCATATGATTTATTTATTGATGTCATGTGTGTCATTATTATTTTGTGTAATTATATGTTTTTATTATCATGTCTTATCTCCTACTATCCATATAAGATCCTCTAGTTAGCATGCAATTTCATTGATTGCTTTGGGTTAAATTTATCATTTGATAGTTACATTTACTCTATATGTAGTTACTTGATTATGTATGATTTCATTACCTATACTATATGATATAGCATATTTGGTTCTATGATATATATATATATATATATATAGTTACTTGATTATGTATGATTTCATTACCTATACTATATGATATAGCATATTTGGTTCTATGATATATATATATATATATATATATAAAATTAAAACTACCTCTTATAGGATATTATGCATGTTTATCAAGTTTCCATGGTCTCTATTATCCATCTATAGGATCCTCTAGTTTTCATAATTGATTTATTTGGGGTAATACTTCTTATTTTATAGTTACTTTTACTCTATATGTGGTTACATGATTTTGTGTGATTATATTTCCTATCCTATATATGATGTCATATGTTTTGTTTAATGATCCATGTTACACACACTATAAATTGTATTATATTATTCTTGTTTCTTATGTTTCCATGGTATCTACCAAGTATGTATTAGGTAATACTATTACTAATATATGTGTATTCATTTCCATATCTTTTGCTTTAAGGGGAGTATTATTACATTGGGAAATATTAGATGCCCCTCTTTATAATATATCAAGGCATATTATTCTCACCTTCTTATCTAGGTTTTCAAATATGCATTTCCATTGGGGGCATCATATCCACACATTCCTCATGAGTATCACCAATTTTCTCTTATTCTATCTAGGATGGCACACTATTATAGGGATAAAATCTTCTCCATATTATATACACCTCATTTTCCTTCATCAGATAATATTTTTCTCATACACCCATATCAATTATTAGTGCTTGGGAATATTTGTTAGAGGTACAATCACTGAGAGGGGGGTGAATCAATGAGCCTAGATATTTAAATTTAACTTCCAATCCATTTAAAATATTAAAAAAACATCATATATCAACTTGATCAAGTAACATTAACCAAAGAGCTCATTCATTAAATGCATACACAAGATCAGACACACAATACATACTTCCAATGGGAAACCCTCATAGGGAATAAATCCCACTCTCAATCCTAAAACACATGGACTAATTATCCTATAAGATATTAAAAATAATATACTAGTCAAGTCTTTTAGACCAAAAACCTTGTTCAAGTCCTCCTAACCAAAAGACTTTAGTGAAATAATTATTTCACAGGGAGCAACTACCCCTAAGGTAGATCAAGTCATTTATATCCTCATTTGAATTTAACACCTCCACCTTATAACTGATGTATTCAACACCTAATAATGGATATCTAATTATCTAACCCCTGCACAAACTCCCTCTCTATCTCATATAGGCCTCTCACATAGGCATGTCATAATATCTCTCTTTCTTCACTCAAACTATCCTTATACGCACACTCAAAACTCTTAACATATATTCAAACTATAAGATAACTATTATTTCATTATAAATATGACCTATAAGTCATACACTTAGTCAAAAAACTATTTTTCACATCAACACATCTAACAAGCACACTACCTATCCTCTCTTCTTTACTTCAAAACATACTCCTCTCACACAAGCCTTCTAGAAATACAAAAACCATCACATTTGGTTTCAATATTCATATATAATTAATGAATTATGAAGTCCAAAATCTTATTTTTCAACCAAAACACATGTCTTCACCCTTAATGCATCTTACATGGGTCACACTTAAGCACAACTCTCTTTCAAAATAAGTCTAAGTCACCGTTTTGGTCCTATGATGACCCATTCACCTATTTGATACTTATCTAAGAAAATAATAATAAAAACTATTTAAAATACATGGTTCCACTCCTTATATTCCTTTAGACATCCTAAAATTATCACAGTCAACTCTTATCACACCTGTGTATGCTCAATCAACTCAAATAATGACCTTGTATATAAGAACATTATGAATGAACACACTATTAGTTTTTTAAGCATTTTTCATACTCAAGATATATTTATCACTTATCCAAAATAAATAAAATGATCTTCATGGAGTATAAAATATTCTCTAATAGCTAAGTCATCATGAAACAATGAAACAACATCAACACAAGGTCAATTATCTTTATGGGGTCACTTACTATCACATAATCAACTTTGGAGATTCATAACTAACTTTATATAATATTATATCTTAAAATATATATTTACATATGTAAATTTTAGTCCTCTATAAATTCACTTTTTACACCATGAGAAAATTTTAACTGGATCAAAAGATATGTCCCCTAAACCAGATACTCATCTTTCCTTTGTTAAATTCAAATATTTGAATTTAGACAGTCACAATTAAACCTTAGTCACTTTTATTACATATCATGTCCTAGATACTCATATTAAATTCATGATAGTTATATTATTCAATCTTTAACACATAGTGCACCACTACCCAAATTTTAAACCTCTAATAGTTGACCCCATCTCATGCAGTCTTGTAATATTGACTCAACATGCACCATCGATCTCTATGGATTAGATCGATATTTATCTTATAGTACTCACCATTTGATCAATATTATGAACACCCACTCTCCATTATATCCTTATAATTTGCCTTTTATTATTTTTATACCATGAACATTTATCCTCATCTTGCTATTTTTTGACACCTTGGAATGAACATGCTCTGTTGATCCTTTTGTAAGGAGCTCGATCTTTACTAAGTTTAAGCATTGAACACTTTGACCCATTTGAATTACTACACACTATATATCTAGATGTATGAATTTTCATGAGTCATTGGATATCTATCTAGTCTTTATCTTTAACATCATGTAAAAAGGACTAAGTATGGGGACCATTACTTATCTTCCTAGAAGGCTAACTTTGGACCTCAATAACTTTTTAACGCTTAGATACATGATCTAAAATTTGGACCATATCATCTCCTAATATAGGAGAATCAAACCATGTGTCAAAATTATCCTAAAACATTTTCATGTGAGAGATATAACTCCATTAATCTACTCACTCAATTTTTTCTGCCACAGAGCCAACTATGTCAAGAATTGTCTAGAAGGCTAGCTTTGCACATGCATATCTTTTGATGCACTTCATTGCATGACCTCAAACTTAGTGAAAATAAAATAAACACAAAAATGAAAAAAATAATATTATAATTTCATCCTCACACCTTCACATGTGTGAAATATAACAACATCAAAATTCCTACACAGCTTTTCTTGTTATAAGCAAATTTGGCTAAGTATGGGGAAACACTATCAAAATGTTTGAGAGCCCAAATTTTCAATCATATATCTTTTGTCATACTTTCTCACATGAAATAAAATTTATAACATAGAAACTAGTTACAAATTTTATCATATTAATATGACCAACTCTCTTTGACTCATCCACACATGGTAATGGTGATGTCATCAAACTGCCTACTTATATTTTCTACCCCCAGGCCCAAAAAATATCTAGATAAAAACAATGATTAACTAGATGAAATCTAATTATTCACATAGGAAATAAAATTATTCTTGACTTCTGATATGACCCATTTCACATCTTTAAATTAACATACTCATCCTTGAACATCTCCAACCATGCTAAAACTGAAGATCAACCAAGCATACTTCAAGCATACTAAGACAAACACATTGCACACATTTTCATTGTCACTTAGACTATCAAGGCACTTCATCCACTCACAAGGACACCTTCATGACATCATTTAAAACTCTCCAAAAATATCCCCTTTTTCATTGATGTCAACACCCATCATAAAATAATATATAACTCACCTTTCTTCTCTCTTCTAGCACTCTCACAATAGGAAATTTATCCCCCTTTGACACAATGATAAAGTGGGCACAATATGATCTTGAGGACTTGAAAATAAAATCAATAGGAGAAGACCATATTATAAAGATAATAAAAATTCCCCCTTACCTTGAGCCTACCTTTTTTTTCCTTAACAAGTTCCTCTTGCTCCATGCTAACACTCTCTTCAACCAAAAACTATAGCCAATGAAGACATGACACACAAAAATTCTTAAATCTAATGAAACATATCAATAAACATATAAGAGGAACCCCTCCTAATATTTTAGAGAAATTTCACCTACTGAGCATCTTTAGATCTTTGCATACCATGAATAACCACCATACATTCTTATTAGCCTTCTCTCTTAAATAACCTCAAGGACCACCAAAAAAAAAAAAAAAAAGCTCAAAAACTATGAAACATGTTCTAATACAACTTGAGAACTCTCCTTGAAATACTCATACCTTTATCTTTTGAAGAAACTAAACACAAAGCACTATTCTTCTCACTAGACTTGTCTAGACTCCTTATATCCCTACCTAGAACTTGCAAAGCCCACAATTTTTAGTAGATACACCTTAAATAAAACTTAATTTTTATATAATTCTCATATTCCACTCTAATTACACCATTTTTAAAAACCTAGATCATCCTCTGTAACATACTTCCTTCATAAACCCACTAGCCAATTAAGCCTCCATTTTGACAAAAAACATGAATAATTTGAAAAACATAAACCCTAAAATCTCTATGAAACATGATTTTACAACCTTTTTATCCCATTAAACCTATTAATAATCATCAAATCTTAAATCACAAGGTAACCACTTTTCTAGCATGGCCCAAAACCCTCGAATCTCAAAACAAATAGAATCCACAAACCTCCTTCTGATCAACATCCAACTCTAAAACTTCATGTACACTTGGAGAAAACCATTACATACTTATAAACTAATATTTTAGCTTCCAAACCTTTGGTAACCCATACATCTTATAACCTATTTAGGCCTACTCACCCTTAAGCCAACATGAGAAAATTAAGAGTTCTCAAAAACCTTCAACTTGACTTCAACATACCTTCAGACCATAAAAACACCTAGAGCACATCACAAACAAGTGCACAAACCTTTTTAAGCACCAAAATCTTTTTTAAACTCCATCAAACTTCATTAAGCCACCTAAAAACACCCATTTTGACCTTGTACTATAGCTCCTTCACCAACCTCTAGAGAAAGCTTATGAACATGTTGCTTCAATGACCTTTTAAGATAAAAAAAAGTCTCTGTATAGATTGGTATTATGATTGTGAGCACACAAACTTTCTTCTCCATAGGAAAGATATCTCTTAAGAAGTATAGGCAAAGACATCCTACTTCATAATATCCTAGAATAATGTAAAACCAAGAGTTTCCCACAACTCCTCATATTCCTTCATCTATTTGGTCATCTAAAACTTATAGTTCTTATTCTTCTTCTTAGGTTTAATATAAGCAATATTCTCAACCACTACAACATTCTCATTTTCTTCTAGGATTGGATTAACAATACATGGAGACAACATAGATTCATGACATACCTTTTCATCTATAAAATCTTCCTTATAGCTTGGAACCTCATCACTAGGTACTGGTAATTGATGTTATTTTTATGATACATGCTCAACAATATCAAGATGTTCACTTATATCCATACATACCTTAGAACTAGCCTTGACTAGCACCTTGGTCTCTTCATTCTCAACATGAGAAGATAATGAGACCCCTTGGAACTCTTCCACTTTTGTAGTATTCTACACCACAACAAACAAATTACTTAGACCTATAGTCTCACCATGACTCATACGTACCGCCTTTGGTCTCCATGAGTTAACTTGCCTTCTACCTTATACTTTAGGGGCCATTGATGTAAACTTAGATTGTCTTACCTTATTCAGACAAAAAATATCAATGTATCCAATGTCATGATAAATGAAACAAACTATTCCTTTTGAATAAGACTTACCTTGCCTTTTCTTATTTGGAAAATGTTTAGTGAATAATCCCTCATCAAGACAATTCAATCACTTAACTTTGTTTACACCTTTTGACAGATGACCCCCATCATAGTTCTATGCAAACTCATTTATAACAGGTCTCTTGTATTCTCTATCTCTATGACCAAATTGATTATATGTGTAATAATAACCATTGAAACTTTCATACCTCATGGTATTTAGTTATCTGATCTAATTTGACTTTAGTCTACCAGCACCTTTATTCATTATCTGATGATTTTTCTTCAAATTAAAACTTTTCTTGTTCACATTAGTCTTCATCTTATCTTAAGTTGCATTATTTGGTTTTTCTTTGTATCCAAGACTAGTTCTATCACTTGCATGATTTTGATCATTAAAAATTTTATCTAGAATACTTCAGTTCTTTTCAAATATCACAAATGACTTCACCTTACTATATGTCTTCTCTAACTTAGATTTCAAAGACTCAATTTTAGAAACATACCTTGAACATTCATCTTATTTAGCTTTTAGGCTTGTAGATAGGATTTCCAATTGACAATTGAGATGCTTGACTATATCTTCATGCTCCTTGGTGTATTCATTCATTCTTGCCTCATACACATTAAATTGATCCTCATAGTCTTTGAGTTGAGAATTCATCTTATTATTAATATTATTCTCAATCTTCAATTCTTTAAGATCATTGTCAATATAGTTTCATAGTCCACCTCATCTTCATCAATATCTAAATCATTCCAAGTAGACTCTTTTTGTGGTGAAAAACTTCCTCAACCATGAAGATGGATTCATCTTCAGTAATACTATCATCTTCATGATCATACTCTAAGTCACTAACTTCACTCTCATATAATGAGGTGTAATATTCTTTGGTGTAGAGACTCTTCTTGTCCTTGAAGTACTTCTTTTTTTTGTCAAACCTTTTGAATCCCTTTTTTACTTTTATCAAACCTAAATGATCTCTTGCCATCATCATGAAATTGGTCATGTTCTTCATCATCATTATTATTATAATTATGAGGGTACTTATTAGTAAAATGTCCTACCTCTCTACAATTAAAGCACTTGAGGGGTAGTTAACCCTAATAATAACATGAAATTATTTTCAATTTACTTGAAATCAAAGTATTTAGTTAATCTTCATCTTTATCATAAATATCATCCTCCTTGGGTTTCTTACCTTGAAACTTCTTCTTTGTCTTCATTTTAGTCTTGAAATTTACTTCCTTATTTTATGGTATATCATCATTTACTCTCATATCATAGGTAGTAAGGGTGCCATGTAATTGATCTATCTTTAACTGAGTAAGATCATGACTTTCTTCTATAGCAGAAACTTTTGGATCAAACTGAGGGGATAAAGAACTTATAACTTTTAAACTATAGTAGCCTCTTAAAGGTTCTCTCAAAGACCTCTGATGATGTTCAAAATCTCATCAAATATCTATAGAAAGGATGCCACTGAATCTTCTTCTTTCATCTTGAGACTTTCAAATTTCTTTCTATGAGTTTATAACTTAGCAAACTTGACCTTTGAATATCCTTCATAAATGATCTATATTTTATCCCATATTTCTTTATAAAACTTACAATGGATTATCTTAGTGAACTTAATCTTATTAATACCACAAGTGACGGAATTCATAGCCTTATAATTATTCTCAAATAGCTTTTTATCTACAACACTAGATAGAGGAATAGTAGGAACAACATAATCATCCACAATAGATTTATATACATCAAACCATAGGGACATAATGTACGTCCTCATAATAGCACTAAAAAAATCATAATCAGTTGAAAATCATTGATTGATTATTAGATAAAGCTCCTTGATGACCACCCATATTGTACCTTGGATCACTTTTAAGCTATCAAGACTTTACCAAAGGACCCACTCTGATACCAATTATTATAGGTACAATCATTGAGAGGGGGAGGGTGAATAAGTGATCCAAGATATTTAAATTGCAATTATAATGATTTCAAACTATTAAAAAACCATCATATATCAATTTGATCAAGTAACATTAACCAGAGAGCCCATTCATTTAATGCATATACAAGAGCCAACACACATGGGGAATAAAACCCTCATGGGGAATAAAACCCACTCTCAAGAATGAAACATATGGACTACTTGTCCTATAATATATTACAAACAAGAGACTATTCAAGTCCTTTAGATCAGAAACCTTGATTGATTCCTCCTAACCAAAGGCCTTTAATGAAACAACTGGTTCACAAGGAACAACTAACCCTAAGGAAGATCAAGTCTTATAGACACTCATTTTAATTGAACACATACACCTTATAAATTATGTATTTAACAAATAATTATGGATCTCTAATTATCTAACCCCTACACAAACTCCCTCTCTATCTCATATAGGCCTCTGACATAGGCATGCCACAATCTCTCTCCTTCTTCACGCAAATGGTCCTCATATGCACACTCAAACCTATTTAAATATCATAAAACTATAAGATAAATATTATATCATTATAAATATGACCTAAAACTCATACACTTAGTCAAAAAAATACTCTGCACATCAACTCATCCAATAGGCACACTACATATCCTCTCTTCTTTACTTCAACACATACTCCTCTCACACAAGCCTTCTTAAAATATAGAAACCATCACATTTAGTTTCACTATTTATATAGAATTCATGAATTATAAATTTTAAATTATTCCTTTTTGGGAAAAACACATTCCTTGACCATTAAGGCATCTTACATGGGTCACACTTAAGCACAACTCTCTTTCAAAATAAGCCTAAGTCACCTTTTTGGTCTTATAATGACCCATTCACCTCTTTGATACTTATTTAAGATAAATAAGAACACAAGACCAATTTAAAATGCATGGTTCCACTCCTTATGTTCCCTTATACATCCTAAAATTATTATAGTCAACTCTTCTCACATCTGAATATGCTCAATCAACTCAAACAATGACCTTGTACATAGAAACACTATGAACGAATACATTGTCAACTTCTTAAGCATTTTTCATACTAAATATATATTTATCACACCTAAAAAATACATATAGATGATCTTCATGGAGTCTAAAACACTCTCCAATAGATAAGTCATCATGAAACATCTAAACAACATCAACACAAGGTCAAATTATCCTTCTTGGGTCACTTACAATCCATGCAAAAAAAACATAGTCAATTTTGAACCTTCATAACTTTGAATATATACATTTTAATATATTAAAACCTATATTTATATATTTTCCTTGGATTATTTTAAAAAAAATTGTTACACCATGAGAAAATTATACTTGGATCAAAATATATGGCCCCTAAACTAGACACTAGTCTTTCCTTTATTAAATTCAAATATTTGAATTCAAACAGTCACAATTAAACCTCAGTCACTTTGCTTACATATCATGTACTTGATTCTAAGATTAAAAATTCACCATCAATACTATTTTAAATTTAACACATAGTATACCACTACCCCAATATTAAATGTCTAATAGTCGAACTCATCTCATGCAATCTTAAAATATTGATTTAATGTGCACCATCAATCTCTATGGATCAGCTCAACTTTATCTTATGGCGCTCATCATTTGATAAATATATATGAACACCAAATCACCATTATATCATTATCCTTTAACTTTTTTTAGCATTAAACCTTAAATAATTTTCATCATCTTGTTGCTTCCTGACAACTTAGAATGAACATGCTCAGCTGATCTTTTTGTAAGGTGCTTGATCTTTACTTAGTTTAAGCATCAAACACTTTGACTTATTTGAATTAATATGCACTATAGATCTATATTTATAAAATTTTGAAAAATATTGGATCTCCATCTAGTCCCAATCTTTAAAATCATGCAAAAATGACTAATGGGACCATTGCTTATCTTCCTAGAAGGCCAACTTTAGACTTCAATAACTTTTTTTGCGCTTAGATGCATGATATAAAATTTGGAACATATGATCTCCTCACATATAATAACACAACCATGTGTCAAAATGATCCTAAAATATTTGCATGTCATAGATATAACTCCATTAATATTCTCACTTAGATTTTTTCTACCATAGAGCCAACTATGTCAAGAACTGTCTAGAAGGTCAAATTTGCACATGCATATCTTTTGATGCACTTCATTGCATGACCTAAAACTTAGCATAAATCAACTAAGTAAAAAATTTAAATAACCCATATTATAATTTACTCCTCACACCTTCACACATTCAAAATATAACAACATCAAAATTCTTACTTAGCTTTTCTTATCATAAGAAAATTTGGCTAAGTATGAGGAAACACTATCAAAATGCATGAGAGCCCAAAATTTCACTTGTATATATTTTATAAAAATTTATCACATGACCTAAAATTTATTACATATCAATTAGGCATAAATATTATCACAACCATATGACCAACTACCCCTGACTCATCCACATGTGGCAATGGTGATGTCATCAAACTGCCTACTTAGATTTTTCACCCCTAAATCCAAAAAATATCTAGATGAAAACAATGATCAACCACATGAAATATACTTATGTAAAAAAGCACTCAAATCATTCTTGACTTGTGATAGGACCCCTTTCACATCCTAAAATTGACATACTCATCCTTGAACATCTCTAACCATGCCAAAACTAAAGATCCACCAAGCATACTTCAAGAATACTAGGACAAACACATTACACACTTTTTTATTATCACTTAGACTATCAAGGCACTTCATACACTCACCAGGAAACTTTCATGACATCATTGAAAACTCTCTAAAAATATTATACATGTGTGTTATTGACCACATATTACTTATATAGATCTTGCTAAACCCATATGATTATTGATCATAGATTGGTTAAATAGGGGAAGAGAAATATGCCTAAAGTTATTCATACAATTAATCATATTTTGTTTATCACACTTAATGCATGTATTTACCATATATTTTACATGTTGTAGCATGCTATTATGGTGGGGCATCTCATTTATTCATTTTTACAATGTATTATTGGGGTATATAAGTTGTCCCTCTTCTCATATCACACCTTCACATGGGTTACATATTTATATTTATCCTTACATGATGATATATGTATATGATTACATACATGTGTTATATATTTATTATATATGTTATGCGTGGTATGTTTAATCACTTTATTTTGAGATGATTTATTTGCATGACCATTCATAACCTAAAAAAGGGAAATATATCTCAATATTATATCACTAGATAATCACTATAGATGTCACAAACTATCTATTTATCTAATAAAAAAATAGAGTTTTACCTTGAAAAGTTGAATCCTAGTTTCTAATTCTAGTTGTAATCTTCAATTCCTTATTTTCAAGAGTGACAACATGGTTCTCATACTCTCATGTGTATTCATTTAGTTAAATATTCCTAGTTTCATTTACAATTATTATTAATTTAATAGAATATTTATCTAATTGTTGGCTTTCTTATTTTCTTTCACACATATTTGAGTTATTGATTAAAAAGTGTGGGTGCACCCAATCAAAAAATATAGGGTTCATCTTCCATCCCTTAAGGAATATTTATATTCACTTTGGGCCAATTATAATACTTAATTTCAATCTAGAATACCTAAAATCCTATAGATTGACTATTTATTTGCATAGAATGACCCCAAATACTCTTATAATTCCCAAAACACTAAAGGTTTTTCTCTTTCCATAATTAGTGATGGCCAATTTAGTCTAATTATAATTAATGATGGTTGATTCTATTCATTATTTTTATGGGTTCCTTTGTGAATTATGTTGCTTTTTTATGTCTTGATTTTAGGTTCTCACTCTTTTACATGGTCATCCAATCCGTGAATGTATCCAAATTTTAATTCATAGATCCACACACACACACACACACACACACACACACACACACACACACACACACACACACACACACACACACACACACACACACAAACACACACACACACACACACACACACACACACACACACACACACACACACACACACACACACACACACACACACATGTACCATAATGTATTCAATCATGAATTAAATTTATCATATATTTTGAAAACTTGTCAAGGATCCCATACATTGATTGTATTCTAGTGTTATATGAATCCCTATTTTATTAAAGTCTTGTGGCTACATTATCTTATGAAAATAATGTTACATTAAGTAATATATATATTTATAATTGATGATATAGAGAGAGAATGTGAAGTCCTATCTCTCACATGGGTTATGTCACTCACATGCATAAAACTACATAGGCCTTTATTCTAAACATATGAGATATGTAATTTCAAACCTTAAGGGGGCCCAATCCACTAATATTGTATATTTTATATATTTTTGGATCCATTATGTAAATTCAAGGTTATTTAAATGTAAAATAAATCATGCAATATATGAACATCATTGTTGATGCACTTATTGTGTTCCTTGTGACACTAGGGAATAAGGGGAAAGTAAAAAACTCAATTTTAAGTCATAGAAGACTCAAGTATTTAGTTTTTTATACAAATACTACTAGAAATAACATAAAGAGTGGAGATATGGTCACCACTTTGAAAGTCTACAGATATACCCTGTTGTAGGGATGATAGATGTTAATGCAGTGACATAGTTTCTTGCTAATCTTTATGTATTATCTTAATCTTTGCCAATTATTACCCAAAATGTAAAAAAACAATAGATATTTATATCATGAACTAAGCCAAAGTGATTCATGGGTGGTTCCAATAATAAGTAGGGTAAGGCAGAAAAGAGAATTTGCTTAAGATGACCAAGATATCAATTTTGCTAACTTCTAAGGTAAAAACCACATAAAACTAGCATCTACCAACCCTAGTGTAATGATCAAAGATAAATAAATGTAGTTAAATCTTTAGAGGAAGGAAAATGCATATGTCTAATAGCATACTTTGCATATAATTACTCACTCATAGTAAATTACATAGCACATTTAGTTGTAAATGAGAAGAAAATAGAGCATGCATACTATCAAATTTATTAGCCTAGTGTTAAAATAAAACTAAAAGATGCCTATAAAAAATTTAATTGCCAAATTAGCTTGAAAAAAATAAACTATCAAACATCTAAAAGAGTGAGGAACAATAACTATGGAAATAAATAATTAAGAACTTTAGACAAACTTGTAAATTCTTTGGCTCTCTTATATTAATGCTTTTAATAACTATTTATGATTATAAATGAGGGGGAAACCCCTATTTATAGGCTTAAAAATGCCTAAGATAGGTATAAGTGGGACCATAAATGTTGGCTAAATATAGCAAAGTGGCTAAAATTCTACATTAAAATGGAATATTCTACATTTAAATTTATAAAATGAAATAGAACATTATCTAAGCACTTGGGGGTGGTTGCTGACTGGCTTACTCTTGTTGTTGTATCTACTTCTTCTCTAGTTATTCCTTGGTCTATACCTCTACACAAGCCAATTAGTCCTGATCTATTTGAGCAAAGTCTAGGATCATAGGTCAAAATAAGTCTAGTATTTCTTAAATGAGTCTGTCATGCTCTTTGAGTATTGGCCTTAATGCTTCTTCAATAACATCTACCTTTTCTAGTCTCTGATTAGCAAACACCATAACATTTATCACCTTAGAAACAATATTTGCATTGGCCACATCTTACTATAATTTGGTAACAAAAACCTTCATCTGTGATTTGAACTCTTGATCATCTATGAAGGAGCCATCAGGCTTGGTCACCCTAGTGACCATGGCATCCTTAAGAAACAAGGCAATCTTAAATTCAACTTTCTCCAGGGATAAATTTGTATCCTTGAATTAATCAAGACACCTCTTCAAAATCCTCCTCTTATTCATGAGGATAGTTTATGAAATAATAATGTCCTCAAGTGGTAGAACTTTGAGGTCATGGAACTTATTACTTATTGCCACTCTAGCCAAGTTTGCCAACTTGGCATCATAGAGTGTAAGATTTTGGTCAAGTTTCATGACCATCTTAGATTGATTGATACCATCTTCCTACCTATTCTTCATCACTTTTTTTAGGTTGAAAACATTAATAATAGTATTTATTATTAAAATTATAGTGCCATTTGGCATTATTGTCAATGTTTGTTCCTTTACTATTTTCAATTCATGTTGCATCCCCTTCATTAAGCCAATAGTAAATTTAGCTTGTGCTTGAACTGAGGCTATAGGGTCCTTTGCATATTCTTTCACCTCTCTAGGGACAAACTTCCTCTTTATTATTAGATTGAAGAGGGAATATTCACTCTCATGGACCACATTTGAGCTCAATTATGGATGTTCCACTTATTTTTGAACTACCTTCTTCATAGTGTCGATAGTAGGGTCAAACCTCATCTCAATTTGAGGTGCCAAGAAGACCATATAAGGCCTCTCCTACCTTTTTGACTATATGATATCCCTAACCTAGTTTGGGGCATCATTAGATGTTGGCTATGTGGGAGGTAGCTAAAATAGAGGTGCCTAGGTTGATGAAGAAGCCAAGGCTGTGGTAGGGATGAACAAATTTGTTGGGTCTAATTACCCAAGTGGATCAAATAAAAACTTGTCCAAGCCCATGTCAAGAATAAATGAATGTAGTTTTGATGGCACATCACTTTAGTAGTTGTGGTGAGATTAAGTGGAATTTTGTAAGTGAATGGTTTTAAAAAGGGTTTCAATGGTTCATTGGATGTAGACGAGCCAAGGATGAGTGATGCACTAGTAGTGGCTAGCTAAGAAGGAGTAAAATACATAGCCTAGCTAGCACTAGTGTTTTTGGAGCCCAATGAAGATGAAATGCTCGTAGTGTCAAGGGAGATGAAGTGGGGGATGGTTCCCCCAAAGGAATAAATAGTTGGGGATGTAAACATGAGAGTGGGAACAACAACAAAATCAAGAGTATTTGTAACTATACTAACAACTAAGAAGGAAGGTAGTGGTGAAATACTTACAATGGGAGTTTGGCAAGATAATGGAGGAGCCACTATCCATCTCATAATAGTCTTAGGATACTTCTTCCTCTTGTAAAATTTGTTTATATTTCTTCCTAACAACACTTGTAACTCTTCCATTAAAATCTCAATTCCTTGTTTTAGCTACTCAAGATCGATAACATCAAGATTAGGCTAACTCAAGATCTTTATGTTATCTCCCATAGCAGATGTAAACACAAATGTATGACCTTAGGAGGGGTACTATTGGATATTGGATTCTCCTTGCTCAAATCTTGGAGGCATGCCTTATCCACTTAGAGAGGGAGAAAGTGTATATCTACAGGGCCTATTTCTAATGAGAGGAACATTGTCCTTTTCTTCCTCTTCTATCCTTTCTTCATAATCTACATCAAAAATACTCTCAAGAGTTGGTGGAAGCTAAGGCCTCATGATGTCTTCCTTATTTTTATCCCCATCTAACCTCATTTATATCTCAATGTTTTTCATTACAACATTTATAAGGACCACCTTATTTTTCATTGCATCCTTGTAAACCCATTAATGCACCTCTTCTTGATGTTTATATTCCATAGACACATATTTTTTTAATTTAAAGAGGTGTCTTGAAATGACATTTTTAGGGTCCCATGCCCTAAATTCATCCTTGGGCCATAGGTAGGAGTCCATATGCCTTGTAGATACTACAATGTCTTGCCACTTTATGAATATAGTTCTCCCTAGCTTGTAAGGAGTTTTGTGAGGGATAGTTTTGTTTTTGTTTATAAAGACACCATCAACTCCATGGAGTAGTTGATAGGCCATATATTCCTTTGCCAATTTCATGGGTATATACCTTGGTATCTTGAGGGGATATACCATTACAACTTCCATCTAGATGACTATGAAATCTGGGTAAAGCTAGTAGTTTCTCATTTATTTAAATGTCTACCTAACCTCTAAAGGGACCCTTGGCATTTCCAATTTAGTAATTTATTTATACACAATTGGATAAAAGTCTTCTATAGTTACCTTGATATTATGTCTAAAGTGGTGAACGTGTAGTGCAAAGAATAATTGGTGGACCACTTTCGATCACTTAGGGGACCATGATTTCTGACCTAATTACATACTTTCACATATGAAATCCAAAAATTATCTCATCATGTATAATGGATCCCCATTCTATTAAGTGTCATGCATAGTAGAGACTAGGTTTTTGATAATGATGTTTCCAAATGAGGGTATCTAATAATCTTCTAGGATTATTTTTAGTAGAAAATTAGTTTTTATATCCACATAGCTGATGTGTGCATTACCAAATACTCTATTGAAGAGATTAAGGCCAATCCTGACCCCATTCCTAAATTGGTGGATAGGTATGCTTCCTAGGTCATCCATGAACACAACTCTAGTTGGGCTTGTTACCCATGATGCCAAGTCTATCTCAAGTTTGTGTGCTTTATACTAGTTGTCAATGATTATCTAGTTTTAGTCTTATTGTGTTAGAGGTAGGTCATAGTATTTTTCAAAACTATGTCCTAGTACAAGAGTGATTGATAAGCCTTAGTTCATGGATTTGAAAAACCTATCCTTGCATCTTGTCCTCTTGAAGATGCCATATAATAGCTTAGTGTATGGCATGACCTATGGATTTATTTTGGCCTTATGAAGACCAAAAGCTTGGATTGAAAAGATATCAGAAGCCAATTGGATAATATGGGGCATAGTCTTGACCTCATCAAGATCCCTAGCTCCTTCAACATTTTAATAAATGCTACTATAATTCATGTCCCCTTGAGTTTATGGCCTTGAGGATGAACTATATATATTTAAACACAACTAAAATATTGTATTGAAATAGAATATCATTATTCCCAAATGCAAAGATCTTACCCAGAGTGGAGGGTCCTACTTATTCACATATTTATGATATCTTGGGTAGCAATTAACATATTCTTGTACTTCTCTATATATTTCAAGCTCTAATAATGGTGGTCAAGTGAAATTTATTAAGATCTTGAGCTTCGTTAAATTGAGGATGCAGATAGTAGAGAGAAAATTCTTAGAGCTTCAAAAACAAATGTAGGTAATAATATCTAAGTTGAGTAGACTTTTGAATATTACTTTGATTAATGCAAAGTTTAATGAAAACTCTAGTTTATGCCTCATTAATGGAAAGTTTGTTAATTTTGAATATCTTTGAGCTATTGATTTTAGCATTCAATTACATTAGAATTCAAATTTAGCAATGATTTACCTTTGATTTGCCATAAATTTTAGCTTTAAAGCTAAATTTTCCACTTTTTAACAAGTAACATGCCACCTCAGTTCCATCTAGGTGATCATGGGGATTTAATATAATTAGGATGCTTAATTGGATTAAATATAGACATGTGGCACCTTCTAATTGACTTTGGGCCCTCGGGATGTAGTTTAGTATGATGACTCATTCATACTCTACCATGTGGTATATTTTGATTCATGGTAAGCTCTCAACCAGGGCCCTTTAGTTTTGATTGGTTGTAAGAGTGCCATATGTCACCCTCATAGGAAATTAGTGATTCTTTATTAGGTGGCTTTTTCATAGGAAATTATGGCTTTGTTTAGATATGTGTTGCCTTTATAAGGCTTTTAAACAACTATCAATAATTTTTTGTTAGTTGTGTGGCTTAGGTGGAGCCATGCATCACTCTCATAGGTGACCTGGTTGATCTTGGGATGAAAATTCATGGGAATGATAAGTGGCCTCATTGTATGGGTTCAATATTGACACACATCCCTCTCAAAAGTGATCTAGTGGATCTTTTATGAAAGTAGTGTGAGGATGACACATGGCATCATTTCATGGGTTTAAAGGGGACACATGTATTTCTTAGGGGATTTTGTTCATTATTCTATCACTTATTATCCTTAGGAGGAGCCTTGGATAGGTGTATACCATCAAGCCTTGATCATAACACTTGGGTGCTTCCATGTGTTCACCATATGAGCTCTCATGAAATTTGGATTGAATGTGATGTGATGTGGATGCATGTTGATCTCAGATGAATATGATGGGAACACACATCATTTTTGAAGACTTCTTAAGTCTGATTGGTTACCATAGAGACACAGGGTGACATCTTGCAGGCTTCTTTGTTATGGTAGGATGCATGGAGCATGTGTGGCATCTTGGATTAAACAATATATCTTAGGGAAGATAAGATCTTGACACATAGACTTTAGATTTTAATTACAATGGATAACTTCTTTGTGAGATCTCATATGATGCCACATAGCTTATGGGCTTCATAGATTTGTTCCAGTTGTGCTTCATAGGGTGATGAATTATTAAGGCATCGTAAGGTCTAGTGAGGTGGAAACCTATCCCTTTTAGGTCATCATATATAATTTAACATCCTATAAAGATTCAATAACCACTAATTTAAATTTGATGTCCTATGAGGTCAAGTGAGAAGTTAACTAAATATTATTAAATTCATGTGAATTAGGGAACCATATAAAACTACCTTGGTAATAGCTTGTTTGAACATTTTGAATCATTGATGGTTAATTATTCATTTGTTTGAATGAAAACCTAAAGAAAATTTGTAATAATTTCAATGTTTATAATTATTAATTTATATTGAAAGATGAATGATTAACTAAAAATTGTTAAGGAGTATTGAATCAATTTTATATGTAGCCAAACTACTTATCAAGCTTGACATCTTGGGAATTTTGAGAAAATTAAGAAAGGGGGGGTCCGCATTTTGGTAATAGGGGGTAGTTAGGCATCAACAAATGGAGACCTCTGTGGGGAAACATTGCAAAATGTTAGAATCTAGATTTTTTGTTTCAAGATGAATAAAAAAATAATCATCTCATTATGATTTTTATTCAATATCAAAACTAATTTTTAGAATTAAATGAAAGTTCACAAGCTGGAAATAGAGATTAAATATTATAGGCAAACATACTATGTGTGTGCTTTAAAGTTCATTAACCATTGCCACTAGGTTAAAAAATGATAACTTTCAAGATTCAAAACATCAGACATGTAGAGACTTAAGAATTATTTATATTTTATAAAATTATGCTTTTCTAAGTTAAGGATAGCTTGGGAATTTATCTACTACAAGTCATGCATCTATAACTAGGATAGAGATACCTTTGGCTCCACTTTGCACCTACCAGTCAAGCATCCATAGCCCTGATAGAGATTTCCTAATTCACCACTCATGGAATATGAATAATTTAATGATTTCACTCATGGGTGTATCATATTATTTTTTATACCTACATTCATAAACTAGAATGATTGGGAACCAGAATTAGCCAAGTGTAAAGATTATGTCAAGACATAGTCCAAATTTTATTCACTCTCAGATAGCATGTTCTACCCAAGAAATTCATATATTGGATTTGAGTGATAGTATTATGGTCCACATAGGTTCAAAATCTTGTTCAATCAAATTTTAAATCATCTAAAATATATTACAATATCAAAATAACTTAGGATTTTCATGAGAAGACTAACTCCTAATTATCCCTACCCAGCTTTTCTAAATTAGAACAATGTTAGAGGCTTCCAAAATTTGGGATGCCAATGTTTAAGATCAGAAATCCCTTCTATCCCATTTTATGACTTGGTTAACACAAATTGTGCCAATGAATTCTTGTCCAGAGGACTTATTACTAAACTACAACACATAATAGAAAACAAACAACAAATGAAAAGAAAGAAAGGATAAAATAGGAAAGCAAAGTAGGAAAGCAACAAAAAAGTAAATAAAAAAATAGAAAGAAAGATAAACTAATCCTACCTACTCTAACTATAAATAAGCTTATTGTCCTTCTAGAATTTGGGATAGAGTAGTAGAGAAGTAATGATTCATGTATTTCCCATTGACCGGAAAGGCTAAGTTATTCCCTTGTAGGTCCTTGAGTCTAAATGTATTTTCACCGAGTATCTTTTCTACTTGATAGGGTCCAATCTAAAGGGGAGTAAACTTGTCATGTTGTCCTTTTTTCTCATGGGCCTTATCCCATAATAGGATTGAGTCTGATATTTAGAATGATTTAACTTTGGCTTGTTTTTCAAACCATCTCTTCATAGCATCTTGATGCTTGCTAAAGTTTTTCAATGCTTCATCTCAAGCATCTTCCATTTGGATGATGTTTAGTATCCAGGATTTCACTCTTTCATCATCTTCCATGTACTCAACCATGAACTCATAAGTGGGTAATTTCAATGTGATGGGAAATATAGGTTACTACCCATAAATGAGTATGAATGGGGATTCCTTGAGTGATTTTTTGTATCTAATTCTATTTTCCCATTGAGAAAATTTTAGTAGGGACTACCATTTTCTTCATTTCTTTTTTGGAGACTTCTTAATGGCATTTATCAAGTTTTTATTAGTGGATTATGAAACTCCATTACCCTAAGGGTAATAATTTTAAATGGAATTGATGATTATATAATTATCATATGCCCATTTAGTAAATTATACTAATGTAAAGGATAGCCCATTGTCACATACTAGAGCAGGGGTGTCCCAAACTAAGTGATAATGTTATCTTCCAAAAACTTGATGACATCAATTATTCTACTATTCTTGGTGGCCACTACTTTAGTCCACCTTATGTAATAGTCTATGGTGGTGAGTATAAATTTGTGTCCCATCAAGGAGTTAGGATTGATTACTCTTACAAAGTTGAGGCCCCATTTTGAAAATGGATTTGCTTCGATTACTAGTTATAAAGGCATGGATGCTTTTAATTATCTTTGATCAAACACTTGACATTGGTGGCATGTTCACACATGAGCATGTGTACCCTTAAATATGGTTGGCCAATAATAACCATCCTTTAATATATTATGCATTGTGGTGCACCCTGAAGGGTGACCACTTCTAAATCTATCATGGAATTTATCCATGATCTCAGTGGCTTCAATTTTGGAAACACACCTTAGATAAATTCCTTCATAGTTTTTTCTATAGAGGACTCCTCTTTTAATCATAAAGTGAGATGATATTAACCTGAGGGCCATTTTTTGTTCTCTTTTAAGGTGTGAGGGATACACTCCATGCATCAAGTAATGAATGATGTTCTTGTACTAATCTCCACTAGGTACTTGATTTGCTTTGACTTGTAAAACATCAATATGAGGATCGGTGTTTATAATGAGTTGGATTAGACATTTCCCCCTTACTAACTTAGTAGAATTTATTTCTAAGTCATATTCATGAAGTTTAGTCATTCACTTCCCTCTTATTTTACCAAGTTCATTCTATCTTAACATTAACTTAACATCTAGATCAAACACTATATCATAGGTCATGTTCCTCGAAATGTAGTGTCTAAACTTCTTGAAATCCTTTACCAATACATATTACTACTTATCCAAAATAGGATAATTTAGCTCAAAATTCTTTAAATTAGTGCTCATGAAGGCTATGGGGTGATCTTTGTCATCTTATTTTTATGTTTTGATAATAACAATAGTATGATCAGAAGTAAAAGAATATAGATATAAATCTCTATTAAAGTTAGGACTTATCAGGATAGGAGCCTAGATAATAACATCCTTGATGTCCTAAAATGCCTTATTTACTTCAATCATCCATTCTAACTTATCATATTTCTTTAGCATGACATTGAACAATCTCTCAATCTTTGAAAAACTAGAAATAAATTCTCACAAAATTAACTTTGCCATAGAAATATTTTAACTCTTTTTTCTATTGGGAACTTCTAACTTTGAATTTTCATTGATCCTATTAGGGTTGATGGTCATACTTTCTTGGGTGATTACATGTCCTAAGAGTTTACCTTCACAAAAGATGATTTTCTTGGGGTTTAATGAAATTCCATACCTTTTGTACTTCTCTAGTACTTGTTATAAATGCATCATGTTATCTTCCCTATTTTTAGAAAAGACTATTAGATCATCAATGTAAATAATAATGCATTTACCTATTAATTCATGGAATGCATGATCCATAGCTCATTGGAAAGTTGTTCCCATATTGATTAGTCTAAATGGCATTCATTTTTAGGAAAAGGTTCCCCATTTAGTGGTGAAGGTAGTCTTTATTTTATCACTCCTGTTTACCAGGATTTAGTTGTACCCTAAAAATTTGACCAAGAATGACATCATTTCAGATCCACTTACCAACTATATGACTTCATCCAAACATGGTAAAGGGTGATTATTATTTTTATAATATTTTTTCAAGTTATGTAAATCAACACAAAGTCTGATTTATCTATTCTTCTTTTAGATTGACACAAGAATAGCAACCCATGTTGAGTGTTGTATAGGAAATATTATCCTTGCATTGAGTAATTTATTCACTTCTTTGTAAATCAGTGGTTATAGCACTAGATTTACTGGTCTATGTCTCTGCTTGAAAGGTTTATAGGCTTTTTTCAATGGGATAGTGTGAGTAAACAAACTAGTATCAAATATCTTGAGGTCATTATAAGACTAAGTAATGATGTCTTTAAACCTGGTCAGAAGGGTAGTTGCTTTCTTCAACTCTTCATCAGTAGACACTAGACCAATGTTGACATTTTGCTTATTCCTAGGATCTCCCAAGTTTACTTTCTTATAATACTGCTCACTTAATTTGGGATGTTTAGCTTCATTTCCTTACTTATTTGGGTCAAACATCTTCTCCAAGGAGATCATGACTTTGGGGATTTGATTCTCTTTAATTTAGATTATTCTATCTTCATTAGCCTTTGAAATTTCTATAGAAATTTCATCCTGGTCATCAATGATATGAGATTTAAATACACCATAATTTCACAAGAAGTTGATTATATACTAATCATCATCAAATAATTAGGAGTGATTAATGTTATCTAGAATAGAGGGGTATGAAATTACCTCCACAATAAATTCCTATAGGTTCAAATCCTCTAGAGGCATCAAGTTTGTTAATGTTGATGCTAGAGCATCTGATAACCAGTTCTATTCCCTAGGTAGGGAAATAATATTAAATGAGTCAAAGTACTCAATTAAATACCAAGATATAAATTTATATTTCCTTAAACAAGAAATTTTACACTGATATCTACTTCTAATTTGATAAATCACTAACTCAAAATCACCATAGACCAGTAGTTCTTTAACCTTATGTTTAATTGAAAATTAAAGTCCTAAAATAAGAGCTTCATATTTTGCTAAATTATTAGTGAATGAGACTACAGTCTATAATAAGCTAGATACTCTTTACCTTTGGTATTTATTATAATGATTCCCATGCTTGAACCTTATTTGGATCATGCACCATCAAAGTGCAATGTCTAATGACATTTTCTTTTATCCCTCTTCAATCCTATCACCTATGATAATATCTGTGGTTTCTAGAGTATAAACACCTAAGTCAGAGGATTGGTAGTTTACCTTCTCATTCTTGGCATTGTATTCTATGATCATGTATTTCATCTTGGGTTCTCAATCAATCTTGATCTGATTGGAGATCCCTCACCAAGGTAGCCACATATGAGAATAATCCATGGATATGTATCCATTTAAGGATTTAGTTTAATCATAACTAAGTATAAATCCATAAGATTAAAGTATGTAAATGACCTAAATGTCGATGAACTGCTTTATTCAAGGCTCATGAGCTAACTACATATGGATGTTCAATAATTCACGTATTACCTTCACTCTTTACTTGTCCAACTACACCACCACTTCCTTAGATTTGACTAGGTTTTATATGCAATAAAAAATGCATCATGTCTATAAATCAATCCTTACTCAGAGAAGATAGAGAATACATTTATTAAGTAGAAGCATGACTAATATGGGGTTCCACTAGACTTGATTAGGGGATTACTTGTCATAGTACACCATGTTAGGAAGGGTTCCAAATCCTATAGTCTAACACAATCATGCAAAAACCATAAAAGATTCCTAGGTTTAATGTTCACTCTATTATAATAAACAAGAAAGTAAATCTAATCTAGTGCACACCAAAGCTTGTAGCATAATGTGAGGGGTTAGTAAATCAATAAAAATATGTATAGGAAATTTTTAATTAAGATAAGTATGATTAAGACCCTAATACATGGAATATGAAGAGTAATATTATTTGATCCAATACTTATGCTACTTCTATCTACTAAAAGAGAGGAGAATAAATTTAGAATATACTTACCTGAATGTAAACCTATCGAGACTCAATCTCTCCCTTGGCCAAAGGGGATTTTCAAGAGATTATTATGGTTTGTAAGGATAACAAAGAAAGGCTAAAGCATCCAAGACTCATCCATAAGACTAGATTCTTCAAGTAGAAACCATAAGCTAAGACTCCTCAAGTAGAATGGTAGAAGAGTAGATTGTAAATAAGTATGAGCAACTAATAAATCTTGATTGCATATTAAAATAATTATAAAATGATCTTATATTTGGAGGTAGATCTCACCCTAAATACTTCCAAATATGCTGACTATATGGGGTTGACCCAATCAACCCTATATGTTTTTGAGAGATAAATCACTAGATCTCGAGCTAGGTCAACTGAAGGGTTGACAAAACTCTAAGTGAAAAATACCCAAAACAATACATGGTCTAACCAATTAACCTTGTATAATAATTATAGGCTAAAAAATTTAAAGGGTTGACCCAATCGACCTAGTTAAGTCAACTTGTGAAAGGGGATCAAGGTGAGGAAAAGAGGGATGGAAAGAAGAAAAATATTGGAGGAGTGTGCAATGGAGGAGTAATAGCTTAGGGAATGGTTTTAATAGCTATTTAGATTGGTAATAATCTATTAATAAGGGATAACAATCCTAATAAGCACCAAATGTCTACCTACCCCTTTCTTGGTGCACCCCTTAGGGTGCACACTCAGAGAGATTAAGTCTCGATGAGTTATTACAAGATGTAAAGCATTAGTATGTGATAAAAGTCAAAATTATTATGTATACATATGCCCCACTCAAGTCTCATCATGTGTCACTAAGGTACAATAGGGGATGGTGCTTTGAGAAAGAACATAGTAACACATAATGTTGATGCTAAAAAAGTTGTAGTATTTTAAAGATAAAAATAAATGAAAGTAAATGACTAAAAAGTAAATAACTAAAAATTAAATGTAATTCATAAGTAAATGAATATTCTTACCTTGACTTACCTTTATCTCTAGATGGTTTTCCATTGTGTTGTTAGTTTTGATTGTGTAGGATGTAGAGACTACTTTTGACAAACCCAATAATTTAAAACTAAAGAGTAAAAAAAAAAAAAAAAACATAAGAAAAGCCAAGATAATTGATGCTATCAATATGGAATATACTTGGAAAATTTGGGAACCTAGGGGTGATAAGTGCTATGTTAGACCAAATGACTAATTCAAACAATAAGATCAAATTAAGTAAGCAAAAATCTAAGGCTATTAAAGATTGAAAAACTCAAACTAGCTATCCTTAAGTAAGAAAGGAAAACTTACCAATTCAAACTAAGGATACATGTCAAATAGGATGGTAATAAAAAAAATTAATGGTAAATGCAAAAAAAAAATGGATGGTAAAAAAACATTGGTGAGTGAGTGGTAATAATCTTTATCTCACTCAATAATGGAAAAAGATGCATATAATGAAAAATAACATTGATGAGTGAGAAGTAACAAGCCAACCTCACTCAATAATGGAAAAATGGTATGAAATCAAGTGTCCACAATACCATGATAGTAAAACATTGACAAATGGTAAAAAGAAAGTAAAGTAAGTCTAAAAATGTAAAATCATGGTGAAAAAGAAAGAAATAATCCATAATTTCTAAAACATGTTTCATTCTAAGGATAAATAAACTTAAAACAAGGTAGTTCTAGTATGTTTTTAAGAGATGAAGAAAAAGGAATTAAAGAAGAAGGGAAAACATATTTGGAATCATAATTTGTCTATCAATGGGGGAAATAAAATGGGTGGAGGGGAGAATGAAGGAAAAACCAAGGTAGAGGAACTCTTTATTGAAGTCAAGACACTCAAATTAGGTTTGTCAAAATAAGATGACTTTCAATATTAAGGATTCTAAAGAACTTCTCTTATCTGCAAAAGTCTTAGGTCAATAAAATGAGGTATATAGATCATCCCATTAAGTTTATATACATGAAAATTAAAATGGACCTACCTTCCCATAATGTTTTCCTTGTTCCTTAGGAAACCTTATAGATCCATTGGTCTACTATGAATATTGAGTACTTGCATGAGAAAATAGGTAGCACCATAGAGTTTGTTGAATTCCCCTATTCCAATATACTATCCTACTACACCCCAAAGGACCCTGACTCTATGTGAGGCCAACTTTGGAGTTTGAGCTTTGATTAGATATAGGATATGTACTTAGAATCATGTTTTTTGGTGTGATTTGACTTTTGAGATTTGTATGTTGCCTTTTAGATATCATTGCCTTTTAATTCAAATCATTTGGCTTTTAACTTTCTTGATGGATTTTTATATTCTTTCTCTATATGGATTTGGAAAAATAAACATGGGTGATAAAGATAAATTTCATTTTAATACTTGGGATAAGTTTTCTAAGAGAGAGAAACTTCAAAAATCATAGGGTTTAAGAATCTCATAAATCTAGGTGAAATAAAAGTGATATCTTGAGTTCATCCGTTTGATCTAATGTGGAGTGAAAGGAAGGGGAAATCAAGAGGAGTGACACATGGAAAAATTTGAATTAATTCAAATTGAAATTTTTTTGATAAAGGGCACAAAGGGATATAATGATAATAAAGTGTTATTCTTTATTTTAAGAATGTGGGTAATGGAGGAAAACATGCTAACATAGATTGTTTATGCAGATTTCATCTAACAAAAGAGGCAAAATCTAAATTTTAGAGTAAGGATCATATAAAAAGATGAAAAGATGGTAAGTTTATGAGGATATTTAGGTCCTATCCATGGTATTACACTATAACTTCACAAAAGATAAACCCAAGGGGTGCCAACAAGCAAGTGAAAAATTGTAAGGGAAAAAAAGAAGTAAAAGATGGTAATTTTGTGAGGAATATTAGGTCATATCCATGGTATTATGAATAAACTCACAAAATAAAAACCTAAAGGGTATCAAAAAGATAAAATTCAAGAAGATAAAGAAGACTATGGTACATCAAGAAACCAAAATACCAAAAGGAAGGACTAAAGGTTTGTGAAAGAAAGGAACTTGATGCAAAGGGAAAGACCCATGTAAGTAACCTACAAAAAGTATTAGATAGATGTAGATATAAAGCATGAAAAGAAGTAAATGTTCCTACACTAACATCTATATCAATGATGAGCACATGGGAGACATGGATTTGTCTCTAAAGGTGTTTTGAATTTGAATTAGTTTGGTATCATGCCATGTAGAATAAGAGTGGGCATCATAAGATGCCCCAAAGGGTAAGTGGATGTATGGTTGGGCATTGAAAAATTCCCCATAGTCTAAAATTATAGGTGGGTGGGAATTTAAAGATGCCCTAAAGGTTAGATTAATGTGTGGATGGGCATCACAAGATGCCCCAACAACTAAAAAGAGGAAGAAAAGATAGGAAAAGACAAAAAAGTAAATAGAACCCCATATAGTGTCTAAATGGATTCAAGTTATCCAAGAAGATTATGATAGGGGATATGATTATTGAGGAAATAAAAAGGATGCTAAGCAAGAATAAATAGTGAAATAGATCAGAAAACAAGGTAAAAAATAGTACAAGATCGATTGGGTTGACCCAATAGAGAAAATAGGGTCTAAAAATAATATAGGGTCAATTAGGTCAACCTGGTATAAAAAACAATGCATATATATATATATATATATATATATATATATATATATATATATATATATAGGGTTGATTGGGTCGATCCAGTAAAGTGAATAGAGGCTGGAAAAAGATATAGGGTTGACTAGGTTGACCTAGTACAACATGTAGGGAAAATTAAGAAGCCTATAATAGATTGTGAATTGAAATAAGATAATTTTTGAAAGTAATTTGAAAAGTAAGAAAAGTATAGCAAATATATGATAAAAATAATGAAATAAGTGAAGAAATCCTAAAAGGGTTAGTTCATTTTGGGTTCACTAGAATGTATTATGAAGGTGAATGCAAAATGAAGATAATGCTAAGAAGAAAGTGGAAACATAAAGATAATCCAAGTAGTGGTGGGATAGAATTCACATCAGGTTAATTAGAATGTATTATGAATGTGAAACTAAAGTGAATAAAATACTAAGAAGTAAGTGGAAACATGAAGACAATCCAACTAGTGGTGGGATATGATTCACATTGGGTTCACCAAAATGTATTATGAAGGTGAAGCCAAAGTGAAGATAATGCTAATAAGAAAGTGGAAACATGAAGACAATCCAAAAATGGTGGGATAGGATTCACATCAGGTTCACCAGCATGTATTATGAAGGTGATGCCAAAGTGAATAAAATACTAAGAAGAAAATGGAAATGTGAAGACAATCCAACTAGGGTTGGATATGATTCACATTGGGTTCACCAGAATGTACTATGAAGGTGAAGCCAAAGTGAAGATAATGTTAATAATAAAGTGGAAATATGAAGACAATCTAACCAGTGGTGGGATAGGATTTATGTCAAGTTTACCAAAATTTATTACGAATATGAAGCCAAAGTGAAGATAATGCTTAGAATAAAGTGGAAATGTGAAGACAATCCAATAGGTGGTGGGATAGGATTCATGTCAAGTTCACCAAAATTTATGCAATCAAAAATGCATCATGTATATAAATCAATCCTATCTTAGAGAAGATAGAGCATACCTACACTTTCGATTGGGAATACATTTGTTAAGTGGGAACATGACCAATATGGGTATTTGTTAGACCTAATTAGGGGATCACTTTTCACAATACACCATGATAGAAAGGATTCCAAAGCCTAAAGTCTAACATAATCATGAAAAACCTTAAAATAGTCCTAGGTTTAATGTTCACTCTATTCTAATAAACAAGAAAGTAAATCTAATATAGTGCACACCAAAGTTTATGGCACAACATGAGGGGTTAGTAAAGCAATAAAAACATGTATAGGAGAATCTCAATTAATATAAGTATGAGTAAGACCCTATTACATGGAATATGAAGATTAATATTGTTTGAGCCAATACTTATGCTACTTCTATCTACTAAAAAAGAGGAAAACAAAGTTAGAATATACTTACCTAAATGTGAAACCATCAAGACTCAATCTCTCCCTTGGCCAAAGGGTATTTTCAAGAGGTTGTGGTTTGTAGAGATAACTAATAAAGGCCAAAGCATCCAAGACTTATCCATAATACTAGATTCTCCAAGTAAAAACCTTAAGATAAGACTCCTCAAGTAGAATGGTAGAAGAGCAGATTGTAAAGAAGTGAGAATGAATAATAACTCTTTATTGCATATTTAAATAATGATGAAATGATCTTGTATTTGTATGTGGATCTCACCCTAAATTCTTCTAAATATTTTAGCTATATGGGGTCAACCTAGTCGGCCCTATATGTTTTTAGGAGATAAATCACTAGATCCGAAGCTAGGTCAGTCAAAGGGGTGACAAAAATCCAAGTGAAAATAACCCAAAATAATATAAGGTCGACCTAATCAACCTTGAATATAGTAATTAGAGGCTAAAAACTATAAAGGGTCAACCTAGTCAACCTAGTTTAGTCAACTAACAAAAGGGGATCAAGGTGAGGAAAATAGGGATGGAAAGAATAAAAAGATTAGAGGAGTGTGCAAGGGAGGAGTAATAAATTAGGGAATGGTTTTAAGATCTTTTTGGATTGGTAATAATTTGTCAATATAGGAAAACAATCTTTTGAAACACCAAAGGTCTTCCCACCCGCTTCTCAATACACCACTTAGGGTGTGCATTCAGAGAGATTGAGGCTTGATGGGTTCTTGAAAGATGTAAAGCATCATTATTTGATAAAAGTTGAAAATATTATGTATATATATATATATATATATTTAATCCTAGTTTTTCACAAATTATTATAGGCATGATATTAGTTGAATCACTAAAATCAAGTAAGCAATTATGAAAATTCTTGCCAAAAATTATAATAGTTAACAAGAATGGTAGAACCTCATGCTTACTCTTGTACATTACCACATTGGCATGATCTTATTTAGCCTTACTAGAGCTAGGATTTTCATTCAAGGATTTCAAAAAAAAGTCATGTTGCTTAGTGATTTGTGTTATCTCATGCAATGTTATATTTGCCTTAATATTCTTCATGTCTTCCAGTATATTGTATCTACCTTTTGATGTTGTGCAAGGAGCTTCTGTGATCAACTATCCTTAACTTTGGGGTGTGGAGGATTATTGTCTATCCTTCCATCAAGAGGTGTATTTATCTTATTAGGTGGGGTGAAAGTTGTTAGAGGTGGTTTCTAATCTTCACTTCTCAAGGCATAGTTACTCAGATAATGTTAGAAAGCATGCACTTCCTCAACATTGTCTTTAGGTTCATTCTCATCTTAACTAGGGAAGTCATAAGTTTCAACCATGAAGAATGACTCAAGTGGTCTAGAAGCATCATTTGAGTTTCCAAAGAATTTAGCATTGTTTTGATTAGTATGATTCATGTTAAACCCATCCATTTGGCTCTGGATAGCTTCAAATGCATGGTAGATCTCGACACAATCTAGATCTCCATGTCTAGTAGTATTATGCACTCAACACCAATTAGGCAAGGCTATCTCATAGATGTTAATATTAGGTAATTTGATCCAATAGGGCTCACTATTGCTATTATATCTATTGAAATGCCTATTATGACTTTATAAATTATAATTTCTATTGTAATTCTCACCAATTTTTCCCATCTATTTCTTGAGATCTAAGAAATCATTAGCTAGTTTTTGGATGATCCTTTCTATTGAGTCTAGTTATCCTTTTAGAGGATTTAGGTTCCTACTTTGGGTTATGGTTTGGAAATTGGCTTTATTAATAAGTATCATTGTTTGATTATTTTGGGGATGTGCCCTAACATTTGCTTGGTTAAAGAATCCAAGCTACTGGTTAGGTGTGGCATGGCTCAAGGGTAACTAGTTGATCACTGGTAGTTGGTTAAATATAGGCTAGTTTTGATTCATGTTAGCAATGAAATTTAGATTAGGAAAATTTGGATCATAGTTGGGAATGGCCAAGGTAGGTTTCCCCTATGGGTGCATTTTGTCTTCGATGTGTATGGCTTTAACATATGCTAAAGGCACATGTCAATGTTCAGGGCTCTTGTCAGGAAGATAGTCATCATAGGATCCAAGGCATTATTGTAAATTTATAAAGATAACTCATTTATCAACTTATAGGGTGGGGATGTTAGGATATACATCTTTTAGAACCTAGCATTGAATGTTTTGATTGGTTATTTTGGGTCCCTTTTTAGGGTGGTAAACTATTGGTACATGAATTTTGGAATAACTCTTCTTCCAAATTAGGTAATAAAGGTATCATTAAACTAACCCCATCTCATGATGGAATCTTTAGGTAGGTTCAGGAACCAATCATAGGAAACATCTTGTAATGTGAAAGGAAAGAGATGATAAGCCACATCCTCATAGATCATGTTAAGAAGCCTCAAATATGACTTAAAAGGATGGATGTGTTCCTTAGTCATTACTCTATCAGTGGGGGTAAAGAGAGGCATTATAGATTTCTTGGAAAATAATGCATAATTCTAGGGGTGTTTATGTATGAACCAACTAACCATGGCATGACTAGAAAAAGGGGTTGAAAATTTTGGTTAGAGAGAGAATTTGGCTGGGTCTTAGAATTTTTATGCTTTCTTTTGTCTACTCTAGCCTTTGTATGGGTCTCTAGAGATGTTAAAGGGTTCCTAGGTTAAAATCAAGATATGGTCCTAATATTAGGTAACTCTAGCATAAAAAATGAGTACTAAGAGAAAAGGAAGTGTTTCCTACTATTTCTTACTCTATTTTTACTTTTAGTGAAAGGGAGAGAAATAAAAGATGAGGGGTGTGTACCTGGTAAATGTTGCACTCATTGATGACTAGATGAACTGAGAGCTCCTTTTTGGTAAGGAAGGACTACCTAAAATAAGACCGCACTAAAATAACTTGTTTTTTAGATGAGTATGAAGGGTGTGCTACCTAGTAATGCTAGATCTAAGAAGCAAAAGTTCCCTTGGATGACTATCAATCCAATCCCCTAATGATAAAAATATTTGATAATAGAAATAAAATATGTTTGTGTCTAGATTGATAAGAAAAAAAAATGCTTATGCCAAAAAGAAATAAAAGTACTTATTCAATAAAAGGTAGCACGATAGGTCAATAACATGTAAAAGTATATCAAGGTCAGGTTTAAAGGATCTGAGTAGAGTTTAAAAATAGGCCAAAAATAGAAATAAGGTTTGATTGGGTATAAAAGGGGAGGAAATAATAGTCTATTATTTCCCTAATAGTGACTATCAATGGTTAGGGTGACCAATGATGGTTGTCTTAATCGATGATGGTTAGTTGACTAATGATGGTTTCTATAACCATAGATGGTTATAATAACTAATTATGGGTCTATAGGAGTGTGGTAGAATATTTAAAGTGGGATTGGTGGGAGGTGTCTAACGAGTAGAAGGCAAAGTGTGGATTATTAGGGTGAGGAATTATATGCAGATGGTCTAATCTAAATAAGAAACTTCAATATAGAAAGGAAATGCTAAAAATAACACAAGAATAACTTTATAATGCCAAATAGGTGATAGTTGAAATCTAAAGTAAATTAGGCAACATAATAATACTTCAATCTTTAAAAGTTATGAAGATAGAGTTTTGGGGTCTTGTATTCTTGTATAAAGAAAATAAGGGAGCCTTGATGAATTTTTTTGGATCCTCATCTCCTCTAAGAGCCTTGCATTTATAGCACAAAATGACTAAGGAGAGAACAACTTGCTAGGTTAGGTTAGGATAAAGATGCCAATTCGAAGAGAAATAAAGTTGTAAGGTGTGCATGGGAAAGTTTATATTTTGTTTGTGTAAGTCTATTTTACAATTGGATGTTTTTCGTGTTGTAATTTTAGAGACCTGACTGTTGATGGTCAGGCTAATCATTGACAATTAGTCTAGCCATCAACGATCATAATCCTAAGTTAAAAAAAGGGTTAAAATGGGTCCAAAGTTGATATGTTTAAAATGTTTAACAAAATATCTTATGCATGTTAATGAATAACATATAAAAGGTGTTTTTAAGGGTGAGTTAACTAGGTGAATAAATAACTAAGGTCAAGGATAGGTCTGAGGTGATGTGACTTCAAAAAATAGTGAGGTGACATTTTTTAGTGTCTACATTTTGCCCATTTTCATTGTGTGGCATTAGGTTAATAAGTAGTAAAACAAAAATGAGCTATTGACTAGATAGGTTTTGGTTGCCTTGACTATAGGAGGAGGGTATCCCCCTCAACTCATGACTCAATGAGGTAACATCAAAATTGGGGTAGGGTTTTGATAAAATTGTAAAATTAAGGTTAAAAGGTTGGTGAAAAAAAAGGTGTAGTCAATAGAAATACAAATATGTGCATAAAATTCAAGAGTCAAAATCACACAAAGACTAAAGTTATCAACATTGGTAATAATAAATTTAGGTTCTAGGATAAGTGATAAGGTAATTGGTCCCTATCATTGGTTATAATTGATTGGGTCACACTTTTCATGTGTCCTAGAGAAGGTTGATGTTTACTTAGGTATCCAGGGTAGGAATTGCTCCTGAGGAAAACATAAATGGTTGGGTCACACATGAGGTGGTATGTAATGCAAAAGTTCAACATGACAAAACTGGTCAAGGTGGTCATCATGACCAAAAAAAAGTTATCACAAGGTATGTGAATAGGTTGGTTTAAAAAGGTACCAATGTCAAGGTGGATGAAGGTAAATGGGGTAGGTGGTTGGTTGGGTAGGGAGTGGCTGAGTTGACTCTTGATGCACTAGGCAAGAGGACACTACCTACATAGTCCCATGGATAGTAAATCTAACATGGACTTTAGGACTAATGTAGTTATTTCTTGTTAAGGGAGAGGGTGACTCTCAAGTAGGTCAAGGGGTGTCAAGGAATGGGTTGTCTTAGTTGAATGTATTAATAGGTTTAGTTTAGGTAGAAAAAGGGTGAAAAAGGTGGGGTAAATTAAACATATCCTTGATCATCGATGGTTAGGGTTAATCAATGATGGTTAGGTAACTATCATTGATTGGGGTTAACAATCAAGGTGTATGAAACCATTGATGGTTAGGGTCAACCATTGATGGTTAAGAAACTATGGATGGTTGAGTGAAAACCCTACAAATATGGTAAAAAAGAAATGGTAAATCATTTATCAATAATTACAAAATTTGGAGTCTTGTGAATTTATCATTTTTGAGTGTTTGGTATGAAGAGCTCATGTTAGTGCATGAAAGTGTGGTGAGATTGGTGGTTGTGAGTGATCGAGTGGGGTTGATATGGATGCTAGAGACATTTGTGGTCAGGTGGCTAGACATGGATTGAGACTTTGATAACAAATGTAGAATGAGGTAGGGTCCTCATGATTTTAGCTGATATGGATCATAATGTATATAATAGGTGTTATAAAATGTACATTAATGTATGTAAATGGTATATTATTCTAGTAAGATATTCCCTATGGTTTGGGTATCCTAGGTTTTGAGGTTTGAGGAGTGGAAATGGGAATTTAGGTATAAGATGAGAGTGGTAAGATGGATGTAGGTGTGTATAGGGAAGTTAAAACTAGTGGGGAGGGAGTCCTAGGGTAGATTAGGGTTTTGTAGAGGAGGTTGGGTAGTCTAGACTCATCGTTGATGGTCACTAATACTGACTATCAATGGTTAACCTGACTGATGATGATTGACCCTAGGGGTAAAAATGCCCCTAGGAGACCATTGACATTTGGGGAGATACATCAATGGTTAAGGAAGAAGGGGTTTGGGTGTGAAAGGTGGGGTGCTTGATTGGTTTATAACAATGGATTAAAGAATAAGATTTGTATAGATCACTTTGCATAGCGGTATATTATGGTTAATTTTATGATTGAGTTTTTTTAGTTATTAATGTGAAATTAGTTGATGAACTAGTTAGGTATTTTTTAAAGTTTATTAATGTTGATTGGTTTATTAATATTTTGCATTGAGAATATGTTATGTTTTGAGTAATATAGATAATGTGTGAAAGATCATTGTGAGGAATAGGTTAATAGTATGGAGATGATGAAATATTTGTTCTTAGAGATAAGGGTAGGGTAGATTGGTTATAGATGAAAACAAGTGTTTAAAGGGTGAAAATTTTGTGGGGTGGATAAATGGGGTAAGAGAAGAAAGTGTTTGGGAAGCATAGTATAGATAGTCAGTTAGAGGTAGGTAATTGTTTAGATGACTATTCATAATGGGATGTAGGGTAGGATAAAGTTTTTGTAGTTGTGAGAAATAAGCATAGGAAATAAAGGATAAATGAAATAGTGTTAGTAGAGATGTAAGTGTTTTAATAGTGGTTATGGACATAGAGATAGGTCATTTATTAATTCTTGATATGGTTATTTTATAGGCATGAGATCAGATCCAACTATGGGATCGAGTGCCTAAGATATTTGTAGAGGTATGAGAAGCTATGCCAGTCAAGGATTGGGGACACATGGAAGTAGTTGGTTTCAGAGTGATGTGACACTACTAGTTCTTACTTAGGTATGCTATGATGATAGTCACCCTCATTGAGAGATGGGACCTAATGACTAACACATTCTAGTTATCAATGGGGGAGATGAGCATATTATTAGAGGGTGTGCATTAGATCATGTGCTCTATTATTTATTAAGAACCCATCTAACACATAGAGAGTGAGGAGATTGATGAGTTTATAGAGTACTTATATGGATATGACTAAGCATATGCATAGTTTCATGTAGAGGGATTCAACATTAGGTCATTATACTAGTGGGCCCTAGGAGAGAGGCACTTACTGATGATGATGCAACTAGTGGTGACTTATTATGCTCTACTAGATTTAATTAAAGGGAGGTTTCCTTATGTTATGCTAGGGGTACTTATGGATTTGGTTCATGGGAGGATGATCTTTATATGGGCCCAAGTTCTATTAGTGTAGATACATAGAAAGTTATGGGGTTTCAGAGCATACTAAAATTATGGGATCAGTGTGGGATTTGTGCTTCACTATTGGGCATACAAGCACATACAAGTGCTAAGACCATTAGGCTTACCTATAGAGGGTTACTTATCGATAGATTATAGAGTCAAACTCTATCAATGGAGGAGGGATGGGGCAATGATAGGTGCTAGTGGTGGTATGAGATATATTGATTGGTTTTGATATGCCTTGGAGAGCTTGGCACTTAGAGATACAATATGGAGGCCATACATGATTTGGCCTATGTGGGTTGGGTATAAGTACCATACATATTCATAGTAGAGTTGGAGGTGGGTGTATGAGAGGTGAGATGGCAAGATGGAGTACATCCCATTTGAGAGAGTGTGGAGATAGTTTGGACTCATTTAGGGCATCCCTATATATTTTTCATGGTACAAGAGGGAAGATGTAGAGTTTTTGTTACCATAGTCATAGCCACAGGAGGAGGAGTTAGATTATGAGGAGCTACCATTCAAAGATGGAGATGATGTAGGCATTATAGTTGATTATCCTACATGGTTTCAAGGTAGATACATAGTAGCCAATTTTGGTTGGGGTGATGAGGGTCAAAGACCCATGGATGTTGATCCAACATAAGGATTGTCATAGGGAGATCTATAGGTAGTAGTGGTATTAGTGGTAACATAGGCCCAGATTTACATGTTATAGGGGTAAATTGAAACTCTTTAGGGTCAACTAGGAGGAGTGATAGTGAGAGATCATGTCTAGATATAGGTCACCACTTTACCAGGTTAGGTGGCCATTTCATAGGGGCAGGTTACCAAAGTGATAAGAGAGAAAGACCAGGTGAGGGCCTTACTTGATTTAGTTATAAAATAGAGATACTCTCTATGGTGGGTCAATAGAATAGTGATGGTACATCTAGGTTTTGTTACACAAGCTAGATATATAGTAACCATATAGGAGTTACACTATTATGAGGGCATTTTGTTAGCACAGTGTCCTAATGAGCCAAGGTGGGGAGAGCATCATGTTGGTTTGGCTTGTGGAGAAATGATTAAAAACTTAGGTCAGTGGGCTATAGAAGTAGGTCATCCGATAGGGCCTCCACTTGGAGTAGGTATAGGTATAGGGATAGGCATAGGTATAGGTGTAGGTGTAGGTGTAGGTACATGTGTGGAAGGGGATAGTAGTAGTGGTGTCCCAAGATCTTGATACACACATGGTCAAGATGTATTTATTTATGATTTTGATACTGGCATGTGTGTTGAAGATGAGAGATGTATATGAGTGAGAGATATGTACATGTGTAGACACTTATTGATGTATATATAGATATGATTTAGATGATTTAGATGTTTTTATGTGTTCATATTTTATGAGATGAATGTTATATGTTGATAATGTGTTGAGGATGACTAATGTTAATTTTAGATGTTATAGATGATGATTATGCATGAGACTTATGATGTTGATGATTATCTTGCATAATATAGGCATGTGATGATATATAAATATTTAATTTTGATTAGGAAATGATGTTCCTATTTTTTATGTGATGGAAACATGTGATCATAATGTTAGAGCTTGTTGTCTTACGTGATGATATGGATTTTATGATATGTTTATTTATCATAGATTATGATGTTGTGATATGCTTTGATAAGATTATAATGTTTTGAGAAATAATGATAAGAGACAACATCCCTATGAACCAATATAAATAGAAAAATAAATGTTGGGTTCATTGGTGAGGACCCTAGTGAACCAAAGTTAGATAAGATCTTAATGAAAATAAACCTCTGATAGGCTTCACATGAGGACATTCCTAGTGAAAATTTATCATTATAAACACCTTGTTTCCAAGTGAGCTCATAGTCTATGGATTTATAGAGGATGTATAGGAAAAGGAGATGACAGGTAAATGGAGAGAAAAGGGATAATATAGGAACCTAATGTGGATTTAATTACCCTTTTTATAGGTGACCTAAGAACCAAAATAAACAAGGCCATGTCTTTACAAGGTGTAGACTGATCAATGTGAGAATTACATAAAGATATATTATGTTATGAGAGAACCAATTGTGGCCCTTTTGTGGGATAATAGGGTCATGTATTTCTTGTTTTTATATATAGATAAGAGAGGTGAAGCTAATCAATGTAGGAAGATTCAAGTGCTTTGATTGAGCTGATTGTGGCTTTTATGAATAGATTATTTTTTTGACATTATATCTTATCCATCCTTCAAGGGAGTGGTCTAAGTATGAATAAATGTTTGATATATGTCCTTAAAGGGATCAATCTATCTATTTTGATCATTTTTAGTAGTCATCCTTCGAGGGAATGATCTATGTTTTAAAAAAATGGACCCAAATAATATGTTATATCCCATAGAGAATATTTGAATGTTTTCTTAGACATGGACCCATCTATCCAAGCTTAGAGGTTGACCTTATAGGGGTAAGATGTTGACCACAAAAGGTGGTTTCTAGGTAAGCAAAAGTGATTTTTGGGAAATAAACGATCATGGGATTTCATCTAGTTAAAGACAAAAAGTATCCATGAGAACCATGCCATTGGTAGAGCTACAACACCCATGTTTAAGATTGGGATAAAACTCTGACAAATAATCACATGGGCCTATTGTAATCAAATGTCCCCAAGAGGAATAGGTTAATAGGATAAGGGAGGGGTGAATCTCATAAAACCAAGGGGCAAGCTTAAGTTAAATGATAGGGTTTGTTTAGATCTCTATTAATAGTCAAAAGGACATATATGTAAATCATTTAGAGGTTCAAGTTTTAGTTTGCCTTGAAGAGAGGATAAATGATAAGCTCATAATCCATACTTATGGGTGATGATATAGGGTCCAATCCAATTGAAATTAAATTTTCCCTTTTTTCTTTTTTCCATGTTTGTTACATGTTGGTTTTCTTTAAGGACGAGGTCTCCAATATTGAACTCCCATTCTTTTAGTTGTTTGTTATAATCATGGGTGATATGTTCATGGTAGATGCAAATATGGTTAAGGGTAGCAAGGTGATGCTCATCAAGTAAGCAAGGATATATGAAGAGAAGGAATCTAAACCTTGAAAGGTAAGACAACCTCTACTCTAAAGACTAAGGAAAAAGGTGTATCACCTATTACAATTTAGATACTAGTGTGGTAGGCCCATAAAGAAAATGGGATGTGTATATGCCAATCTTATCCTATAGCATTTACAACTTTGGTTAGCATCTTGATAAGAGTTTTGTTGGAAGATTATGCCTATTCATTTGCTTGTAGATGATAGGGTGAGGAATGACTTAGCATGATGCCAAGGGCATTAAAGAGGTCTTAAAATTTCTTTTTTTTGAAGGACTTTCCATTATCAGTTATGGTTTTGTGAGGGACACCAAAATGATAAAAGATGTAGTGATTGATAAAATAAATAATTTTTTTGGCTTTGATGGAGATAAGGTGAACAATGTCTACCCATTTAGTGAAATATTTGATAGCAGTAATGATGAACTGGTGTCATTGAGATGAGTGAGGATTGATTTCTCCAATGAGATCAAACCCACATTATGAAAAAGGTGAATAATCTTTGGATACCTAAAGGCTGTGAGTGGGTGTGTGATGCAAGTTAGCATGTTTTTGGCATTTAAAACACTTCTTTACATAGTCATAACAGTATTGATTGAGGGTTAGCCAATAGTAACCCAAGTGTAGGATTCTTTTAGTGATAACAAGGCCACTAAAATGTTCCCCAAAAAATCCATCATGAGTTTCCTTGATGGCATGGGGATTATCATGACTACATAGACAATGAAGGAGAAGACCATCAAAGCCACATTTATGTAGTATTTTCCCTAGTATGGTATAATGAGAGGTACCCTACACAAAGGCTTTATGGGTATTATTTAAGAGGTTAGGTGGGATGACACTAAGGTTAAGGTACTTAAAATTTTGGTCATACCAAATGTTTGAAGTAGATGCCTCCACATTACAGATGGTTATAAGGTCCAAACTGATAAATAAAGGTTTGATAAAGTGATGGATTGTAATAAATAATTTAGATTCAATGGGTTGAGAGGGTATTTGAGATGTAAGGGAGGCCATCATATCTATAAATTTATTAGTAGATCATGGTACCAACTAGATTTGATAATGTTCAAAATATGTCAAGAGCTTGTTAGTGAGAATCTTATACTTTTATAAAATGTCATTCTTATATTAATAGAACCCATTGACTTGGTTGATCATGAGTGGAGAATCACTGAAGATAGAAATGGCTTTTATTCCTAAGGTGACAGTGATTTGAAGGCTAATAACTAAAGCTTCATATTATGCCATGTTGTGAGTACACTCAAAGTTGAGTTTAAAAGATAGTGGAAGAGGTTCTCCATGAAGAGGAATGAAAATTATGCCTAAACCCCCACCATGTTGGAATTTAGAGCCATCAAAAAACATGGTCATTTGGTAAGGGGGTATTCCTAAGAAAGAGTCACAATAAATTCATCCAAAAAGGTTAATAGAATGGGTTGTTATCTAGGAGGGGGGATTCAAACAATTGGTCAGCAATGACCTACCCTTTAATGGATTTTTGGTGAAAAAAATCAAAATAAAACTTAGCCAGAAGTGTGAGCCACTTAACCATACACTGATTTTGATATGGTTTAGAGTACATATACTTGAGTGGGTTGGTGGTGGTAATAACATATGTTTTGTGATTAAGAAGGTAATGATGTAGTTTAAAGGCAACAAAAATGAGAGTGAGAAAACTTTTCAAGATGAGTATATCACATCTTGTACTTTAGAAGCATGTGACTAATATAATAAATGGCTTGCTCTTTGTTTTATTCATTTTTATGAGCTAGCATTATACCTAAAGAGTGATCGGTGGCAAAGATGTAAAGGTAGAAAAATTGGTCATCCTTAGGTGGGATAAGAACTAGTGGAGAAAGTAGGTACTCCTTGAGTGAGTCAAAGGCTTGTTGATAATCTTTGGTCTATTTAAAAGAGGTATCCTTCTTTAGGAGATGGTGAAAGGTATGGAATCTATCTAATAGCTAAGAGATGAAACTATAGATAGATTAAAGTTTTCCTTGTAAACTATGAAATTGTTTAAGGTTTGTTGGAAGAGGAATTTATAGGATGGCTTTGACCATAGCAGGATCAATTTCAATTTCATGAAGGGAAATGATAAATCTAAGGAGTTTTCCAAAAAGAACCCCAAAAATGCATTTATTGGGATTGAGTTAAACATGGAATTGGATTAGTCAATTGAAAATGATGGAAAAATAGCTAAATGGTCCTCATAGTGTTTGGATTTCCCAAGGAGATCATCCACATAATCTTCTACAATATTATGGATAAGATCATGGAAGATGTAGGTCATGGCTCGTTGATAAGTTACACCTACATTTTTTAAACTAAAAGGCATGACCTGATAGTGGAAGGTTCCCCAAGGAATAATGAAGTTGGTTTTATGTTGATCTGAGGGGGTAATCAGGATTTAATTATATCCTAAAAATCCATCCATGAGGGATAACATCTCATGGCCTATGATAAGATCAACTAGTTGGTCAATGTTAGGTAAATGAAATTCATCTTTGGGGCATGTAAGGTTAAGGTCATAGAAATATACATAAAGACAAAGTCCCCCAGTGGGTTTGGTAATGGGAATAATATTAGAGAACAATTGTGGATATTCAATGGGTTGAATGAAGTTGATGGATAGAAGATGTTAAAGTTCTTATTTGATGAAAAGAGTTATGTGAGGGTGCATTTTATGAAGCTTTTGCCTTATCAACTTAGCCTCAAGATGGGTAATGATGTTATGGAGTGTGATGTAAGGGTCAATCTTGGGCATGTCCTGATAAGACCATGCGAATGCATTACTATGATCTTAAAGGAAGATGGGATAATCTCATTACTCATCTAAGTTTAAAGATTGGCCAATTTTAATGATACAAGGGTCCTCCTAGGTCCCCAAATTAACATCGATAGTTGGTTTGTTGACTATGGTTTAGTTTTTAGGAGGGAGATATTTATGGATAAAAGGATCTCTTACATCAAGGTAGGTGAGGATAGAATCATCATCATGACATTAAATGGTATGAATGGTGGGTAAATCAAGGTCGATTAGTTTAGGATGGATGAGAGGAAAGGTTTTAGTTTGGCCATCTTGTTGATAAGTTAATGGGCCTAAGCTAATAGTATTGATAAAAAAAAGTTGGATGGGATGATATCATAGTCTTTGAATTGGGAAGATGAACTAGGTGAGGATGGAATTACTTCCATAGGGGTATTAATAGGTTCTAGTAAGGTGGGCTCTTTTGGTGGTTTGAATTTGAGCCCAAAGAACTCATGAGGTTTTTGAGTTTTGATAATGGCCAATTCGTGAGGTCCTTGTTCATAAAGGCCCATACCAAATCCTTTCTAAGCACAACAATGAAGATAGGTTTTGGCAAAGGATAGATTTCTTAGATAAGAAAAATTAGAAGTGAAAAGTTGAATATATGATGTAGTGATAGGAGCGAGAAGTGGTCGATCAAGTCCCCCATAGAGAACATATTTTTGATTATTGGGAAGTCTAAAGGGGATGATGGTTCCTATGTTGGGATCATATAAAGGGTCATTTTGAAGGTTCCCATATTCATGTAGAGTGGGAAGAGCATCTAAATCTAAGATTTGATATTCCCTAAGGGAGAGATGTTGGAAAGTCTATACCAGGGAGTCCCCAATGGGAATCTAGGAAGAGGAGATAGATACATTAGTTGAGGCTTCATTATTATTTATGATAAAAGGATCATGGGTCATGGTTGGTGGTATGATTATGGTAATGGGGTTGGTTGATTGTGTAGGATATGAATGTGTAAGAAGGACAATATTAGGCTAATAGGTCATGTTGTAACATGTAAAAGGACTAGGATCATCCTTGATGGTTATAAATTATCCTTCATATTCAAATTTGACACAATGGTGTAAAGTAGAGGGGATACAAATCATAGATCAGATCCAAGGACATTTGAGTAGAGTGTTATATTGGAACTCAACCTCTACAACAATAAATGGTTTAGGAATAGTGTGAGGCCCCAAGCATATTTGAAGGACAATGGTCCCCAAGGTAGTGTCTATTATGTCATTGAAGGAGTGAAGAAATGGCATGATTTTAGGAATGATGTTCTTTGGTAAACATAGTTGATTGAAAGAATGGGAGGAGATTATGTTAATGTTGGATCCTCCATCAATCATCACCCTTTTGACACAGGTGTGATTAATGAATGTAGTGATAAAGAAAGGAGGATCATATTCCTTAGAGTGTGCTAGAGGTATCTCAAAATCTTGGAAGGTAACAATGGTTGAATATCAGAGGGCTCTAATGAAGGATGTAAAAGGTTGAGGGTCATCTGGTAGAACCTTTATGGATTGTAGAGCCTTTATCAGCACCTGATGATGATGCGGTGACATGTTGATTAACTCATAAAGACTCATCTTGACCAGTATTTGGTAGAGTTGCTTCAACATAGTTCATTGAATGGATTCAAAAGGGTTTGATGGAAGGGCACAAAGGATAGTCACTTTAAGCCTTGGTGATGGCATAGGTAAAGACATTGGTGTTGAGGATTGGTTGGAAGGTTGAGATTTTGAAGGATATGTCCATGGAATAGATGCATTGGCTCTTCTTTTACCCCTTTATTGAGCTTGAGATTGGTTAATCATGTGAATGGTATGGAAAATGGGCTTGATTAGACTAGGTGATGGATTCAGTTCCTCCCCCACACTTTTAGATGAAAGTAGGGAAGTAGTTGTTGGTTGGGATGGTGGTTGGATTAGTTGAGTTGGCAGTTGGGTTGGTAAGGTAGGTGAAATTAGTTCATCAGATAAAAAATCATTATTATCATATAAGAAGTGAATAATAACTTGGAGAGATTTACAGTTCTCTATGTCATGCCTTGGCATCTTATGGTACACATAATTTTGAGTATCATCAAACTAAGAGGGTTTGGTATTGGAGGGGGTAAATGGCTTAATAGGTGGAAGTTTAATGGTGGATGTTTGCAACAACCTCTATAAAATAATGGAGTAATATTATTTCAAATGCATTGGGGGTGTTACAATGCTTGTCAAAGAAATAAGAATGTTATTAGGCATGTTCTTAACCTTAGAGAGGGTAGGTCGTTGGGAAACCTTGGTAGATGGTTTAGGTTGGATTTGATTAGCTATGATCAAGTTACTAGTGGATAGTTTTGAAGTAGAGGATGGGGGATTGATAATAGGTGGAAAAGTGGAGGGGGATAAACTATCTAAGAATGATGATGAAGTAAATGGCTTGGGTGGTGGAGGAGTAGGCATAGAAAAGGGAATTGGTTTAATTAAAGTAGAATAAGTGATATGGATTGTATAAGGGTGGGGTCCCAAAATAGATGGCAAATGAGAAAGAGGTAGCATACATCGAGATTGAGGACAAGGTTTAGGTAAATAAACCCTTTGATTAATCCTAGTTGGTGGTTTGTTAGGTGGAATAGAGGGGGTTAGATCTAATTTTATGGGTGGATGGTAGATTCTAGGTGTAGGAAGGATACCCAAATTCTTGACTAGTTTAGAGAGAAGATTATGATATGATTTAGGTGGAGGTGGGTGATATGGTTCTCTCATATTTTGGGAGAAAGAAATGTTTGATGATGGGGTGATAATAGGTTTGAGAGTGGATTCTAATGAGGTCAAAGATTTAGTTTTATTTTGGTATGGGAGCCCCACATGGTGCCAAAAGGTGGCTCTATGTAGGTTAGGTTGCGAGGCAAATTCTAGACTTTGCACTAACTAAGAAAAGGGCCTATAAATGGGTTTGGGTCCTTGATTAGTCATTTCAAATGTTAATCCCTTATGTGAAGAATAGGGAAGGGTTATTTCATCTTTAATTTAGTTATAAGGTTCCAAAATGATGGTTTTTTGTGGGGTGATTAAGGAAGGAGATGGTTGTTTGATCAGGGTTGTAGGTATAGTTCTAACTCCTTCCTTTAATAGGGTGTCCAAAGGAGAAGAAGGGAGTTCCACCATTTTATTTGATGGGGTAGAAGAAGAGGTGGTTAAAATGATAGTTGCTTCCATGAAAGGAGGAGTGGGCATGGACATGGTTTGATCAAACAAAGATGTTGGGGCTATTCCTTCTATAAGAGGTGAATTTGTTTCTTACATAGGTGAGGTTGGTAAAGTAACAATAGAAATGTGAGGCTCATCACCCATGGGATCATTTATGATGATGTTAATTATGTGTGCCTCATGGGATGAAGAGGGCTCAAATTGATTATCATGGGGTTGGGTAGGTGGAGGATGGATAGGAAAAGGTTTGCATAAAATATCAAGAGAATGGTTTTGAGGTGTGTTAGGGTTGTGAAATGACAATTCACCATTATCAATCAAGTTTTGGACAAGACTTTTAAAAGTGTTAAATTGATTTATGTCATGTCTAATGACTCGATGGAAAGCACAATGGTCATTTTCATTATACCACCTAGGCATGGGGTGAGAGGGGTCAAATTATTGGGTTGGCTTGATTGGTGGAAGTTGAATAAGGTTAGCTTTGAGTAGTTTGTCTATTATAGAGGTATAGGATTCTCCTATAGGTGTGAATTATTTAGGTGGGTCATGGTTTTGGTTTTGGTTTGGTGGATAAGTGAGGTTATAAGGAGTGGTTTGATGGGGTTGATTAATGGATGAAACTTTGGTATCTTTCAGCACCACTAAGTTGGTAGAAACTTTGGATTTAGAATTGGATTGGTTGGTTGTCTTGGTGGAAGAGGGCTCATTAAGTTTGAAGCTAGAATTCTTATTTCACAATTTCAATTTACCCTCATCTATGGCTTAGTTCTTAGTTTTTCATGCCATTGTAAATGCTTTATCCAAGGTTCTAAATGTTTGTACCTAAAGGGTGGGAGTGATGTGTTTTACACAACCCCTAGAGAAAATATAAATGAGTTTTGTTTGGGGTATTGAAAATGATAGTTGATTAATGAGACCTTGATATCATGCAACAAAGTTGTCAATTGATTCATCATCAAACTGCCTAATGGAATAGAGGTTATTTATGGAGACCTTCTTAGATATATTGATATAAAAGTATTCTAAGATAATTTGGGCAAGTTGGGAAAATGAGAAGATAGAATGTCTAGGAAGGGCACTGTACCAATCTAAGGTGGGACCTAATAAAGACATAAGGAAGGTTTAGAGAAGGAGGGCATCATCATATGTGATTAAGTAACAAGAATGGTGAAATACCCTCAAATTTTTTTGAGGATTTTCCTTACCCTAAAACTTAAAGAATTTGGGGAGCTCCCATTGAGGAAGATAAACATGAATTAGGATAAAAGGGTTGATAGGTTAGTTATAGATTTAATAGTAGGATAAAAGGTTATGGGACCTAGAGATGTATGACTCAAGTTAGGCCATCTTGTCCATGATCATCCTTATTAGGTTGGGTTGGGGATGGGTAGCCACATAATTCAGTGGTAAATTTTATTGAGGTTGAGTTATAGCTATGAATTGGTAAGTGATAGGAGGTATGGAGGTAGGTACATATTGGTATGTGGTGACTTGAGTTTGGTATAATTCCTTATAAAGACTGATAAGCATTAAGGGTTGGGTTGAAGGTGAAATATATCCTAGTGGGTTGGGAATATATTGATAAGGTGTTGTGTGGGCTTGTAGGGGAACTAATAATGGTTGGTTTAGGGGCACATTTGGGTTGGTTGATGGGGTTATGACTTGGGTTGGTAATACTAAAGTGTTTGTAGGTTGCTGATGGGTATTTACACTAGTTCTAATAGGGAAAAGTGTTTGGGATATGGAGAGTACCAAGTATAAAGTGGGGTAGAGGTTGGCACATTGGTTGAGGTTGTGGGAATGATAGAAATAGGTGTGGAATACACCACATTAGTAAAAGGGGTAAAAGTGACAAGGGGTATAGTTGAGCCAATATTAGAGGTATTGGTTAGGGTAATAGGTGTCTAAGTGGTGGTGGTAGATGAACCAATAGTATAATATGAATCTTGGTTAATAAAAGGTTGAGATGATGTGGCATACCATAGGGTGGATCCATGGGAAGAAGCGAATCTATCAAATTATGGTAGGCTAAGGTATTAAGATAGTGTTATAAAGAAACTAGATTTTTGTCTAGAAAGGTGTAAAAATTTGGATCACATTTAGGAATTGTGGGAGGCATCGTAGGTGGGGGAAAATGGTCTGACAAGGCATGGGGTGATCTATCAACATCCAAGGTGTAATCCATGGATGAGGATGAAGAAGAAGATGGTGGTTGGTGGTTTTGATTTCTCACTTATTGTCTAGTTAAGACCATATGAGAAATTAGAAATGGATAACAAACCTCTCACCTCAAATAATGAGTAAACAAAGAAAATCCCAAAGCAAGAAAAGCACAGACTAAAAGCATAATTAATCCTAGGATTTGTTTTAAATAACTTTTAGATTATGCCTTAAATATTGTGAAAGGGGAAATTGGATTTTATGTTATGTACTAGAATATCCATCTAAGTATTGTTTTGGGTTAAATTTTGGTGCTAAAATAATCTACACTAGACTGGGTACATGGCCTGGTATTAGGGGATTGCTCCCTTCACTTCATGAGCTTGAAGCTGAGTCAGGCTACTTAGCCAATATATACCATTTGTCTAGAGTTTATACTCCACTAGAGAATGAAGTGAGTCCTCCCCTTAGTGATGAAATCCAAGTGGGATCGTCGGATAGGGTAAGTTGATCCAAAGGGTGATGAAATCCCAATGGACCTTGTCTCAAGTAAGTTTTGATGTTTATTTTGTGCAAGTGGTTTGGTAGTGTAACAAATGTGTGATATGATTAATTCATAATGAATTTAACTAATCTAAGTGAGCTAATCATTAAGCAAGAAAAATTATTAATGCACTTAATTTTAATCCCTTTTTTTGATATCTTTGTATGAAAACAAGAAATATCTAAAAATGCAACCTATCCATAAGATGAAAACTTTTTTTTTATAGATTTTTAGGAAAGAAAAAAGATAAAATTTCTATCTTTTGAAATTTAGAAATAATAAAAATGCAAGAGCATGAATTTTCACTAATGCAACTATATGCCTAAAGAGAACTATGAACCTATAAGGGGTCCCACCAGATGTGCTAGAATATTTTATACTGTTTCTTACTCTATATTAATTTTAGTTGAAAGGGAGAGAAAAAAAAATGAGGGGTGTGTACCTGGTAAATGTTGGGATCATTAATGACTAAATGAAGTGAGAGTTCTTTTTTGGTGAGGATGGACTACCTAAAATAAGATCACACTAAAACAACTTATTTGTTAGATGAGTATGAAGGGTAGAATGCCTAGAAATGCTAGATCCAAGAAGTGAAAGTTCCCTTGGATGGTCATCAATCCACTCCCCTAATGGTAAAAATATTTGATAACAGAATTATAATATATTTGCATCTAGATTGACAAGAAAGAAAATGCTTATGCCAAAAAGAAATAAAAGTACCTATTTAGTAAAAGGCTGCATGGTGGGTTAATACCATGCAAAAGTGGATCAAGGTTAGGGTCAGATAATATAAGCAGAGTCTATAGATAGGCCAAAAATAGAAATAGGGTTTGATTAGGTGTGAAAGGGGAGGAAATAATAATCTATTATTTTCCCTAATAATGACCATTAGTGGTTAGGGTGACCAACAATGGTTGTCCTAACTGATGACAGTTATCTGACTAGTGATGATTGTTATAACCATTGATGGTTATAATAACTAGCTATAATTACCTATAAGAGTGTGGTAGAATATCTAAAGTGGGATTGGTGGAAGGTGGATGATGAGAAAAAGGTAGAGTGTGGATTATTGGGCTGAGGGATAATATGTAGATGGTCTTATTTGAATAGGAAACTTCAATATAGAAAGGAAATTTTAAAAACAACATTAGAAAGACATGCATAATGCCAAATAGGTGATAATTGAAATCTAAAGGAAATTGACTATCATAACAATAATTCAACCTTTAAAAGTCACACATATAGAGTTTCAGGGTCTTGGATGCTTTTACAAACAAAACAAGGGGCCTGGATGAATTTTTTTAAATCCTCATCTCTTCTAAGAGCCTTGCATTTATAGCACAAAACTGTTAAGTAAGAAGAGAGAAAGTTACTAAGTTAGGTGAGAATAAAAATGCCAATTCAAATAGAAATAAAGTTGTAAGGTGTGCATGGGAGAGTTTATATTTTTATCATGTAATTTTGTCCTTCAATTTTAAGTTTTTTGTGTTTCAAGTTTGGAGACTTGACTGTAGGTTGACCATCAACATTCATACTCCTAAGTTAAAAAGGGTTAAATTGGGTCCAAAGTTGATATGTTTAAAATGTTTACCAAAATGTCCTAGGTATGTTAATGAATGTCAATGTATAAAAAGGTGTTTGTAAGGGTGAGTTAACTAGGTGAATAGCTAACTAAGGTCGAGGATAGGTCCAAGGTGATGTGACATCAAAAACTAGTGAGGGGATGTTTTTGAGTGTCTAAAAGAAGTTGAAGATAACCTTCACAAGTGATAAATATTACAAAGATCAATGAATATTTGATATAAAATCTTAGATAAAGTAACTTCACCTTGATCTTTGAGGCTCCAAACCTTAAAACCTTAAGATTTTTAATTCTTGCATAAATGCTATTAGTCTTGCATGTTATCCTGCAAAGATCAATGTCAAATCAACACTTCAAAGCACTTCTATGTCTTATTTAATGATTTGAGAGTGTTTATGTATTTTAAGACAAATTCAAACACAAATCTAAGTAAAGGTTCACTTAAATCCAAGCCAATTATAACAATTAAGATATAAAATACCTAGATTCAGTTTAAGCAACATCTTAAAGATTGATCTTTGTATAAATTTACTAATTCCTTAACAAATTTATGCCAAAGTTTGCAAAGATGATCAAAATAACCTTTAATATGTGTAAAGAATGGGATATTTCACCTATCTTTACATAATTTTAGACAAATATCTAGGTTATTTGCCATATTTTCATGAATGAACACTATTTTTGATGAAATCCTTTAAAGAAGGCAAAGATTTCTATAAAGGATGTGGAGATTCATGTAAATAATGCATATCCCTAGTGTTCCTCAATAATATTCATGTAATTTGAAACCATTATACATGTATTAAATGAAGTAAACTAAAATTATACAAAGATGCATGAAAATAATTGTATAGAGGCCCTTCTTCTAGTGACAACTTTTCCCTTCTTATTGATGCACATATTAAGCTCCCTATGTCACTAAAGAACAAGGGAAAAGTAAAAAAATTAATTTTAAGTCCTATAATACTTGAGGCTTGGGTTGTTTATACAACTACTAATGGGAATAGAATAAACAATAGAGATATGGTCACCACTTTAAAAGTTTGCAAGCAAACCTTGTTGTAGAGACAATAGATATTAATGCAGTGACATAGTTTCTTGCTAATATTTTTGAATTATCTTAATCTTTGCCAATTATTTCCAAAAATTTAAATGAATAATGGATATTTATAGCATGAACAAAGATAAAGTGATTCATTGGTGGATCTAAGAATAATTATGGTAAGGTAGAAAAGAGAATTTGCTTAAGATGACCAAAGATACCAATTTTGCTAACTTCTAAGGCAAAAAACACATGAAACTAGCATCTACCAACCCTATCATAATGATCAAGGATAAATAAATGTAGTTGAATCTTCAAAGGAAGGAAAATTCATATGTCTAACAACATAAATTTCATAGATTTACTCACTCATAGTAAATTACATAGCACAATCAATTGTAAATGAGAATACAATAGAGCATGTATACTATCAAATTTGTTAGCATAATGTTAAACTCAAACTAATAGATTCATATATAAAATATAGTTTCCAAATTATCTTAAAAAAAACAAACTATTAGAAATCTAAAAGTGTGAGGAACAACAACCATATAAACAAATAATTGAGCACTTTAGACAAACTTGTGAATTCTTTGGCTCTCTTGTATTAATTCTTTCAATAACTATTTATGATTAAAAATGAGGGGGAAACCCCTATTTATAGGATTCAAAATGCCTAAGATAGGTTTAAATGTGCCAAAAAAAGGCACCCAAATACAACCAAGTTGCTAAAATGCTACATTATAATGGAATATTCTATATTTAAATTTACTAGATGAAGTAGAATATTCTCTAAGGGCCTAGGGATGGTTGCTGACCAACTTGTTATTATTGTTGTCTCTACTTATTCTTTGCTTATTCCTTGGTCTATAACTCTACATAGGCCAAGTATTATTGATCTATTTGAGAAAAGTCTAGGATTATAGGTCAAAATAAGTCTGATGTCTCCTAAATGAGCCTACCATGTTCTATGAGTATTAGCCTTAATGCTTATTCAATGACATCTACCTTTTCCAGCTTTTAATTAGAAAATTCCACAATATTTATCACCTCAAAAATATTCTTTTCACTAGCCACATCATAATATAATTTTGAAACAAAAAATTTCATTTGTGCTCTTAACTCTTGATCATCCATGAAGGAGCCATTAGGCCTAGTTAGCCTAGTGACCATGGCATCCTTCAACAACAAGGCAATCTTGAATTCAAATTTATCTAGGGATATATTTGCATCCTTGACTTGATCAAGCCACCTATTCAAAATATTCCTTCTTTTCATGAGGATAGTTTGTGCAAAAATAATGTTCTCAAGTGGAAGAACTTTGAGGTTAGGAAACATATTACTTCTTGCCACTCTAGCCAAGTTTTCTAGCTTGGCATCATAGAGTGTAAGATTTTGGTCAAGTTTCATGACCACCTTAGATTTTTTGATACCATCTTCTTGACTCTTCTTCATCACTTTATAAAGATTCAAAAATTAATAACAACATTTATTATTGAAATTATAATGCCATCTGACACTATTGGTAATGTTTATTCCTTCAACCTTTTTAATTTCTATTGCATCCCCTTAATTAAGGCAATATTAGACTTTGTTTTTAATTTATCAAAGGATATGGGGTCCTCTACATATATTTAACGTCTCCAAGGATAACCAACCTCTTTATTTTTAGAGTGCAGAGGGACTCTTCACTCCCATAGAATACATTTGAGCTTAATTGTGGATGCTCCACTTATCTTCAAACTACCCTCTTCATAGTGTTGGTGGTAGGGTCAAACCTCATCCCAATTTGAGGTGCCAAGAAGACCATATAAGGTATTTCCTACCTCGATACATATATGATATCCCTAACCTAGTTTGGGGTAACAATAGATGTTGGTTGTGTTGGAGGTAGATGAAATAAAGGTGTCTAGGTTGATGAAGAAGCCAAGGTTGTGGTAGGGATGAACAAATTTGTTGGGTCTAATTACCCAAGTGGATCAAATTAAGACTTAGCTAGGCCCACACCAAGAATGAATGAAGGAAACTTTGATGGCACACTCACTTTAGCATCTATGGTGACATTAAGTGGCCTTTAATAGGTGAATGGTTTTAAAATGGGTTTCAATGGCTTAACAGATGTAGAGGAGCCAAGGGAAAGTGATGCACTAGTAGTGGCTACCTAGGAAGGAGTAGACCACATATCCTAGATAACACTAGTGTTTTTAGAGACTAGTGAATATGGAATATCTGTATTCTCATGGGAGATGAAGTGGTGGATGGTAACACCAAAGGAAGCAACAATAAGGGATGCAAACATGAGAGTGGGAGCAGTAGTAGAAGTAGGAACAATTATAATTTTACTAATAACTGGGAAGGAAGGTAGTGGTATAGTAATTATATTAGTATTTTAGGGAGTTGATGGAGGAGGCATTGCCCCTCTCATAGCAGTATTGGGAGACTTCTTACTCTTGTAAAATGTTTCTATATTTATCCTTAACAATGCTTGAAAATCTTCCATTGAAAGCTCAATACCTTAATATAGTTCATCAATAAAAATTACATCATGATTACGATGAATCAATCTTTCTATGGTATCTCTCATATTAGATGAAGATACAAATGTATGCCCTTGGGAGATTTCATGTTGGCTATTGGATTCTCCTTGCTCAAAGCTCAAAGGCATTCCTTGTCCACTTGGATTAGGAAAAAATATGGGTCTGTAGGGCATGTAATGAGAATAACATTTTCCTCTTCTTCCTTTTCCTACCTTTAATCATAATATACATCAAACATACTTCCATGAGTTTGTGGAAGCTAAGGCCTTATGATGTCTTCCTTCTTCTTCTCCCTATCCAACCTCAGTTTTAGCTCAATATTTTTCCTTAAAACATTTTTGAGGACCACTTCATCATTCATTGAATCCTTGTAAACCCATCAATTTACCTCCTCTTGGTATTTGTATTCCATAACCACATATTTTTTGAATTTTAAGAAGTGTCTTGCAATAACATTATTGGGGTCCCATGCCTTGAAATCATCTTTGGGAAATATGTAGGAGTACATATGCCTTGTAGCTACTAAAATTTCCTACCACTTTGTGGCTTTAGTTCTCCCCATCTTGTAAGTATTTTTGTAGGGAAAAACATTTTTTTCATTTTTAAAGACACCATCAACTCCATGGAGTAGTTTATAGTCCATCTCTTCCTCAACCAATTTCATGGGAATATATCTTGTTAGCCTAAGGGGAGCTACCATTACTCCTTCCATCTAGATGACTATGAAATTTGGGTAAATATAGTAGCTTCCAATTTATTTCAATGTCTACCTAACCTCTAGAGGGACCGTTAGAATTTCACATTCAGTAATTGATTTATACACAATTGTATAAAAGTCTTATATAATTACCTTGATATTACATTTAAAGTGATGAATGTGTAGTGTAGAGAATAATTTTGGGACCACTTTTAGTTGCTTAAGGGACCATGATTTATGACCTAATTACAGTTGCACATATGGCATCCAGTAAATAGCTCATTAGTAAAATAGATCCCCATTATGGCAAGTGTCATGCAGAGTAGAGACTAGGTTATTGATAATGACATCTCCAAGTAAGGGAATTTATTAATCCTCCAAGATTATTTGTATAAGTAGGAAAGTTTTTATATACACATATCCAATGTGTGCATACCAAATAATCTATTGAGGAGAGTAAGGCCAATCCTGACCCCCTTCTTGAATTGGTGGATAAGTATTTTCCTTGGTCATCCATGAAGACCACTCTAGTTGGGTTTGTTACCCATTATGCCAAGATTGTCTTAGGTTTGTGTGCCTCATAATAGTTGTCAATAATGCTCTAGTTTTAGTCTATTTATGATAGAGGCAAGTCATATTATTTTTCAAAACTAGGTCCTATTATGAATGCAATTGAGAGCCATTAGTTCTTAGATTTTAGTGACCTATCCTCACATCTCATCCTCTCAAATATACCATATATTAGGTCAGCACATGGCATTACCTATGGATTTGTTACAGCCTTGTAAATATTGAAATGTTAGATTACATGGATATTAGAAGTCAGTTGAATAATACAAGGCATATTCTTGGCCTCACCATGATCCTTAGCTCCTTCAACATTGTAATAGATGCTACTGTAATGTATGTCCCCCAAGTATATGGCCTCAAGGATGAACTCTATATCTTTAAACACAACTAAATTTCCATATTGAAATATAAAATCATCATTCCCAAATATAATTCTCTTACCCATAGTAGAAGGCCTTGCTTGTGCCATCTCTATGATATCCTAGGTAGAAAATAACATCTTATACTTTTCAATAACTTTCAAGTTCCAATGATGGCTGTCAAGTTCAATTTGTGAAGAGATCAATCTTGGTTAGATTGGATGCAGATAATAGAGAGAGAAAATTCTTAGATCTTTGAATGCAAATGGAGTTATTAATATCCAATTTGAGTAGCCTTTTGAAGATTGCTTTTGTTAATGCAAGGTTTGATAGAAATTCTAGTTTGTGCCATATTAATGACAAGCCCATCAATTTTTATTTTCTAGGTGGCTCTCTCATAGGCAATTGTATCTTTGTTTAGATAGGCATCACTTTTGGAAGGATTTTGGATAACTATCAACAACTTTGTGTTAGTCATGTGACTCAGGTGGAGCCACACATCACTCTCAAAGGTGACCTAGTTAATCTTGGGATGAAACTTCATGTGAATGATAAGTGGCCTCATTATATGGATTCAAGCTGGACACACATCCCTCTCAAAGGTGATCTAGAGGATTTTGGATAAAAGTAGTGTAAGGATTACATATGGCATCATTTCATAGGTTTAGAAGGGACATGCATATTTGTCATGATATTTTATTCATTCTTCTTCCACTTATCATTCTTTGGAGGAGCCTTGGACAACTATGTACCATTAATCCTTAATTAGATGGCTCAAATGCATCCATGTGTTCAACTTGTGAATTCTCATGAACTTTGGATCAGATTTGATGAAATGTAGATGTACATCAATCTCAGATGAATCTGAAGGGAACACACATAATTTCAAAAGACTTCTCAAGTTTGGCTGGTTACCATGGAGACATGGGGTAGCATCTCATGGGCTTTTTCACTATAACAAGATACATGGAGGATGTGTGGTATCTTAGATTTAATGGGATTACATAGAAAAGCTAATATATTGACATGTAGCCTTTGTATTTTAATTACACTGGCTAAATTCTTCATGAGCTCTCTCGATGATGACATGTGGCTTGTAAGCTTTGTAGATTTGTTCCAAGTGTCTTGTATAGGGCAATGAATTATTAAGGCATAATGAGGTCTAGTGAGGTGGACACATGTCCCATTTAGGTCATCATCTTTAATTTGACATCTACTGAAGAGTCATGAACCATAACTTTAACTTTGATGTCCTACAAGGTCAAGTGAGAAGTTAAGTTAGACTTCTAAAAATGTCAAATACCCATCAGAAGCAAACTAAAACTAGTTTAAAGCAAACTTTACAAGTAAATGATTTAAATAAAATATAAGGTTAGTTTAGTAAGATCAAGTGAAGCTTATTATGTTCATGCCAATTGGGGAACCAGATGGAACTTCCTCAGTGAGAGCCTATCTACACATTTTAAATCATAGATGGTTAATTATTCATTTATTTGAATGAAAACCTGAAATAATTTGAATGTTTCTAAATATTAATTTTTATTTCAAGATTAATGATTAATTAGAAATTTGTAAGAAGTATTGAATCAATTTTCTATGTAGCCAATTGACTTAGCAAGCTTGACATCTTGGGCATTTTGGGAAAATTAAGAAAGGGGGGTCCCCATTCTAGGAATAGGGAGTAGTTGAGAATCAACAATCATCAAGTCAATCTATAAAAAATTTATGTATATATTCACCTAAAAAACATGCCAAAAAGTTTAAAACCACAAGGATCACTAATGATATAATTGTAGCTAATTTTTAGAATTAACCATTAGCTGCCATAATGAACCATATGTTTTTTTGTCAATCTATAATTGGTGGTGGAAAATTTTGGTCATCATCTGAGACACTCTACTTTGAGAGGTTTAGTATGCATAATTTCAAGATAATGTTTCCAACATTAAGGGTCATTTTATGAATTTATCTAAGTTATATTTAGGTATGCATATCTCTTTACCTTTATTGTCTTATTTCATTCATCAAATTTTTAATTATCTTATTCCTACTAAGAAATAGGTGGAATTTAATTTTTGTACACTATATTATCATAGATCTCCCTTATGCCCTTGATTTATAAGATTTTGCACTCTCAAATCATGTTTTTGTAAATAATGAATAAAATCTAGAATATTATACATATTAAAATTTTGAATTTGAATGTTTGTTTGGTTTTTTATTATTTAAATTATTCTCTAGATTTTTTAATCCAAAACATACTACCAAGCATGGATTTTCCACTACACTAACATCTTGAGCCCCATTTTTGGAAAAAACATAGTTAGTGATGGATTGATTTGTGCATAGAATTTTAGACTATTTCACCATAGCTCATATTCATGCAAGCATCCTATTTATTTTGGCTAAACTTGGGCTTCTCACCTTTATGGTATCTCATGGTAAGTACATAACCTTATGGTAAAGTGAAATGATAACCTTTTGGTAATGTGTAACATAATAGATATGGTTTTTAACTACAAAAGATTAACATGGAACATAAAGACAATTTTTTTTGACAATAATATATTCTCACAATATATTAATTCTAGTGCTACATTACAAACCATATGGGAATATAATGCTATATAGGAAAATAATTCTTATATTTAGGGAGATCAAATCTCCATATAAATCTCCAAATATCCCTATTAAAACTCAACCTAACAAACTCACTATATTAAAAATATATTGTTATTAAAAATATATTCGACTAACTAAACTTAACCTATTAAATATTAACATAATATTGTTAACAACATTATTTACATTGGTATATTAATAATTTGAACACAACACACTATACCTCAACATTCACCCCATTGTGAACATTATTAATCCTATCCTACACCCCCTTAATATGAACATGGGAAAATAACACTCCCATATCTGCACCTAGACTCATGACTTGGTGATTTTTAGAGAAAAATCACAAACCTTACATGATGGTTTTACAAATGATTGACCAACAACCAAAATAGTGGTTTTAAAAGTGGTTCACTAAAAATCATAAAATAATACCTATTGCTTTTTAAAATGGCTAACCAACAAACAAAATAGTGGTTTTATAAGTGGCTAACCAGATTCCATAGAATAATGGTTTTATAAGTGGCTTACCATAAGCCATGTCATGATGTGTAGTTATAGTTTCTATCTCTCATCATTATCACATTTTAAGAAAGTGACATAGGAATATATAGTTCACTTATGAAAAATGTGAATAGGTATATAACATCTATTCTTATTCACACCATATTATGCTGAAAATAAACACACCACACAACTAAAAAAATGCCACTAAATTATAAATTGGCCCTATCACTAGTGGCTAATGAGAGGCATAGAAAGATTTCATCTTCCAATATCCTCCAGCCTCTAGTTGATGAAATTGTTTCACTTAGCCGATGAATATTTGAAGCTTAAATTCATGTTACTTTGAAGGGAATATAATCCTCCCCACAAGATTGATATTTGATAGCCCAACTCCTTGTAGAATTTCACATAACTATTTTCATGACACGTATTATTTCCTCCTGAGTGCCTTAGTAGCTTTGTGTATTTTTTTACACATTCCCATGCTTAAATACTCATGATTTGATACTCTAATAACTTTTATAGAATCATGCAATAATTATACAACCCTCACAACTTATACAATATTGTACACTTCATCATATAGAGTTCACAACTTATGTATCAATGTGTATCACCATATTTAATATGTGTATTTTGAGATGCCATGATAAACCTTGTAGTGATTATGTCTTACCTCAACAATGCACACAACCTCACAGTCTTATATGTTAAGGATTGTTAAAATATCTTCATCCTAACTCTCTATTTGTACTTTTTATCATTAATAAAAACTATGAACATAGATGCTTTGTAATTCATCCCTTGAGATTATTATAATAATCCAAATTCATGGGAAGTAATGGTAAACTAGTATATAATTAGTATGAATAAAAACCTAATCTAGTGGAAAAGTATCCATGAATTATATTGTATTGAGATTGCTCAAAGGAGGGTTTTTCGGTCAACACAACCCCACCTTATTTAGATAAGATGAGGACCCATATGAAAATTCTCAACTTAAGGCTTTCTGTAGTTTCAATCCCTTTCACATCAGCCTCGGTCCTTAATAAATTCATAAACTCCTATTCTAGCTTAGTGTGCCAAATATTTAGAAATGTTTGTAATGAAGAATTGGTCTTTGTTAAAGAACCTTTTAGTTTTCTAGTTTTAAACACATTCAAATTCTTGATACATTCTAAAATAATAAAGGATTTTCATACTTAGAATATTTTATTACTCTAACTATGATTTTCAAAGATTTGGACTAATTTGGTTTTCTTAGAGTGTCAGTCTCATGGAGTCTTATTTAGCATTTCATAAATATTTAATGACAACTAGGTGATAATTTAATTAATTTCATGTATTTATTGTAGCTTAGACACTTTTCATGAAATCTCATAGGAGAGCTTGACTTAATGAGGAAGTACCACATGGCCTAGCTATCAAAAGTGTCAATCTCCTAGACCTGTTAGACCTTAGGAGAGCCTGAATGAATTAGGAAATACCATGTGTGCCAGATATTAAAATTTTCAATCTCCCAAACCTATTAGAGATGTCATATCACCTAAGATCCTAACCAAATTATGAAATTCCATGTGGCTCAACTATAAAAGTGTTAGTCTCTTAGATCTATCACAGATGTTAGAGCTTGGGAGAGCCTAACTAAATGAATAAATTTCACATGTATTGACTATCAAATGTGTTAATTTATTGAACCTATTAGAGATATCAAAGCCTAGGAGAGCCTAACCTATTAGACCATGCCTTGTGTAACTTTCATACAAATTGGTATAAAAGGCTTAGGATGCCTCAAGATGGTTATAATAAGGTATAATCATATTCATAATCCATTTTGAGGATGCCATTCATCATCTAAATACTCTAAGTGGCAAATTATATATCTTAAACAAGTAAAGTGTAGCACCTATATGCACTTAGGTGTTAGTCAAACATAAGAAGGACAAATCAGTGATATACACATGGCACAACCAAGATCCACCTAAGATGCCATATAGGTTAAATTGACATGTGCTTACCGCACTCCTTACATTAACTAAATGGGAAAATAGGCCCCAATTAGACAATTTAAAACATCGTGTTGTAGCTTCCAAATCTAAATATGAAGCATCTTATTTTAAATTCTTGAATTAATGTCAGGTTGAGGAATGAATAGGTGGATTGTATCACCAACTCAAATTTGAAGTTGTGTTGGGTGAGCCACCAAATGACATTAATACAAGAGATATTTGTGGATACTTTTAAGTGTCCAAAGGTGAACTAGTTTATTATTATTTGATACTAATATACTAGATTTTGCCTCTTCACTTTTAGCTCATTATTTTGCCTTTTATGCCCTCCTTGCTCAAAATTAGGTAATATCAAATTTTACAATTTTCCACCAAGGTTGATTCATCCTTTAACCTTAGGGTAAAGTTTTAATATAGAGATACCACCTTACTCATAGACTTAACTCATTTTAGTCACTACAATGAAATATTTAAAATAATAGAACTTGTGCCAAAGTCTCCCTCTAGTGATAATGAAGATGAAGTTGAATTCCTAGATGCCCTAAGGGCATATGAAATATATGGGTTGCACAAGGCCACATCCAAACTAGATGTTTTCCTTTGTGTTTGCATCTTCAATAATATGCTACTCACATCCAAGTGGGTTTACGATGGTGCCTAAGTTATGGTGTACTCTATAGCGTCTAGGCACAATGTTGTAAACATTTATGGAGTTATGTTCAAAGGATATTACAATATCCATGAGTACATAATAACATATGACAAGGCCATCATATATGGGTGGACTAACACCTATAAAATATGTGAGGTCTTAAAGGACTAGGTAGCCAACCTTGGTGCCAAATGGATCAATAAGGAGGATATTGATTCATACATTGTTTACACCTTCAAGGAAGGGGTTTGTGTTGGTATGATATTACTTAATTGCTTATTGGGGAAAGTGACTTAGTGTAAATTTATATGCTCTAGGTATCCATGCTCAACATCATCCTCAAGATAGAGGAAATCTTAGACTATAAGGGCACTATCAACTTTCAACATGTGTATTGTGTCAAGGAGGCCAAAGATGATAGTAACTTTCACATGATGTGTTACCTAGTGGATGTTGTCTATGATACTATTATGTTTAATCCTTCTAATTTCCCACCATGAACTCTTGGGGGAGTAGTGGTACATGTTGTGTTCTAAAAACTATATGTCCACCACTACAAGAATCACATCCAATAAATCTGTGAGTCATTATACCAAGTGGTCTACATCCATTAATGAGATATCCATACCTTAACACTCCAACAAGATTAGGTAATATCTCACCCCCATCAATGATCATTGGTACTACAAGGATGAAACCATCATTTGAGTCATAAAAATTTGTAGGGCCCCCTTTTACCTACCTTATCAGGTCCCAAAATAGTTGGTCAAGTAGGAGATAACATATCAACTAATGAAAGGCATTTTTAGCCACTAGCCTAACCACTAATAGAAGGCTTACCTATCCTTCCCCATCATCATCCACTAGCATATATATGAGTCTACCTTTATTACAAAATATGGTAGTAAGTAGTGATTCTTATACCTTGGGAATAGTGGAGCATAGAGAATGGGGCACTCATGGCATCATCAAGGCCCATGTGGAGAGATACTAGTCTTATCTCAACATAAAAAATAACCATGATCCCCACATTGATTATGAGGTCCATTTCAACCCTATAGATGACATAGAGGTGTTAGATAATATCAAGGCTAAGAAAAGGAATGGAAAATGGGTTTAACCTAGGGCATCCACCTAAAGTGGCCTTGCATCACTTATGACAAATAAGCCTAATAGAGACATTTAGGTGAATACACACTAAATTTTAAGGGATATCATCCATAGGGTCTCATATCCCTTTCCTCCATGGGTTTCACCTCCCTTGATATCTACTTCAATTTCTCACCTCCTAAAATTTATGATACTCAATAACAAATTATGTAGGCACTCTGATTTGACATCAATAATAACCTTGAGTCTATCATGAAGCATGACCAACAACATGATTCCATAGAGATCCCTTCCCTTGCTTCCACCATCCCTCAACAACCCAATGGAACACCACTTAGTTTTACTTTTATTATTAGGCCTATCTAGGTGGTGCCTCCATTATTTCCCATTCAAAAACCTCCATAGTTCCCTCAAGTACATGTAGATTCATCCATGTATAACATCCTCATTCCCATTTTCCACCCACTCAACCCATTTCATTAGCAAGAATCCATATGACTCACCTCTATTCTTCAAGATCTAAAGTTGCCTAGTCCTCAGCCACCCTACCATTCAATGCATAGTAAGTGGATAATACTATATTTATACCATCTCAAATATTGGTGACCCTAGAAATAAGTTCACCTATGTGCATAATTATTTCATCTCTAGCCACTTTAGTTACAAAAATCATTCTATATACTCCCCATTCACAACCTACCACCACTACCATCATCACTCCTAATATATATCACAAGATGATCTAGGCAAGAGTATTAAGAAGAAGCAAAAGGTATCCCCAACTACTCATCCACCCATTTCTCCTCTTATCTTTCATATGCCTCCCTTTTCCATTATCCTAGGTGTCAAAGGATTTGGATTTAACTAACCAATTTCTTCATTCATTTTTAATATTCCTCTCCCTATCATTATGAGCCCACAATTCAATTTGACCCGAAGCCAATGACATGCCTAGATGTTCATGCCTTCCCTATTTATCCTTTCCTCTTTTTCCCCCATGCCTCCTCCTCCTAATACATTTCTCTCTTCCTTATTTAACTTCACTTCATCTATTCCTCCTCTTTCGATTCCTCCACCTTCTACCTCTATCTCTACCACCCCACCTTTACCCCCTTCTACCTTGGTTATTTACACAAGATTAAAAAGACCCAATATGATCTTGTAGGGTGATTTGTAGGTCTAGTGGGAGTTTGATAGGAACTCAGGTAACATGAGGAGGATCCTCACTTAGAAATTCACTCAAATAGGAGACCTAGTGGTGTGGAAAATAAATCATGACCTCTTATTTTTCATTAAGGTGAGAAAATATAATGGATAAGAAAAGGTGGATAAGGATCTAGTATCCATGCTTTGAGGCATTCATAAAATGTCCGAGAATATTATGGAGGGCATGAAGGAGCAATTTCAAGGGATCTAAGTGTATGTAAAGATAATTTTTCCTATATAATTGATTGTTTGGGTTAAAGAGACCTTTGTGAAACTCTTTATAGCTCTCAAATAAGTGATCAAAACATTTACCATGATCGAGGAGCACCTCATGTGAGCACAGACATACTTAGATAGGATTGCTTGCATGGACATTAAGTGTAAAAGTCTCATTATGCTTATTAACAAGGGCATGTTCTTAGAGATAAAAAATCATTTACATTTTTGACCTAAATATATATCAAACTTATGTTGGGATCATGAGAGACCTAATTAAAGAGTACTTAGAAGTGGCATAGATAGTCATGGAACATCTTGAAGAAGGAAATGAATAGATATTGACTTACTTCAATGAAGTCAACATCATAGTGTTATTCCATATATATGGAAACTTTATAGATAGAGGAGAATTAGATATTCACCTCAACCATTTCAACTAGGTCATGAGGATAAAGATGAAAAAGGCTAATAAGGCTAGAGCCAAGGAAATTATAGAGCTCTTGACCTAGTCCATAGTAAACATTAGCTAGGTTTCAAAGCTAAATTTTACCTTAAGGCCTTACTCTAAGTGCATTAATGACTATTATCCCAATTAAAGGTAATATTATGGGATCCTCCCATACATTTGGCCAAGCTAAACATGGAACTTGATTTGGTGGTAGCCACACTCACTGCCAAGAAGGCACAACCTAAGTAGTTGGAAGATGGTTCTTCTCCATCTCCTTAGCTAATCAACTAAGTGGGCCCCCTAACATCTTTTGGGGGAAGTGGGGAATAATTTTTTTTTCTTTTTGAATCTTTATAGTTGTAAAAACTTTAGGTGGCCATCATGGATAAAGATGGGAATATTTTTCTACTTTGAGGCAAGCCCCATCCTTATCTATATATGTAGACTACTTTACCTTGTAATGGTTAGCATTTTTATGTAAAGAAACTCTATTAAAATGGATGTAAATTTCATACTTTATGTTAAATTAGCTGTTTATTTAAGAATGTGGTCCATTATTTTTATCATTTGAATGAATTCTTGTGCTAGAGGATTGACCCTATGATTTGATATTAATAATGAATTAAATAATTGGAATGTTCTTTGATTTTTTAACTCATTTATCAATTGTTCTCATTTTCTTAGTAACACTAGTAACTTTTACACTTAAATCTATAGATTATTTGTGGATATCCTATGTGTAATTTTCTATATGATTTTTTATGTTTATAATTAGTGGATAATTCATAGATTAAGCATTCCTTTTTTGTCCTTAGACTCTATCCCCATGTGATGATGAGTTTGAGACCTTGGTGAAACTCAACACACAGTGGTGTAATTATGGTTGGGAACATAAATTAGTTATTGAAGCATTAATACCCTTTAAATCTTAGAAACATCCTTTTTTGCCTTATCTTACTCTCCTTTTTTGTGTTTGTTTTATGAATCTGAATAAGTCCATCCTTTTCATTTATAAATTGATAAAGTGAAACCTATTATTGCATGTGATTGGAATTGGTAGAACAAGGTGATGGTTATAATTTCTCTATTAAACTAGTATTAGATCCCTAGTGATAGCACCGCATCTCTTAGGGACTCATTTTAAGTAGGTTATATCATAGATCCCAATACATACAACCATTCCCTAGATTAAACTAGTTTCAATATTAAAATAGAGGATGAAGGTCCTTTATTATTCCAAAGTTCATCCTAAACACTTAATCTCATAAGTGTCTTAGGATAGGATTTTGGACTAGATAATATATAGAACTAAAAGAAGACCTTAGAGAGTAATTACTAGTAAGAATCTCATCCTTGAAATAATATTTTATTAATTTGATCTTTCTACCCCTTATTTATGCTTTCCTTATTGTTGTGTGCTTCAAACACACATAATAATAGTTGGTGCTAGAAGGAGGGATGATAAATAAACCCTAACTCATGGATCTAACTTTCAATAACATGAGGCCTACTACTCTAATCACCATACCTAGATCCTACTATGGAATAATAATTATTTCACCCTTGTAATTCCATAAGAGAGTTTAATTTTGGTGAAAATAGACCTAGAACTATGGTTATTTTGACTATCTCATCCTCTCAATCTATCCAAATAGACCACCCATAATGCCTTCCACCATGTCTTGATTATTCAGGTCAGTTATTAGTGTTCCCAGAGTCATCCATGACCCTCCTATAAAACCATAAATACACCTTCCACATTTGACACCCATTGTGGGATGGATTTTTGAAGATCATGTAACCTCATATGATACCACCCTAAGGATCCTAAATATGAAACATGAGGATTTAGCTTACATGATATTCTCATTCACTTGGATGGATGTGTTGATGCTTCTAAATGTACCATAGGTGCTTTTAGTGTTCAAAAAATACTACTCATTTTAGAATTCTAAAAATTCAAGACATGAGTTATAGGTATTTGGAAATTATGATGCATGTGGTGAAATAGTAGTAGAGTAAATTAGATTATTCCAAAAATTTATATTATTTTATGGTTGGGAGCCACCTTGGTTCAACCTTGTTGATAAATTCCTAGTCAAATATTGATGTCACACTAAACTAAATGGATATTTACAGTGAAATTTAAGATATATTGAAGATCTTTGTAAAAAAGAGAAAAGAGGAGAGGGTAAATAAGAAAGGAAACAAATGTGATTGTAAGTCTTTACCTCAAACATTATGACAATGTTTTAGTTTCTTAAACATACATCTAAACCAATATATAATTTAAAATAGATAGAGCTCAATTTTCATTACAAACCAAGCTAATTTCTATGTATAAATTAAAATTAAAAGTAATAATCAAGTTTACTTTTAATATTTTGTTTCTATATCTAAATATATGATGCACATCTTTGATATAGGACAAATTAAAGTGAACCAACTCATAATTTTTCCAACTAACCTAGAAAATCACAAATTAGAAAGCTTGTAAATGAGTTAATGTAGTTTAAAAATTAAAGAAACCATTCAAATCTAAGATTTAGGTAAAAATTGAGAGAAAATATACAACTATCAATACAATTAGATAGACAATATTTGCAAAATTACTTTAGCTATATTAATTGATGTGAGTATACAATTTTTCTAAAAAATCTCTCTTTACAAAATGATAACACTACCTATTTATAGAAAACATAGGTGGTGTACTAGTTAGTTCTCAAGATACATATGTTTACATTAAGGACAACTATCCTTTTGTGAAAATTCTATTATACACATGACCTTCTTTGTTGGACTAACCTAAAACTATATATGCTTACAAGATAACATATAACTATACAATAAAATATTCCATTTTTACAAAATGTACGTAGAATTACAATATATAAAATCTTTTATTGGGTTGGTGGTGGGCCTCCTTAGTGTTATTATTTTAGGATGTCATTATATTTAGTATGTTGTTCATTGATCATCTCAAGATCTATTGTAAGATTCATCAAACATTCATTTCCTTGACATGCCAATTTGTCAAATTATTTATCATTCCTTAGCATGGATTCCTTAATTATCCAAGCCTCTATTATTATCTCTCTTTAATTAAATATGAGATCCATTAATCTATGGTTATCATTGCTTTATTGGCCATGGCTCTTCCCTTTTATCTCCTAGATGTTGGTGGTGGCTCTTTGCTTGAACTCTTTATCATCAATCAACCCCATAGCAATGGGATGTGAAGATTCTATCAACATTATTCCCAAAAGTTTCTCAATCCTAATAATCAGAGATTCATCCTCCCTTATGAGATAATTGACATCATTATTCCATGTGATCAATTCCTAGACCTTATCAACAACAATGCCTAAGATGGAACTTAAGTGTCCCAGACTAAAAATCCTAAAGTCTAGAATCTTTCTCTTTACTTGTACATTGATGAGCTCAATAATTGGTCCTCTAAAGCTTTCCACTAGATGACCAAATCCTTAGCTACTTGAACTTGTTTCATTAAGGCATCATATTTGAGCTTCATGGCTTTCAAGGCCTCAAACATGTCAAATAAGGGTTCATCAAGCATCTTTATCATTTCATCATGAACAAAGAAGATAGCTTGGGTCTTTAGGTTTTATTTTTCCATCCTCAAGTTGTCAATTTGTTTCTTCAATCCCCTAATTCTATCCATTACATATATTTATTGGGCTCCAAGTAGGCTCTCCACATCCTCCTAATGGATGTGATGTTCTCCCACTACTTGTTTGCTAATTGGAGTTAGGCCTGTGAAAGGTTCCACCTTTTGAAAGGTGAACTCCTCAGTACCCACCATAACTTTCCTTTTTGTGATCTTTTCCAAGATTATGGTATTTAGATTGAATAAAATAGTAGCGGTAGGCTCAATTATATGGGTGGATTCTATGATTTACACTTTGGTTCCATTAGATTCTACAAGAGGATCCATTCTCTTTCCACCAACTTTTTTTCCTTCAACTATTCTTCTATCTTCTTACTTCTTCATCATTTCCACAATCTAGAACAAGAGGTCCTTATAAATTTTGATACTTTTAGTTAATTCCCATGAATGGGACATATAAATAATATTTTTTAACTTCCCATATATGAACCAATCAGGAATGACTAGTACATGGATGGGGAATTCATCACTGAATAAATTTATTTCCTAGGCTAGTTGCACAAAGGGGATCGTTGAGCTTTGGGAACTAGTGGAGACAAGGGCCAAATCAACCTTCCTCTTCCTTTGGCTAGGTGTAGTGACTAAATCTAGTTCATTCTCCTTCCCTTTCTCTTTCTTAGCCTCTTCCAATTGTCCAGGGGCCTTTACAAGTTACCCTATTTAGGGAGCAGGGTATTCCTCTATTTTCCTTATCTAACCCATAAATATATTTAAGAGCCTTGAAGACTTCCTATATTGTCTCATATGCCTCAAGACCCACCATGTCTAAATGATCCACTAGAGGTGGAGGTTGTTGAGTAGTACCTAAACATGAATCTCACTCTCCTAGTCTTTCTTCCTATGGTTGTTTACCAGGGTATTAAGGAGGTGCTAGAACTATCTGAGGGGGTGTTTGTGATGGTGAAACCTCTACTTGGGAAGATCCTTAAGGTGGTATTGAGGTATAAGGTATAAAATGATATTGAAGAGGGTGCATTTTCTAAATGTCCTTTGTTGGCTTTTGCTCATGTGTCAACTGATGCTCTAGTTTAGCATTACACTCTCTCAATCTTGCCAACACCTCCTCAAAACCACTTACCCTAGTGTAAATGTGGTAAAAAAATATAATTTGATGCTCATATACATATTTGAACATATTATTATCTTACAAATGATTCCTTACTATTCTTTTAGGGTCTAATGTTCTATGTTCATCCATTTGGAAGATAAAGGATCCTCTTTGCCTGGACATGATATCTATTTTCTTCCAATATTGTAATGTGGTCCTTCCAATTATAATAGGGAAGGGATGGAGGATTCCCTTATTATTTTATTTGTAAAACACATGAATCCCATTTATTATCTAGAAGGTTATTTCTTGCTTAGTAAGCTTGGGTGGCACATAGATATGAAGTCTAAAAGGTGAGGACATGGTTCCCTCAATCCTTATCATGGTGCAGTCTAGATAGTACCATACATCCTCCATCATCTCTAGATATCTCTTGATTAATGGGTACATCTTAGGCATAGGAGAGTTAGTGATAACCTTAAGCAAGGAGGGATATATGTCATCACAAATGAATTTCTTGTGGTTTCTATATTTGAAGATATAGAGTTTGGAGTAATGGTGAGAAACTAAGATTCTATTGCTAGGAGACTAATTATTGATATGGGGGAACTTGGTGGAGGTTATAAAGACATTAAGAAGGTAGTAAATCATGAAAAATTATCTAATGGTTTTTCTCTTGATGGTTGTGAATCACCTACCAAGGTGGATACTTATCATTTCCACAATGGGAGGGGTGAGTTGTTGTTTAACTAGGAAGTATACATATGAAACCTAGGTAGTATTAACATAGGTAGTTGTGGTAGTTCTATAAATTATATTTAGTAAGGTCATAATAACCCTAATCCCTTTCCAAAATTGGGCAATTATAACTCTACCTTGGAAGTCTCTAAAAATAAAGTTTCCATAATTGAGCCAAGGTTTAAGGATGGTATCTAGGTCATTTTTGGTGGTCCAATCCTTAATTATGGGAAATAATACATGGGACCAAGGGAGATTATAGTAACCCTAAAAGGCTATAAGGGAAATATAAGTTACTCTCTTGGAGGTTCCATCCCTAAAAATATAGTCCTCATCTATTCTAAAATCAATAAAAAGAGGACCAAGAACATCTATGCAATAAAGTACCTATGGTTTGGTAGCTACATGGTGGAGACCAACTAATTGAATTGCTACCAAGTCCTTGTATCTGATGTTGATTTATTAAATTATCCTCTTGTTATATGTGAGGGGTTACATTTCATCATTTTTGAATAAGAGCTCAGACCATTTTTTGTACTCATTGTTCAATACCTCAGTTTCCAAATCTATATCCTTGAAAACTCTACCCAAATGGTCTATAGAAAGGTAGAGTTTGACCTCTTCCTATTGCCATGGCTTATAAACCCCTTAAAAAGTGTAGCACCAAATTTTTATAAACAATTAGATTGTTCTTTTGTATTTGAAATCAATTACCAAACTTGAATTATAATTTGGCCACTCACAGGTCCCCCTTTTATGCAAGTTTTAGGTTTTTTAGGAGATTTAATGGTGGAAGTGACTTGGATTAAGGCTTGTTTGTGTCTCAAGATCTGATTGAGACTCACCTTTATACCTTTGAATTTACAAGTTGATAAAATCCAATTTATATCATATTTTCCTATATGGATCTTATGTGGCCTCCATTTGGCTTCTTTTCATGGCAATTTTCATATTTGCCTATGTGGGAACTAGTTGTTAGCCTTTGAATTCTTCCTTTTGTTTTACATCATTAGATCAAGATCTATAGCTTCAATGTAGACCATTGATTAAAATCCTAGGGATTTTATCTTATTGGTTTCTATGAGCTTCTAGTCCCATAATTATGCCACTTGACATATTGTTGTGTTATTGATCCCCTCTCTCTGAGATTGCTCCATGTGTCGAGTCCTCAGGCCTTCTAATTTTTGCTTAAAGATTTTGCACCATTGGATCCAATTGGTATGAGCAAGTAGAGGCTATTGGTTTCTGAAAGATGCATGATGCTTACATTAGTATAAGGATCCAATAAAGACTTAGGTTAAATAATTTAGCCTAATTTTATTCAAAAAATAAATACAAGGCCCATTAAAACTCAAAACATGCCCCCTTTACTTAGGAAAAAATATTTATTTATCTTAAATTTTATGGTCTCGCTTGTGTCATAGGCATCCTTGTAGAGGTCAAATCACATGAGCACAAACATCAAATTTAAATTCATGAAGTACTTATGGTTAAATGCAAGAGTGACATGTGGTGTCTTCATGGAGATTCTTAGGGTCATAGATTCAATGTGCTTTGTCAGATCAAAAGAGTGATAGCCATTGGATTGAGATCTAAGGATTTACATGTGATTGGCTACATTAAATATCTAGGACCCTTGCTAATGCATTTAGGTATGAGTGGTTTCCACTTAGTGACTTTTTAGAGATTAGACCTTTTAACCTTTGACTTACACCATCAGATCAGACTTTATAATGAAGTGTAGATCATTGGATCTCCTTTAGTCATGCATCATTGGATCAAAATGCCTGATCAAGCATGAGTGGTTAGATCCTATAAGATGCACAATGTTTATGTTAATACCATCAATCAATAAGATTGTACTATTTTTTTATTATAAGGCCCCATTCATATTAATAAATACAAATGGGTCTTAGGATAAAAACTTAGGCTAACTTGTTTAAATAAAAAAAGGGTTTCGGCTTAGGAAGTAAAAAGGGGGTCTTGTTGAGGTATTCCATGGGGTGGTTAGGACAAAATGAAGATATTTAAAAGAATATTGAAGGACTTATTCTTAATTTTAGATTAAGGTTTAATAAAATTAATAAAAGAGAATAATTTTTCATATAAAATTAAGCTTAGATCTAAAATATTCTTTTGAATATTCCCACCAAATGATTCCCTCCACAATTTAAATTCAAATTTTGAGGTTTCCACACCTAGGGTTTTAAACTAAGTATTTATTAGGAAGGTACCAAGGTTAAGATTTAGTAAACCACTACTAGCAAGACTCTAGTGAATCATTGCTTGGTAAAAACTAGTATTTTCCCTAAAACCTACAATGCTTACAAAACTAGACAAAGTGTTATAAGCATTAAGTACACTAAGGTTGAAGTGGAAAAAACCATCTTATCAAAATGCATGATCTTAAAATTCTACTAAAACCCAAGAGTAAGGTAATATTAATAACAAAGTTTCAAACATCTCAAGGGCCCCAATTTTTAGAATTAGGGGTATGTTGGCCCTAATAAATGGCGACTCATGGGGGAAACATAGCCAAATGATAGAACTTAGATACTCTAGTTTAGGTCAATAATTAGGTCCTTTACTCTAGCGGACCTATGTCATCATTCAAGGTCTATTCATGGTTCAAATCAAGCTTTGTACCTACAAAATTGAGTTTAAAATACTACTAGGACATAGTCATGTTATGTGTGTGATTTGATTCCACTTACTATTTTCCATGGGATTTAGGGAACAACTTATAGGTTTCATGCCCTTAATCATTTGTACTGGCTAGTAGGCTTATTTAGGCATTTTAAGGAGGATTTTATTTTAGTTTAGGAAGGCTTGGGAATTTCTCTACTATTAGCCAGGAATTTATGGCCCTAATAGACATGCCTTGGGCTCCACTCAAGGCCTTGCTCCACTACCAACCAAGTATCTATAGCCCCAGTGGAGATTACCTAAATCACCCATGCTTGAAAAGCTTCATATTTTGCACTAAATTATTATTTTTTACATTTTTTGAGATATATTTAATGCTTTTAACAAGGTTGGGAACCAAGGTAGCTAGGTTTAAGGATTGTAGCCCAGTGTTTTGATTTCATAAATCACCTATAGTTGTCACCGTTATCCCAGGCAAGGATGTCTTATTAAGTGAAAACATGGTTTTATCCTAATCGAATAAACTTTATTTTATAAGTTCAATTATTTGTTAATTCCATATTCAAATCCCAATAATATCGAGGTTTGCATAAAACATGGGATCTCTTCATTGGCCTTTACCATTTTCCTTCTGTTATAGCACCAAGCTCACATTTTAGGTTTGTGGTCATTATAAGCAAGGGGTTCATACTATAATTAGTGAAACCTTGGAAATTTAAGGGAGACAAGATATTTTGAGCACCAAAATATCTCTAAAAAGGCTAATTAAATCCAAGGAACAAAGAAAAAAATAGAAAAATAGAAGCACCAAAGCAAGAAATAACAGGAAACAAAGAAGGCAAGAAATAAAAAGGCAAACAAATATATAAAAATAGGACAAGAAAGAAGATAATAAAAGAAACTAACTAGCCTACCTACTATAGCTTAAATGGTATTATAGATTTTATTCCATGAATACCCCTAGTAAAGCTGCATCAAAGTAATGCTTGAGACATTTATCATTGATGGGTAAGGTGAATTCTACTCCTTGAAGGTATTTTAGCTTGAAATAGTTGTTTCCAAGTGTGTTAGTGATTTGATATGTGCTAATCCATAGAGGTTTGAATTTTCCATGCTTGCCTTTGGGTTCAGATGCCTTGTCCCAAAGGAGGACTAGGTCTCTCTATCTGAATACTTTCACTTTTGACCTTTTGTCAAACCATATTTTGATTCTGGTTTGATGATTACTAAAGTTAACAAAGGCTTCCTCCCTTGTATCTTCCATCTGACTAATGTCTAGCAACCTATAATTTATAAGTTCTTGACTCTCTTCCATGTATTCCTACATAAAACCTAAATGTGGGTAACTTGAGGGTGATAGGGAAAATAGGTTCTTGGCCATACACCAATAGGAATGGTGATGCCTTTAGGGATTATATTATTATGATCCTATCTACCTTGAGATCATATTTGAGGAGCTTGTGCCAAGATATAGGTTTATCTTTAGCTAATTTTTTGATTGCCTTGATCAAATTCTTGTTAGTGGACTCAAGAAATCCATTTCCCTAGGGGTAATGATTTGAAAAAAACTTTAGAGAAATTTCATTATCATAGGCCCATTATATCATCTCTATAGATACAAAATTTGATCCATTATCACATACCAAAGAGACTAGGGTTCAAAATCTAGTGCAAATGTTTTCTTCTAGGAAGCTAGTCACTTCTTTTATCTTACATTGTTTGGTGGATATAACTTTAGTCTGCTTTGTGTAATAATCTATAGTAGTTAGGATATATTTATGGCCCTTAAAATAATTAGGGTTGATTACTCCTATGAAATCCAATACCCATTATGCATAGGGCTTGTCAGTCATCACTAGTTGTAAAGGCATGACTACCTTTGGTTCTTTGGTGTTAAAGACTTGAAAAGAATGGCATTCTCTCACATGTTTGTGAGCATCCTTGAAAATTGTAGGCCAATAGTAACCAGCCCTTAGGATTTGGTGGGTTATTCTTCTTGATGGGTGTCAACTACCCATATTTTTATGGAAAGTACTCATGATTTTATAAGCTTCTTCTTTGGATACACACCTTAAATAGACTCTTTAAAAGTTATATATATATAATACTCTATCCTTAATCAAATAGTGAGAAACTTTAATTCTTCGGGCCCTCTTCTTCTCTCTTATAAGTCCTACAAGATAAAAACCATTAATCAATAACTAAATCAAGGAATCATACCACTCATTAGGATGGAATTCTTATTGTTTAACCTACAAGATATGTAGTTTGGGGTTGACATTGGTAATCATCTATACCAGGCCTTGACACCTTACCAACTTAGCAATTTTCATTTTTATATCATACTCTTTTAGGACTGACATCCACTTGCCTCTATGCTCACCCAATTCATTTTGACTCAACATGAGTATTGTGGTAGGTTATGGTAAGATAGCATGTACTTTGTTCCTAAGGATGTAATGCCTAAACTTCTTTACTAATTTCACTAGTGCATATGCCTACTTATCAATTAGGGAATAATTTAGTTAAACATTCTTGAAAATGGTACTCATAAAATAAATTGGGTGATCATTCCCATCAACTTTATAAGTTAGGACTGATGCCATGGTGTGATCGGAAGTAAATGAGTACAAATAAAAGTCACTTGAAAATTTTAGACTTATCAATACTGGGGCTTGACTGATTGCTTCTTTGATACTATTAAATGCTTTCTTAGACTCCTCATTATAAGTATTCATGACATCATTCTTAAGCATGTCATTCATTGGTTTGACAATATCAACAAACCTTGAAATGAATTTCTTCACAAATTTTATCTTGCCAAAGAATGGCTTTAGTTCTTTCTGACTATTTGGGAGCTCTATCTTGGAGATGGCTTACACCCTTTCAGGATCTATAGAGATCCCATCCTTAGTGATAACATGACCTATCAACTTCCCTTCAGTAACATAAAAGATGTTTTTCTTAGGGTTAAGATAAATACCATATCTTTTGCATCTCTCAAATACTTATTAAAGGTGTGTGAAATGATCTTCTCTATTTTTAGAGAATATTGTTAGGTCATCCATGTATATTATGATGCATTTTCTAGCTAAACCCTAGAAATCATGGTCCATGGCTCTTTGAAAGGTATCCCCTAAATTGATTATCCTAAAGGGCATGCTTTTATAACCAAAAGTTCCCCACTCAGTGGTAAAGGTTTTCTTCATTCTATCTTCTCTATTGAATAACACATGGTTATACCCTGATAAGCCATCAAGGAAGGACATCATGGTTACCTAAAACAACATATATTACTTACTCTAGAGAAAGAAAGGGGTAATTTTCCTTTTTTGATGATTTTTTTAGGTTACTAAAGTCAATTCATAACCTAATTTTACCATTCTTCTTTCTGATTGGGACTAGAGTGGTAACTCAAGTGGAGTTTTGAATGGGAAACACAATCCTTACATCCATTAACTTCTTGAATTCTTTATATATCATGGGCTCTAGGACAGGGTTAATAGGCCTCTATTTTTTTGTAAAGGGTTTAAAACTCTCCTTGAAGGGTATATTATGGGTGATAACCATTAGATCAAATATCTTTAGATCATCATAATACTAGGCTATTACGTCCTTGTACTTGGTGAATAACTCTCTAGATTTTTTGTTCTCCATTTATATGAAAGCCTTCCCCACATTAACCTATTTGAGTTGATCTTGGGGTCCAAGATTTATTGCATTTTAGTCCTTCAAATTTACCTTAGGGACCTTAGGATTTTATATGAGTTTGTCTTGGTCAAACAATATTTCTAGTAAAACCATCCCTTTAGGTATCTTGTTATCACTTAGCTAGATTTGCCACTAAATTCCCTTTCAGGGGTATCCCCATCAGATTCATCAATAATATGAGTTTTAAAATCTCTCGAGTTAGTCATTAATTATAAAATCTACTGATCATCATTGAAGACTTGGAAGTGGTTCACATTATCTAACACTAAGGGGTAGGGTACTAGCTCAATACTAAAGTTAGGATAATCTTGATTAGGCCTAAGGATGTTTGTAGTAGAAGCCAACCCATCAACAACTTTGTTTTCATCTCTAGGGATAGAGAGGATGTTAAATGCCTCAAAAGACTCTATTCAGTCCCAAAATCTAAACTTAGACCTTTTGAGGTATGATAGTTTACATTGATACTTGATTCTCACTTGGTTGACTACAAGTTCAGAGTCTCCATAAACTAGTAACTCTTTAAATTTATTTTTAATAACAAATTACAACCCTAAAATGAGAGCCTCATATTTAGCTAGGTTATTGGTGCATGGGAATTATAGTCTATAAGATGGATGATATTGCTTATCATCAGGATCTAATAAAACAATACCAACTCTAGATCTAGACTTGTATTTAGCACCATCAACATAAAGTTTCCATAAACTAGGTCTAGTAGGAGTGTCTTGGGAACCAACCACTTATTTAGTCTTTAAGGTGAAGACTCCTAAGTTAGAATCAAGAAAGTTCACCCTTCAATTAATAGCATTGTACTTAGTTATCATGTGTTTCATCTTTGTTTCTCTTTCCACTCTTATTTAATTTGGGTCACTTTTCCAAGGTAGCCATAGGTGTGAACAATCATTAGACATATATCCATTCAAGGTTTTGGTCCACTCTATACTTAAAATTAGTCTATATGCATTGGGAATGTCTATTACTTAAATGTTAATAAATTATTACACTCTAAGTTCACTAGCCAACTGCATGTGTACATTTAATAGTTCCTCAATGACTTTGACCCTTGAGTTGTCAAATTGGGTAACCACCCTATCATACTTGATTGGAGTCAATCCTAATTACTTGTAAATTCCTACAAGCATGATATTTGTTAAAGCCCTATAATATAGAAGGTAATTATGGAGGTTTTTACCAAATATCTTGACTGTGAGAAGGAATAGGGGGATTCTGCCTTAGCTTCTTGTATGTTTAAATTTGCACTATCAGCCTTGGGTGGCCTCCCAAGTTTCTTAGACAAAGGCTTTAATAATAAGTCTCTTTGTTTAGTAATTTGAGTTAAATCATGCAAGGTAATATTGGCCTTAATTTTATTCATGTCTTCAACACTATTGTAGCCAGTCTTACTTGGTGAATTAGTACTAGGCTTGGAGGAACTTCCTTTGGGTGGCTCAGGGTCATTCCTTGAATTAGTGTTAGGAGAGGTCCCATAGTTATTAGGAGGAGTTGAAGTGGTCAAATATTTCTTCTATTCCCTATTCTTTAGAGGGTATGTCTTCAAGAATTGTTGGAATACTTGAATTTTATTAGGAATGTTCTCAGGTTCATTATCTTCTTAAAAATGGAATTAGAAGGTTTCTACCATGTGAACCTGGTCTAAAGACTTAGAGCTAGAAGCATTTGTATCACTATCCTTATTAGGGACCACTTCAAATGTATCTAGTTCTTCCTAAAAAGCTTTAAAGGCTTTGTAGAATTCAATGCAATCAATCTCACCATGCTTATCAATAGCATGCACTCTATAGTAGTTAGGCAAAGAAATGTTTGTGAGATTAATGTCCATGGTTTTATTACTAGCAAAGGGTTCATTAGTCTTATTTATATTGTAGAATATATCATTGTGAAACCCATTTCCTAGTCTATTAAACTTTTGGAAAGTAAAGTTCCTTCTGGATCTTTCACCAATATTACCAACTTGTTTTTGCAATTGGATAAAATTGATCCTAAATTTTGAATAATTTTTAATATAGACTCATTATCATTCTTAGGGGTCTCGAAATTATAGACCTGATTATTACTTGAACCAGGAGTTGGTATTAAGGTCTTTTGATCATTAGTGGAAGATCCATTAGTATCTTGGTGACTCAAGAATCCTAGATTTTGATTAGGAGCAACATAACTAATGGGAAAAATGTTTAGGGTTAGGATTTGATTAAGAGCTAGGGTGTTTTGGTTATTAGTTGGAAAAAAAATTAGAGCGGGTACTTATGGGTTAACATTGGGAATGGAGTAAGCCATTTGGCCTTGTGGTTGTATCTAATTATTGATAACCACTACCTTAAAATAGGATTGGGATAATGAAGCTATAAATAGGATAGATCTATTTATAAATACAAAATTCATAGGATCTACTACAACTTTGTAGATCTCCAGGGCTAAAACATCATTAGGTTTTTAAGGTTCCATAGTCTTGCTATACATTTTTTGGAATCTGGCATTGAAAGATCTTATAGGCTCACTAGAATCTCTTTTGATGGTTGTGAATTGATGATAAATAACATAATAACTAATAATATTACCAAATTTATCAAATAAAATGGTGTCATTATCATTATCAGCCAAATTGAGGAACCATTCATCTGTTACATATTTTAAAGTAAAGGGAAATAGTCTTCACACTACATCCTCATGTATGAAATTTAATAACCTCAAAGTATATTTAAAAGACTTAACATATTCCTCCATAGTTATGACACTAGTATGACTAAATATGGGCAAATATTTCTTAAGATTACATGATAAATCATGGACTACCCCTTATAAATTAATGGGGGAACTCCCTAACCAAGCCATACCTAGATGGGGTCGAAATACAAAGGTCCATTGAATAGGAGAAGTGGGTAAAGACTTGGAAAGCATTCATCTACCTTTATAATGCCTAGTTCTCCAATGACTTTGTAGCTCAAGTAAAGGCTCTCTTATTTTTTAGCATGATCTGGTGTGAATTCTAGGCAATTCTAGCTTGAAGATTTGATATCTTGTTTGAAATATGATGTATCAAGTTGATATTTACAAGAAGAAAGGACTTGACATGCATACTAGGCTAATTATATAAATATCTGCATAAAAAAATGACAAAGGACATCAAATTTCCACAAAGGTAGCTCGAGGATGCATCTTCTTGTGCAAAGATAATTGATCTTTATAAGTTTGAGTTTGAGATGAATAACAATTTGTAAGGGATCACCTGATATTTGATCATAATAAGATGTTCTAATTTAAAATGTTGTAGATCTTAAAATTCAAAACTATATTTACCAAAATTAGCAATCATTTATAAAAAAAACTATGATATTTACCTTATCAAATCACAAAGATATGTCAGAAACCTCCAAGACTACCAACCTTTACACTTGAGATCAAAGATCTACTCAAAAGACACAAAGATGACACCAGTTCTTGGCTAATTAGCAGCAAGGCCCTCCTTCTAGTGCCAATGAAGCTTTTCCTATTGATACTTAAAGATGTACATGTGTTTTTAGTGTTCAAAAAACACTACTCATTTTAGAATTCTAAAAATTCAAGGCATGAGTTTCAAGTATTTGGAAATAATGATGCTTGTGGTGAAATAATAGTATAGTAAAGTAGATTGTTCCATAAATTTATTTTATTTGGTGGTTGGGAGCCATTATGGTTCAGCCTTGTTGATAGATTCATAGTCAAAGATTGATTGTGTACTAAACTAAATGGATATTTATAGTGAAATTTAAGCTATAGTGAAAATCTTTGTAAAAAAAGAGAAAAGAGGAGAGGGTAATGTAGAAAGGAAATAAATGTGATTGTAAGTCTTTGCCTTATACATTATGACAAAGTTTTAGTTTTTTAAACATACATCTAAACTAGTCTATAATGTAAAATAGCTAGAGCTCAATTTTCATTACAAGGTAGGCCAATTTTTAAGGATAAATTTAAATTACAAGTAAGAATCAAGTTTACTTTTAATATTTTGTTTCTTTATCTAACTAGCTGATGCACATCTTTGATATATGATAAATTAAAGAGAAGCAACTCATGATATTTCTAACTAACCTAGAAAAACATAGACTAAAAACCCTATAAATGAGTTAATATAGTTTAAGAATTAAAGAAAGCATTCAAATCTAAGATCTAGACAAACAATTGAGAGGAAAGATAGAACTATCAATACAACTAGACAAATAATCCTTGTATAATTCTTTGAGCTATATTAATTAATGTTTGTATATAATTTTACTCAAAAATCTCTCTTTACAAAATGCTAACACTTCTTATTTATAGAAAATGTAGGTGGTGTACTAGTCATTTTTCAAGATACATATGTTTACATTAAGGATAGTTGTCCTTTTGTGACAATTCTATTATACACATGACCTTTTATGTTGGACTGACCTAAAACTATATATGCTAAAAAGATAGCATATAACTATACAATAGAATATTCCATTTTAAAAAAATGTATGCATAATTACAATGTATAAAATCTTCTATTGGGTTAGTGGTGGTCCTCTTGACTATCATTTTTGTAAGATGTCCTTAGCCTTAGTATGTTGTTCATTGATCATCTCAAGATCTACTACAGGGTTCATCAAACATTCATTTTCTTGATCTACCAATTTGTCAAATTCTTTATCATTCCTCAGCTTGTCTTCCTTGATGCTCTAGGCCTCTATTATTATCTCTCTTGAATTTAAAATGAGATCCATTACTCTATGGTTATCACTAATAGACTGGCCATGGCTCTTCCCTTTTATCTCCTAGATGCTAGCAGTGGATATCTATTTGAACTCTTTATCATCAATCAACCCCATAATAGTGGGTTGTGAATTTTTTATCAACATTATTCCCAATATTTTCTTAATCTTGTTGATTAGAGATTCATCCTCCCTTATGATCTCATTGAAATTGTTATGACATGTGCTCAATTCCTATACCTTATCAACAACAATGCCTAGGATGGTACTTAAGTGTCCCAGACTAATAGTCTATGAGTATAGGATCTATCTCTTTATTTATACATTGATGAGCTCAATAATTTGGTCCTCTAAATCCTACCACTAGATGACCAAATCCTTGGTTGCTTGAGCTTGTTGCATTAAGGCACCATCTCTAAGATTCATGGCCTTGAAGGCCTTAAATATGTCAAAGAAGGATTCACTAATCATATTTATCATTTCATTAGGAATAGAGAGGATGGCTAAGGTCTCTAGGTTTTTCTTCTCCATCCTCAAGTTGGTAATTTGTTGCTTTAATCCCCTAATTCTATTAATTACTTATGTTAATTGGGCTCCAACCAGGCTCTCTACATCCTCCTAATGGATGGGATGTTATCCTACTACTTAGTCTCCAATTGGAGTTAAGACTATGAAAGGTTACACCTTTTAAAAGGTGAACTCCTTAGTACCCACCATAAATTTCCTTGTGGTGATATTCTTCAAGCTTGTGGCATCTAGATTGAATAAAATGGTAATGGTAGGCTTAATTAACTAGGTGTCTTCTAGGATTTCCATTTTGGCTACATTGGATTCTCATAGAGCATCCATTCTCTTGACACCAGCTCTTTTTGCTTTCACTATTCTTATCTCTTCTTGCTCTTTCATCATTTCCATAATATTAGGCTAGAGGTCCTCATCAATGTTGATAATTTTAGTTAATTCCCATGAATGGGCCATAACATGAATCTTTTGTAACTTCCCATATATGAACCATTTAATAATGACTAGCCCATTGATTTGGAATTCATCACTAAAAAAATTTAGTTCCTAGTTTGGGTTCACAAAAGGGAGCATTGGAATTTTAGAACTAGTGGAGATAAGGGCCAACTCAGCTTTCCTCTTCCTTTGGCTAGGTGTAGTGACTAAAGCTTATTAATTCTCCTTCCCTTTCTCTTTCTCAACTTCTTCCAATTGTCTAAGGGCCTCTACAAGTTACCCTATTTTGGGAGAAAGTTCTTCCTTTGTTTCTTCATTATCTGACCCATAAATGTCTTCAAGATCCTCTAAGACTTCCTCTACTATCTCATATGGTTCAAGATACACCATGTATACATGCTCCAAGAGAGGTAGAGGTTGTTGGGGAGGACCTAAAGATGAAGCTCCCTCTCTTGGTATTTCTTCCATTGGTTGCTTACCAGGGTCTTGAAGAGGTGGTAGAACTATCTAAGGGAGTGCTTGTGATGGTGACACCTCTGATTGGGAAGATCCTTGAGGTGTTCTTGAGGTAGATGGTATAAAATGATATTAAATAGGGTGAATTTACCAAATTTACTCTATTGGCTTATGCTCATGTGTCAACCTATGCTCTAGTTTGGCATTACACTCTCTCAATCTTGCCAACACCTCCTCAAAATTGCTTGCCCTAGTATAAATGTGGTCAAAAACTCTAGGTTGATGCTCATATACATGTTTGAACATAATTTTGTCTTGAAAATTATTATTTACTATTATTTTAGGGTCCCACATTCTAAGTTCATCCATTTGGAGGATAAATGCTCATATTTGCCTAGACATGATGTCTATTTACTTTCAGTCTTGTAATGTGGTCCTTCCAATTATAATAGGGTAGGGATGGAGGATGCCCTTATTATTTTATTTACAAACCCCACCAATCCTATTGATAAGATAAAAGGTGATTTCCTACTTAACAAGCTTGGGTGGTACATAGACAAGGATTATAAATGGTGATGACATGGTTCCCTCAATCCTTATCATAGTGCAGTCTAGATAGTACCATACATCTCCCATCATTTTTAGATATCTATTGATTGGGGGGTGCATCCTAGGCATGGGAGAAATGGTGATAGCCTCAACTAAGGAGGGATAGATGCCATCATAAATGAATTTCATGTGGTTTCTATATTTGAAGATATGGAGTTTACAATAATGGTGAGAAACTAAGATTCTACTATTGAGAGACCAATTCTTGATATGGGCAAACCTAGTGGAGGCTAGCAAGCATCAAGTAGGTGGGACATCATGAAAAATTATCTATTAGTTTTTCTCTTGATGGTTTCAAATTGCTTACCAAGGTGGATACTTATCATTTCCCCAATGGGAGGGGTGAGTTCTTATTCAACTAGGAAGTATACATATGAAACCCAGGTAGTGTTGACATAGGTAGTTATGGCAGCTCAGTAAGGTCATAATAACCCTAATCCCTTCCCTAAATTGGGAAATTGGAATTCTACCTTAGAAGTCTTTGAAAATAAAGTTTCCTTGATTGAGCCAAGGTCTAAGGATGGTATCTAGGTTATTGTTGGTGGTCCAATCTTTAATTATGGGTAAATCCACATGGGACCAAGGGAGCTTATAATAACCCTCAAAGCACATAGGGGAAATATAATCTACTCTCTTGGATGTGTCATCCTTAACAATCTAGTCTTCATATATTCTATAATCAATAAAAATAAGAGCAAGAACATCTATGCAATGAAGTACCTCTAGTTTGGTAGCCATATGGTATGTTGTTCCCAAAATTTGTCACTCATTTTGGGATAACATATGAAATATTTTAGTCTTGTAGGCCAAAATTATCTCTTCCTTTCTAAAAAATTGTTTTAGGCATTCAAATTCTCCATTATTTAAGCTTTTTTAGATTGCTATGGACTCTATAGGCTTAAAACTACGGACTCTGTAGGCTTGAAACTATGGACTCTACAGGCTTGAAACTACGGACTCTGCAGGCTTGAAACTATAGACTCTGTAGGCTGGGTTCTATAGACTCATTTCTATGGACTCATTAGGTTCAAAAAGTTCAACTGCTTCAAGGTTCAATGGCTTCAAAACACTTAACAAAAAGAAGAAGGCTTGAACCATTGAACCGTTGAACCTTGAACCATTTTGGTTCAAAGGTTCAATGGGTTCAATAGTTCAAAGGTTTAACACGTGGTTGGTTTAAGCAGTCAAAAGACTTAGCCAAAATAAAGGATTCTGATAAAGAGATTGAACCATTGAACCAAAGTTGGTTTAATCAGTCAGTTCAATTGGTTGGTTCAAGGGACTGCCCCCAAAGCCAAAGGAACAAATGCCCTTATAGAGGGTAGTGAACTGAAGGTAGGTGCCCTTGTAGAGGGTAGGGAACATTGGTTCAAAGAAATAAAGAGAAGGTCAAAAGAGAATATTTCCTTTAGACTTTTTGTCTAATGAAATTATTAAGTGAAGGAACAGAAAGAATTCCTTTGGAAAGATTTTCCTCATAAAAGTGAATAAGACGAGAGAATTTTTTCAGACAAAAAGTCTAAAGGAATTCCTTCAAACTTTTATCTAAAGTAATTTTCCTAAAAGACAAAGGCCTAATGGAAAAAGACAAAGCCAAGGAAAGATTTCCTTTGGACAAAATGTTTGCAGGAATTACTTCAGGCATTTTGCTCGAAGAAATAGTTAAAAACCCAACAAGAAAATGGTTAAGGCAAGCAAAAATTTCCTTCAAAAAAAATGCCTAAAGGAATTTCTTTAGATATTTTGTCAGAAGGAATTGAAGCTTGAACACTCTCTAAAATAATTAAGCTTGAAGGCCACTCGAAGGACCCCAAAGGGTAGGTACCCTTGCGGGGGGCTCTCGGCACTGACAAAAAGGACCTTTCTCAAAGCCTGAAGGGACACCTTCCCTTTGGGGTGTTCTGAAGACACAAAGGATTGAAGGATTTTCAAGGCCTTGAAGGGACTTAGAAAGATAAAGGAAGCTATGATTAAACCAAAGTAGAGAATGAACCAATGAACCAATTGAACTTTGAACCAAAAGAGTTCAAAGTTCAATGGTTCAACAGGTTCAATGGTTCAAAGGGAGATAAAGACAAAGGAAAGAAGCAACAAAAGGATGATTCTAGAGAAAAGTTCAAAGGGATGGTTCAAGCAAAGAGAAAAGAAGTGTTTGAACCAAGGAAATGATAAACCAAAAAATCAATCAAGACCACTTAAACCATTGAACTATTGAACTGATGAATTTTCATAGGTTCATGGTTTAATATGATTCAAATAGCCAAAAACCATTGACGTCCTCACGAACATCAAATTTAAGGTAAGGGAATATCTGTTAGTTTTCAAATATAGCATGAAACTTAAAGGAAGAACCAAATGATTAGCTAAAAAGAGAGATCAAGACCTCAAATTGCTATAGGGAAGAGAGAACAATACAAAAATATTAGAAATATCTACAAGATATTTATTTCTAGTAGGTGAAATAGTTCACCAAGTAGTCATCTGAGCATGCCAAACCAAGGACGTGGCCTATTTTTCTTTCATGAATTAAAGGCAAAGTGGACAACTGCATAGACATTAAGAAAAAGACTAGACAACTAATACTTTGGAGGAGATAGATGAGATAAATTGGCATGCCATAGTTAAGGCTGATGCACTATTCCAAGTATGGTCCCTTGACAAAACTAAAATGCATTCAAGGCATTGATTGCAGCATGGGCCGTTTCATGGTGTAATGCACCAAGCCTTTTTGGGTGGCCATATATTGTAATCTCTTGCTTTATGCAAGAGAGACTTTTCCATTATACAAGTGAAACTATGCCAAAATAGAGAGGTGATTACTGAGAATTTGAGCTTAGATTGTTCATCATATTTCTTTGTTTGAATGAGAAATCAAGTTACTTTCAAAATTTGTGCTGTTATAGCTTGTGTCATTTTAGGAGATTGTTCTTATGTCTATTTCCTAAATGTATTCTTGTTTATCCAATTTAACAAGCAGAACTAGTGGAAGTAATCAAAAAGGTGTCTTGAAGCTAATTGTGGGAAGACTTTGTGCTGACTACAATTACCTTTGTGTGTGTTTATCTATTTTCTATTTTTGTAAAAAGAACCTTGGGATGACTTTATGCCCTCATTGTCCTCTATATTTCACTCTTTGGGCAGTTGAGGTATAGACTTTGTGTTATGCTTTAGTCTGTTGGTTACTATGCCCTTTGTTACCAGTTACTTGTCACTACCTAAAAGAACTTCTGCTATTTCCTGCAAGATCACTTCTAAAAGAAGAGAAGTGCCTTCAGTGTTTTCACCAAGATTTTCTCCTTTGCTTGTGAACATCATCTCTAAAAAAAGAGAGATGGATGGTGTTATTCTACCCCTAAGTGTTATTTTTTGCTTATATTTATAGTATATAGCTCCTCATTTAATAAGGAACCTCCCCTTGATGAGAGGAGAGATTTGTCTCTTTTTGATGTGGTAAACCTGCACACTTAGCTGACCAATCTCCCTTGCAGTGGTTTATAAGACCTATTTTGCTCATCAATTAGCTGATTGACAAAATATTCACCCAACAGTTTTTTGGTGACTCTACTAGGGAAGAACGCATAGTGTGAAGCCTCAATCTTTAGGCTAAAGTAAGGCCAGTTCTTTCCTATTTTTATTTTACAATCTGCTAACTCCACATTATACCAAAAACCAGAGAGCCCAAGGTGTTGTTGATCCTATTTTTGAGTTGGTGTAGTAGGGCAACTTTGATTTGTTCCCTCCCCAACTTCAAGTTCAATGATCTAGGAGTGTTCTTCCTACCCGTACTAGGTCACCAACACAAGGTAGAGCTACATTTTTTACTATTAGCAGAGCTTTTCCTATATGTACTCCACCTAGATTTGTTATCCCTCTTTCCATAATCCAATCATGGTAGGTCAAGGCCCTTGGGGTAACTCTTTTGGTCCACTCAATCTTACTCCACCTCTTCATGAACTACCATGCAGTTCAAGGAAGAATTTCCCCAAGTTCTTTGGAGATGGGAAAGTTCATTCTAATGAACACATTACAACCTTCAACATTGCCTATGGCATGATAGGTGTGGAATATGAAGACATAGCAGTCAGGCTATTTGTGGAAACACTACAAGGTGCTGCTACAGATTAGTTATAACATCTAAAAGTTTAGTCAGTGACTAATTGGGACACTCTTAAAGCCAAATTTGAAGCTAGGTTTAAGCCTATAGAAGATGCACATGTCTTGCTGGCCCAACTCACATAAATGAAGAAGGAGCATCATGAGCCTATGAGGGATTTCATAGCAAAGTTTGACAAGCTGAGGAATAGGATTCCTATAATTACTTAGCCAACACTTGATAACCTTAAATGCTACTTCATCAACTCACAACTGCTTGAAGTGAGCTTTCTATTGAGACAAGCTAGCCACATAGACCTTGTTATTGCTCAAGATTTGGCTATAAAAGTAGAAGATGACCTTATCTTGGTAGAAAAGATAAGGAGAGATTCTAACAGATGTAAATCCTCTTCATCTTTTGAATACTCACTTACAACCACCACTGATCTAATGGTGTAGAAGCTAGAAAATGAGTTGCTTGTTCTTAAAAAGCAAATGGTGCAAGGAGTGTCATCTGCTCCTCCATACAGAGATATAACAAGGAGGATGTTCCCTAATCAGTCATACCAAGGAAATGTTGCCAGGAATCAAGGGAAAATAAATCATCTTCCTCCCCCTCAGAGGAATAACCTTGCCATTGAAGCACCTCTAACTAATTCAGCAGTTGGATATCTTGAGGCTGAATCATATTTCTCTTTTTAGCCTGAATCGAACCTAGAAGATGATGCTAATCTCTTCATAGAGGGAGAAGAAGAATTAGCTGGTGACTCCAACATTGGTCTCTTGAATTACCAAGATGAACTTAGAAGTGAAGGGAAAGCAGATTAGGGATCATATGTTGTGTTCACTCGATCCAAGAATCAATCAGCCCAACAAGCTGATAAAGAAAAGATAGAGGAGTGACCTCAACCTATAATTTCAATTGCCAAGTGGGGAACCACTTTGCCTTTCCAACCAAAGGACTTGGTGATTGCAAGAAAGGTAAGTACATTAAACATCCCTACACCTTCTACTTCAAATTTGTAGACCAGTCCTCCCCCTCCCAAAAACCAAAAGGATGAACTCTTATCCTCTATCCCTAGTTCATTTTAGATGTTTGACATAATTGACTATATAAAGAAAACCAAAATTCAAATTTCTGAATTTGAATTCCTTTAATCCAACCCTAAGCAGTTGGATAAGATGGTTCAGTATGTAAAGAACCAAGCCATCCCTATAGGACAAGCAATTCCAAAGGTAACTTATGATCTTTCCTCGAACACATCCACCAAGAATAACCTTGTCATTACTCCTCCTACTACTCTCGAGAGGACTGAACCATTTTATGTCTCCCTACTAATAAAAAAACATCAACTAAATAATTGCATTATTGATTCTAAGCTTCAGATAATGTCATGCCTGCCAAAGTGGTAGAATTTATTGATCCAACACTAACCAAGATGTTTGGGAGATGTTTCTCCATGGAGAACAAACAAGTACCACTACTGGTACAAATCAAGGATGCCCAATTTGCATTTACAGCATTCCCAGACAAGAGAATCAAGATGACTATCTTGGTGTCTGACGTCCCAACATCATATGGCATCCTTCTTGGGAATTTTTTTTGTAAAGAGGTTGGTGGTGAGTTAAGCATGGACCTGTCTAAAGTGAGGATACTTGTCAAAGGCATCATGAAGGGGCTACTCCCTAAGAAGGAAGCAAAATACGTGGTTACTCAAACATCAGCACCTGAAGCTCAAATTTTGTTTGAGTCTTCAGGCATGGGTAATTATTTCTTGACCACAAAGGATGTTCATGTTTCAGTTGATCAAACTTTTGGAAATGATAGTCTAAAAATTGGTTTAGATAGAATAGCATAAGACATGGTAGAATTCAATGTAAGTGTAGAGGAATCCTCTCCTCCAAATGAAGAAGAATTTAAAGAAAAATTAGTGTCTCATGATGTATGGATTCTATAATTTGATGGTAGCTACTCCTCTACCAATTCAAGAGCTGGGATTGTGTTGATATCTCCTCAAGGAGATATTTTTCCTTCTTCATACAAGTTGTAGTTCAACAACACCAACAACACAATTGAGTATGAATCCCTATTACTTAGATTGAAGTCCACTCAAGATAGGAGCATCAAGCTCCTTCATGCTAAAGGAGATGCTAAACTGGTGATTTGTCAGGTGAAGAACCTGTATCAAACCAAGAACGAAAGATTGTGCCACTATTACAATCTAGTTTGAGATCAAATTGAAAGCTTTAATGCTTTCAACATCTCTGCCATACCTAGGGAATTCAATGACAGAGCTGATGCATTAGTTGTTTTAGCAACTCTTCTAGTTCATCACCCAGACTATAAAGGAGACAAGTACACTATTGAGTTGGTATTTCAACCAAGTGTAACTGATAATGCTAGTCATTAGCAGGTGTTTAACAATGATAACCAAATCATTGCCTTCTTGGAGTAAAAAGATAGATTTGAAGAGCTTTATTTCAAAGGTGGTGAGCCTCAAAAGCTTGAACCAGCCCCTGAATCAAGTGCAAATGTAGGTGAAAAATTCCTACAACTTAAAGGGAATAAAATCCCAAAAGGCCTAGTTTCCCTTGAGAAGCTATTTGACAAGCATGACAAATTCATCAAACAACAACAGATAAATTCAAGCTCCTCCCAGGAGTTTGATCAAATAAATTTGGGTACCAAAGAAGATTCCAAGATGGTGAACATTGGGAAATGTTACACTCTTGAAGAGAGATTCAAGCTCACTGCTCTACTCTGCCAGTACATGGATGTCCTAACATACTCCTATGATGATCTAAAGTCACTCAGGCTTGAAGAAATCTGCCATGACATTCCTCTCAAAAGTGATTTAGTGCCTTACAAGCAAAAATTTAGATAGTACAATCTAAAAATATTAGCTACTATTTTGTCTGAAATACAAAAAATGCTGAATGCTAGGATAATTTTCTCAATCCATCATTCCACATGGATTGCCAATATAGTACCTGTGAGGAAGAAGAATGGTAAAATTCACCTCTACATGGACTTTAGGAATTTGAATCAGTCATCCTTAAAGGATAACTATCCTTTGCCAATCATGGATCAAGTTCTTTAGACGGTGACCAGTTCTAAAATGTTATCAATGCTAGATGGCTTCTCATGATACAATCAAGTTGAAGTTGGTGAAGTAGACCAACACAAGACTACCTTCACCACACCTTGGGGCACCTTCATGTATCGAAGAATGCCATTTACCCTGATTAATGCTAGCACCATTTTTTAGAGAGCAATAGACCTTGATTTCAAAGATGAAATGGGTAAGTTCATTGTAGTATATCTTAATGACTTGACCATCTTTTCTAAGCATCACCTAGACCATGTGCACCATTTAATACAAGTGCTAGAATGTTGCCGCTAGAATGGCATTTTTTAAAATCCTAAGAAGTCTATTTTTGGGGTAACAGAAGGGAAACTTCTCTGACACATTGTGTCCAAAGAAGGCATAAATATTGACTCAAATAGAGTCAAGTCCATCCAGGAACTTACCCTGCCCACAAGCAAGACTGCAGTTCACTTTTTATTTGGAAAGGTGAAATTTTTATGGAGGTTCATCCCTAAGTTTGCTGAGAAGGCTCACCATATTATAAACATGATGAAATGAAAGGCCACCTTTAGTTGGAATGAAGAAGGCAAATTAGCATTTCAAGATATTAAGACAGCTATTGCCCATGCCCCAATTCTGGTTTGTCCAGATTATACTAAGGATTTCACCATATATAGTTATGCTTCTGAGCACACACTTTTAGTAATTCTAGTTTAGCAAAATAAAGAAGGTATGGAATCTCCCATATCCTTCATGAGATGTCTTCTTAAAGCTCATGAGCTAAAATACTCAAACCTGGAGAAGCATGCCTATGCAGTGGTAAAGGCAATGAAGCATTTCCACTTTTACATCCTGAAATAACACACTATTGCCCCAATTTTTGACACCACAGTCAAATCCATATTAACTCAGCAAGAGCTTGGAACCAAAAGATGGAATTGGATTGCTAAAATCTAAGAGTTTGATCTAGTCATCAAACCAAAAAATATGGTGCGTGGAAAGGGCCTATGCCAATTTATTGCTAACAACAGACCAGAAGGAACTGAGCATGAAAAAGAAGGAATTGAAGACACATTAATAGTCATCTTTGTCTCCACCATGGATGATTGGTATTTAAGTATTGATCATTTCCTTACTTATGATGAGTGTCTTGCTCACTTGTCTTGTAAAGAAAGGAGAACTATCAAGTTAAAAACTACCAAAGATCGTCCTCTGAGACAACAACCTGTATAAGAGGAGCCTTGATGGAGTGTTCATTTATTGCATAGATAAAGAGCAGTAGAATCAAATTTTAAAGTCTTTCCATAATCTAGCCTATGGAGGACATTTTTTTGCTCTTGTAACTACCCATAAGATTTTGTGAGCTAGGTATTATTGGCCTAGTCTCTTTTAAGATGCATACAAATAGGTAAAAAGATGTGAACTATGCCAACAATTTGTTGGAAGACCCAAGTTGGTTGCTCTGCCTCTTAAGCCTGTGGTGATAGAAGATCCATTTTAGTAATGGGGAATTTATTTCATTGGTGCTGTAAACCCATCTTCAAGTGTTGGACATGATTATGTCCTCACAACCATAGATTACTTCACCAAGTGGGTGGAAGTTATTCCAACCAAGCAAGCCACTTTAGAAGTAGTGTGAAATTTCCTTAAGGAGAACATCATTTCTAGGTTTGGGGTCCCAACCAAGATTGTCATAGATAATGCAACTTGTTTCTCTTCCTAGGAGATTACTCAATTCTATTTTTACTATGGGATTACCCTCTCCCACTCTTCTGATTATTTTTCACAAAGGAATGGCCAAGCTAAATCAAGCAACAAGAACCTGGTGACCATCATCAAGAAGCTGGTGGATGACAACCAATGAACCTGGCATAAAGCATTAGTTGATGCTTTATGGGCAGATAAAATTACACCCAAGAGGGCAATTGGTATGTCACCTTTCCAACTTCTTTATGGACTCAGTGCTGAAATACCAATCAGCCTAGAATTGTCAGCATTGAAATTGGCTAAGGCAATTGAAGATCAGACATATGAAAGCTCCATTGATAAGAGGATCATGTGCTTGACTAAGTTAGATGAGTAGTGAACTATGGTGGTGGACTGAATTACTGTGCATCAAAGTTTGGTGAATAAGATCTTCAACCAAAAAGCAAAAAACTATGATTTCTAGATTGGAGATCAAGTCCTATAGTGGGACAAGAGAAGAGAAGAAAAGGGAATGCATGGGAAATTTGATTCCCTTTAGAAAGGCCCATTTACCATTCATCATCTCAGTGGTGAAAATAGCTTCCTATTGAAGTATCAAATAAGTTCACCTATGCATACATATGTGTGTGTGTGTGTATATATATATATATATATATATATATATATATATATATATAGTCTTTAGTTCTATTTTGTGTTGTTCATTTTCATTTTTGGTGCCTTTATTTTTGGGTAGCATGACTCCATAGCCAAATGGCATACTTTAATGCACTAGAGATTCTAGTTTTTACTCCCCTCAGTTGTTCCAAGTTTTCAACTAAAGGAAGTTTCCCAACTAGAGCCAGCTATTGTTCCCAAAATCTATCACTCATTTTGGGACAACATATGAATTATTTTGGTCCTACAAGCCAAAATTCTCTCTTCCCTTCTCAAAAATTATTTTGGGCATTCAAATTATCCATTATTCAAGATTTTTTAGATTACTATGGAATTTACAAGCTTGAAACTACAGACTCTGTAGGCTTGAAACTACGAACTCTATAGGCTTAAAACTATGGACTCTACAGGATGGGTTCTATGGACTCATTTATATGGGCTCATTAGATTCAACAAGTTCAACCACTTCAAGGTTTAATGGCTTCAAAACACTTAACAAAAAGAAGAAGGCTTAAACCATTAAACCTTGAACCATTTTGGTTCAAAGTTTCAACAGGTTCAATGGTTCAAAGGTTCAATGTGCGATTGGTTCAAGCAGCCAAAAGACTTAGCCAAAACAAAGGATTTAGATAAAGAGATTGAATCATTGAACTATTGAACCAAATTTGGTTCAATTGGTTTCCCTCAAAGCCAAAGGAATAAATGCCCTTACAGAGGGCAGTGAACTGAAGGTAGGTGCCCTTGCAGAGGGTAGGGAACATTGGTTCAAAGAAACAAAGAGAAGTCCAAAAGAGAAGATTTCCTTGAGAATTTTTATCCAAGGAAATTACTAAGTGAAAGAACTAAAATAATTCCTTTGGAAATATTTTCCTTGAAAAAGTGAACAAGACATGAGAATTCTTTCAGACAAAAAGTCTGAAGGAATTCCTTCAAACTTTTGTTCGAAGGAATTCTCCCGAGAGACAAAGGCCTGATGGAAAAAGACAAATCCAAGGAAATATTTCCTTTAGACAAAATTTTTGAAGGAATTTCTTCAGGCATTTTTCCTGAAGAAATAGTTAAAAACCTAGTGGGAAAATGGTTAAGGCAAGTGAAGATTTCCTTGGGACAAAATGTTCGAAGGAATTCCTTCAGATGTTTTGTCTGAAGGAATTGAAGATTGAACACTCTTTGAAAGAATGAAGCTTGAAGGCCACCTGAAGGACCCTGAAGGGTAAGTACCCTTGCGGGGGGCTCTCAGCACCAACAAAAAGGACCTTTCTCAAAGCCTGAAGGGACACCTTCTCTTCAGGGTGTTCTGAAGACACAAAAGACCAAAGGATTTTCAAGGCCTCGAAAGGACATAGAAAGATAAAGGAAGTTGTGATTGAACCAACGCAGAGAATGAACCAATGAAATGATTGAACCTTAAACAAAAAGAGTTCAAAGTTCAATGGTTCAATAGGTTCAATGGTTTAAAAAGAGCTCAAGACAAAGGAAAGAAGCAGTAAAAGGATGATTCCAGAGAAAAGTTCAAAGGGATGGTTCAAGCAAAGAGCAAAGAAGTGATTGAACTAGGTAAATGATAAACCAACAAATCGATCAAGACCACTTGAACCATTGAACTATTAAACTGATGAACTTTCACATGTTCATGGTTCAATATGGTTCAAATAGCTAGCAACCATTGATGTCTTCACGAATGTCAAATTTAAGGTAAGGGAATATCTGTTAGTTTTCAAATATAGCATTAAAATTAAAGGAAAAACCAAGCAACCAACTAAAAAGAGAGGTCGAGAGCTCAAATTACTATAGGGAAGAGAGAACAATACAAAAATATCATAAATATCTACAAGATAGTTGTTTCTAGTAGGTGAAATAGTTCACCAAGTAGTCATCTGAGCATGCCAAACCAAGGATGTGGCCTATTTTTCTTCCATGAAGTAAAGGCAAAGTGGACAATTATGCAGACATCAAGAAAAGGACTAGACAACTTATACTTTGGAGGAGACATATGAGATAAATTGGCATGCCATAGTTAAGGCTGATGTACTGTTCCAAGTATGGTCCCTTGATAGAACTGAAATGCATTCAAGGCATTGACCGCAACATGGGCTATTTCATAGGGTAATGCACCAAGCCTTTTTGGGCAGCCATATATTGTAATCTCTTTCTTTATGCAAGAGAGACTTTTCCATTATACAAGTGAAACTCTACCAAAATAAAGAGGTGATTACTAAGACTTTGAGCTCAGAATGTTCATCATATTTCTTTGTTTGAATGAGAAAGCAAGTTACTTTCAGACTTTGTGCTGTTATAGCTTGTGTCATTTTAGGAGATTGTTCTTATGTCTATTTCCTGAATGTATTCTTGTTTATCCAATTTAACAAGTAGAACTAGTGGAAGTAATCAAAAAGGTGTCTTGAAGCCAACTGTGGGAAGACTTTGTGCTGACTGCAATTGCCTTTAGTGGGTTTGTCTATTTTTTATTTTTTTAAAAAGGACCTTGGGATGACTTTGTGCCCCCATTGTCCTTTGTATTTCACTCTTTGGGTAGTTGAGGTGTAGACTTTGTGTTACACTTCAGTTTGCTGGTTACTACACCCTTTGTTACTAGTTACTTGTCACTACTTGAAATAACTCCTACTATTTCTTGCAAGATCACTTCTGAAAGAAGAGAAGTGCCTTTAGTGTTTTCACCAAGATTTTCTCCTTTACTTATGAACATCATCTCTAAAAAAAGAGAGATGGATGGTGTTAGTCTACCCCTGAGTGTTATTTTTTGCTTATATTTATAGTATATAGCTCTTCATATTTAACATGGAACCTCCCCTTGATGAGAGGAGAGATTTGTCCCCTTTTGATGTGGCAAACCTACACACTTGGCTGACCAATCTCCCTTGCTATGGTTGATAAGACCTATTTTTCTCATCAGTTAGATGATTGACAAAATATTCACCCAACATGGTAGACACCAGCCAATTGAACTACTACCAAGTCATTGTATCTAATGTTGATTGATTTGATTATCCTCTCATTCTATGTGAGGGATTGTATTTCAACAATGGTGAAGAAGAGATGGGACCAATTTTTGTACCCATTATTCAATGCCTTGATATCCAACTCTATATCCTTGAAAACTCTACCCAAATGGTATGTGGAAAGGTAGAGTTTGACCTCTTCCTACCATTATTTCCTTTTTACTACCATGACTTATAAACCCCTCAAAAATCTTAACACCGACTTGATAGAAACCTTTGGATTACTCTTTTGCATTTGAAATCAATTAGCAAGATTGAGTTACATTTTTACCACTCATAATTCCCCTTTTTATGTATGTTTTAGGTCTTTTGGGATGTTTAATGGTAGAGGTTATTGGGATTACAGCTCACTCATGTCTCAAAATCTGATTGAGATTTGTCTTTATACCTTTTCATTTTTAGGTGGATAAAGTCCAAGTTATACCATATTTTACCTACGTGATCTTATGTGGCCTCCATTAAACTTATTTTCATAAAATTTTCATATTTTCCCATATGGGAACTAGACATTAGCCTTTGAATTCTTCCTTTTTTTTACACCATCTGATTACGATTGATAACTTTAGCATGGACCATTGATTACAATCTTGGGCCTTTTATCTTATTGGGCACTATGTGCTTCTAGTCCCATAATTATGCCACTTGACATATTGTCATGTCATTGATCCCCTCTCTTTGAGATTTCTCCATGTGTTGAGTCCTTGAGCATTCCAATTTTTTATTGAAGATTTTTCATCATTGGATCCAATTGGTATGACAAAATGGAGGTTATTGGTTCCTACAAGATGCACGATGCTTATGTTAGTATGAAGGTCTAATAAAGACTTAGGTTAAATAATTTAGCCTAAGTTTATTTGAAAAATAAATACAAGGCCCATTAAAAATTAGAACATGCCCCCTCTGCTTAGGCAAAAATATTTGTTTATCTTAAATTTGATAGTCTTGTCGCATCATAAGAATCCTTACAGAGGCCAAAAGACATGAACATAAACATCAAATTTAAATTTGTAAAGTATTTATGGTAAAATGTGAGAGTGCCATGTGGTATCTTTGAAAAGCTTCCTAAGGTCATGGATTCAATCTACTTTGTCAGATCAAAAGAGTGATAGTTATTGGATCAAGATCTGAGGCTTTACATGTGATTGGATACATTAAATATGTGGGACCCTTGCTGATGTAGTTAGGTGTGAGTGGTTTCCACCTGGTAACTTTATAGAGCTTTGACCTTTCAATATTTGGATCACACCAGTAGATCAGACCCTATGATGAAGTGCATATCATTGGATCTCCCTTAGTCATGCATTATTAGATTAAAATGCATGATCGAGTATAGGTGGTTGGATCTTACAATATGCATAATGTTTATGTTAGGACCATTAATCAATAAGCTTAGACTAAGTTTTTATTGTAAGGCCCCATTCATATTAATAAATACAAATGGTTTTTAGGATTAAAACTTATGATAACTTATTTAAATAAAAAAAAGGTTTTGGCTTAGGAAGTTAGAAGGGGGTCTTGTCAAAGGATTCCATAGGGTGGTTAGGATAAAATGGAGATATTTAAAAGAATATTTAAGGACTTATTATTAATTTTACATTAAGGTTTAGTAACGTTAATAAATGAGACTAAGTCTTAATATAAAATTAAGCTTAGGTCTAAAATATTCTTTTGAATATTCATGCTAAATGATTCCCTCCAAACTTCAAATTCAAATTTTGAGGGCTCCACACCTAGGGTTTTAAACTCAAGATTTATTGAGAAGGGACCAAGGTTAATATTTATCAAACCACTACTAGTAAGACTCTGGTGAATCATTTCTTGGTAAAAACTAGTATTTTCCCTAAAACTTGCATTACTTAAAAAACTAGGCAAAATGGTAGAAGCATTAAGCACACAAGGGTTTAAATGAAAAAATCCATCTTATCAGAATGGATGATCTTCAAATTCTACTAAAACCTAGGAGCAAGGCAATATTAACAAGGTTTTAAACATCTCAAAGGCCCCAATTTTTAGAATTAGGGGTATGTTAGCCACAACAAGATGCAACCTATGACTACTTCTTCACTCTCCCTGAAGACTCCATCACAAGGTGGATACAATTTAGAAATACCTTAGCTCAGTTTAGGAAAGTTATTGACCCTAGTATCCTATACCAATAGTTTACATGTATTAAGATCAAACCAAATGATCCCATCATAAATTTCAATGATAGGTTCTAAAATAGGTATATTCGAGTCACTGTGATTTATCAACCCAATGCTCAACTAATGCTCAAAATGTATAAGAACTCCCTAGACCCTTAGATGGACATGTTTCTAAGATGGGATCCCCCAATAATAGACCTAACCCAAGATTATTATTAAGCCATTAAGGTAGACAAATAGATTAACCCCCAAGGTAAAATGATGGATTCCATTCTTAATGCTTTACCAAAAAATGCTAGCCTTGAATCTCATTCCTAATGTAAATCATAATTTCCCTATGTCTTAACCATTGCCCGTAATTAATTAGCTTCTACTAAGGCATGTATCACCAAACCAACACCTAGGTTTTGTTAATATGGTGAACAATGAGGTAGTTCCCCACTTTCAAAACCAAGTGATGTTGGTGGCTACTAATAATTTTCAAAGATTACCCCGAAAGTCTACCAAGAATGAGTTGTATGTTATCCAATGTATGGTGTAGAGGTTAAACAATGACTTCTTGGGTTTCCATAAATAAATGGACAATTTTAGTGGTGATAAATCTAATAAGAACTTTAATTACTAAAGGAAAAATAAATCTGATAAATTGTTAAATAATTAATCAGAGCCATTGTTTAACAAGCTACTAAAGATAAACATTTTTAGATATCCCTCCCAAACTAGTGTCGAATGCATAATACAACCCAACATGGGGAACTTGACTACATATAATTTTTTATCACCTTCGATATCTTACAAAGGGAAATGGAGTAATAAAAGTTGGTATTGAACCATTTAGAATCCTATAACACTACTAGACCATTAATCACAATGATGGTATTAAAGACTATGGAGTTCCCTAGACAAAATGACAATGAACTAGAGGAGAGTTATAGTGAGGTCTATATGCTTTATAAATTCAAAAGGAGCAATTATTACCTTAGGAACTAGATGCAATAGGAACCACTTGCCACCTTTACTCATATATAATGGTTCCACCCTTCTTGATCATAGAGCTAGGAATGACCTGCCACCTCTAAAACCTAAAGATTCAAAGGCCCCTATAGAGACCCAATCAATTTAGAATAAGGTAGGGTATAACATAGTGGAGGACATGAATAAAATAAAAACTAATATCACACTTCATGAGATCACCTAGATCACTAAAGAATGAGACATTATGTTGAAGTCACTTATAAAGAATCCAAACCAACTGAAATAAAAGGATACCCACACTAATGTACTCATCCATAAAAATAAAGCTAAAATCCCTTCATTCCATATCACTATCAAACTATTTGAGAAGAACCTATAGAACTATTTAGTTGACTCAAGAGATTCAACTAATGTGATGGTTGAGGAAATTAGTGAGAAGTTAGGGTTAATCCCTATCAAATTAGATAATGTGGTGGTCTAGATAGATAAATTAGAGGTTAAGTTAGTGAATTTTTAAACATCTATATTCAGTTAGAGTCTAAACCTAGGATCCAATAGTTCATAGACATATAGGTAGTATAAATCCATGAGGCATAAAAAATGATTCTCAATAAGGATTAGTCTAAAACCTTAAATGGGTACATGGTTATTGACTTTTATCATAGGTGGATACTCTATAGAGGCATGGAAAATCAAGTTAGAGTAGGAAAAGAACTTAGGATGAAACACATGATCATAAAATATAATGTCTTTATTGAAAAGGTGAACTTGGTATCCTCAAACCTAAGAATCTAAACTCTATCTACAAATTAGCTAAGCATGAAAGTAAAAATGGTCTTGATATTCCAGGTTTGTATTCATTATTTGATAGGGCCCATTCCAAACAAGGTTTTTTGGTAGGACTATTTATGATTGACCCATAGGGAAAGTAATACCTAGTGACTTATAGACTTTAATTCCCTTGTAATAACAACTTGGTAGAGTACAAACCCTTGATCCTTGGGATGTAATTGGTATTGAAACATAGATTCAAATAACTCAAGGTGTTTTGGGATTTTAAAATGATCATAGACCAAATCAAGATCAAATTCCAATGCAAACTTTCTTATATTAGGAAGTAAAAATACAGGTCATGGGATTTGATAGAGATGTTCACTACATTTAACACTATTTCCATTACTCAAGAGGAAAATCAAATTGATGATTCACTGGAAACTTATGTTATTAATCTATCACATCTAGATGACATGAGATTATTGGAGTTACCTTAGAGTTAATCCCTTACCCCTCTATCCTAGATAGTGTCAAAAATTTCCAATTATTTGAGGATGACTAGCATATTTTATAATTCCTCAACAACATTAGGGTATTTTAAGCCTACATCATTAATGAGAAATATAGGTATGATCTAGGAGAGATATATTATGATCATGATGATGGCATGAACCTTAGAGAGAATCATGTCCCGAAAGGCATGATATCCTTACAATGAGTGTTTGAGTTGGATAAGTTTGAATGCCCATCCAAAAAACCATAATACCAAGACATAAAATTTAATAATATCAATATTGGGTCCCATAATCATCATAGTATATTAAAATTATACACAATTATACATTATAAAATATTTAATAACTCATATGGTTGTTTCTTAGATATAGGGATGTAATTACCTAGGTTTATGGAGATCTTAGGATCTTTCAAATAAATGCAGATACCCATGAACCCAATTATATAACCACTTATACATAAAGAGGTTCATAATATCTTTTCATTAGGAATCACCTTTGTCATCTATCTCTCCACTTGGGTATCCAACTTGGTACCCATTCATAATAAAAATGGAGAGATTCAGCTCTATGTGAAATTTCAAAATCTAAACCAAGCATATGATAAATATAACTTCCCATTACCATATTTATAATAAGTAATTAAAATGGTGAGTGGATCCCAAACTTTTTCCTTTTTAGATGGATTCTTGGGATACAACCAAGTATTCATCAACCTATAGGATAAAACCAAGATTGCATTCACAAAGAAGTGGGGCACTTTTAATTAAAAGTGAATGCCATTTGACTTAATCAATACTGGAGCCACCTTTTAGAGAGCCATTTATTTCACATTTTAAGGTTTTATATGGAAATGCATTATTATATATATGTATGATTTGATCATCTTCTCCAAATACACGTTAGATCACATTCATCACTTGTAGAAGATATTTGAGAGATGTAGAAGGTATGACATCTCCTTAAACCCAAAAAAGAATGTGTTTAGTATTACCAAAGATAATATTCTTGGTCACATTATCATGAAGGAAGGTATATCTATTGACCCTAAGCATTCAGATATTATTTCTAATAGACCTCTCTTAAATAGTAAAAAGGAACTAAAGTCTTTCTTTGGGAAAATTAATTTTGTGCATAAATTTATTTATGGATTTGTTGAGATAGTTAAACATATTAATGTCATGTTAAAACAAATATAAAGTGGATGGAATGTTGAATCGAATAATCCATTACAAGACATCAAAGAGACCATCATGAAGGCATCAATTGTGATAATCCTAGACTACACCAATGACTTATACCTTTACTCTTTTGTTTCTAAGCAAAGTAATTCCACCATCCTCACTCAGAATTAGAATGGGGAAGACCAAAAAATTACTTTCATGAGCACAAACCTTAAATATGTAGAGATAAATTATTCTACCCTTGAAAAACATGCCTATTCCCTATTCAAGGTGGTGAAGAAATTACAACATCACATTATTAGGAATAAGGTCCATGTCATTGTCCAAGATCCAAAGATAAAGCTTATTCTTAGGCATAATAAATTGGAAGAGTCCAGAGGTTGGTGGATGACCAAGTTATAATAATATGACCTAGATATTAGACTTTTTAAGATTATCTAAGGCTAGTGTATTACTTAACTAATCATAGAGATGGATACCTATATCAAACTACATCACATGGACCAAGTAGAAGTACTTCACCAAGATTTGTATGCTTTGATCATACACTACCTTATTTATGTAATTCCTCCCCCTAGAATAAATTAGACCCAAAAACGGACCTCAGGTTTAAATCATCTCATTATAAAGGCATCTATCTTGGGTTCCTAACTAAGGAAGAAACTAAAGATGCTATGACTAGTTTCCATGAGAATATGGGTAGTGTCCATCCCTCTAGGAATGCTACAACACACAAGATATTAAGATCAGTATATTACTAGCCCACTATTTTAAACTAGGTGCATGATCATGTATGTTCATGTCACCTATGTAAAGATTTTACCAAATGAGAGGTTCATGCTACAATGTCATTAAAACCTATTATTTAAATAAAATTATTTGTGTAGTGTGGACTTGATGTAATAGGAGTTACCAAATTAAACTCCTTAGCTAGTGATAAATTCATGGTTATAACCACTAATTATGACACAAGTTGGACTCAGGCAGTAGCCATAAATAATGGTAATACTAAGGAGTGATTAAATTTATTTAATAAAACATAATCACCTAATTTGGTACACTAGTGTCATTGGTCTATGATAATGGACCTACATTTCAACATGTAGAGTTTACTAAATTGACTTATGAACATGGTGTCAGTTTAATATTCTTATCCAACTACTTTCTAAAATGGAATGGTTTAATAATATCTATAAGCCAAAAATTGATCTATGAAATAAATAAATCTATAGAGAAGAATCCTTAGGAATGATACTCATTACTAAAGTTTGCCCTTTTGGTTGATTGTACGTAGTATAAGTAGGCCCTCAAATGTGCACCATTCCTATTGGTATATGGATTAGATACCCTCTTACCAATTACCCTCATATTTCCTACCTATAAATTTATTAATGAATACATGAGAAGGAATGATAAGGTAGACTCGAGGCTATTAAACATTATCCAATTGAAAGATGTTCTAGAAGAGGTCCTCCAAAATTTTATTAAGCACAAGGGTGTAGTTAAAAGGTGGTTTGATAAGATGGTGAAGGTGAAGGTGAAGTCATTTAAGATTTATGACATAGTGATACTATGGGATAAATCCCATGAAAATAAGGGCTAGCACCGCAAGTTCAACCCATTATGTATTGGCCCATATCATATCTTATAGTTACTTGGATAAAATGTGTTCTACCTTAAAAACCTTGAAGGCAATGACCTTCCACTACCTGTGAACGGACAGTTACTACAAAATTACTTATCAATTGTACCTTATAATACAATCCTAAAATAACTTCATCAAGGGTGGTAATGTATATATTATATTAGGCTTAGTCTAGTTTGTTTTTTTGTGTGTTTGTTTTCATTATTTGTTTGATTTTGTTGTGTGGTTGCTTTTATGGTGTTATTTTATGCATTATTTTGTGTGTATTTTACATCTTGCCTCATTTTTTCTCCCAGGTTTCCCCCATGGGATGGTATCCTCACCCCCAATGGTTTTTAGAAAAAATTAAGTTTAGATAAAGTTATGACTTCTCTAAAGGATGACTAAATAATGAAAATTGGTGCCATAATTGGGAAATAGAAGGCAAACCTCCAATTTTGAACATAATGATAAGTAAGGTAACCTTCCAAGAAACACTAAAGGAATTAAAATCCATTTATTCAACACTATAAATTTGAATTAATAAAATAAATACTCTAACCAAGGCTATCACAAGCATTCTTAAATAAAAGAGTAAGGATTATATAAATAGTTGAGTAAGTAAATAATCACCTGGGTATTGCAAGCCTACTAAGAATACCATAAACCTTCACCTAAACTAGTATCAAACCTTAAATATAAAATAAAAGGAAGTATAAATATATAAATGTTATATATTTATTTTATTCCTCAAAAATGGTGATTTTGATAATCTCCATCACAGGCTTTCTAGCCTAGCTAGAAATGAAGCAAGGATAGGAGTGAGACCAAAAGTATATATGTTGAGGATATATATACCTATATATTAGTATATAAATACTAAAATACCTCCCATTTAGCCAAAATTATGTGAGATGCATATCCCTTCATAAATCTTTCAACATCCTAGATGTGCCTAAGCTTACTAAAGTAATCTATCAAATAAAAGGAATCCATCATTAATGCACATAGTGTCCCTTAAAGGAATTAGATCCCAATATGTTACTTTTTGGAATAAACTTGAGATATTTTCATAATAAAATTATATCATACATAGTTCAACTTACTTATATCTATGTTTAATATTAGATGATCATAATCTGGGTTTTAAACATTGGGGCAACATTTTCTCCATAAAGTCACCATGTGTCATGGCCAACACAACACAATATTTGGAGAATCTAGGGACCCATATGAAAATTATCAAATTAAGGCTTCTAAAAGTCTCAATCCCTTTCGCATCAGCCTTGGTCCTTGATAAATTCCCAAAATCTTAATTTGACTTAGTTTTTTAAACATTTAATAATGTTTTTAATGAATAATTAGCCTCTATTAAAGACTCTTGTAGTTTTATGAGTTTAAAAATAGTCAAGTCCTTACTAAATTTTAAAATAACGAAGGGTTTTCATACTTATAATATTTTATTATGCTAACTTTGTTTTTCACATATTTGGACTCATGTTGGTTTTATCTGAGTGTCAGTCTCCTAGAGTCCTACTTAGCCTTTTATAAAGATATTATGGTATCCAAATGAGTTTTTAATTAATTATTTATCTTTATTTTAACTTAGTCACTTTTCATGAAATCTCTAAAAAGTGCCTAACCAAATCAGGAAGCACCACATTTCTTGAATATTAAAGTGTTAGTCTCCCATGCCTATTAGAGATGTTAGAGCCCAAGAAAGCCTGACCAAATGAGGAAATGCCACATGGTCTAAATGTTAGAAGTGTCAGTATCCTAGACTTGTTAGATATGTCAAAGCCCAATAGAATGAATAAATATCTCATTGACTAGCTATTAGAAGTGTCCTTCTCCTAGACTTATTAGAGATGTTAGAGCTCGAGAGATCCTAACTAAATTAGGAAATACCACATGACCTAGCTATTAGATGTGTCATTCTCTTGGACCTATTAGAGATGTCAAATCCTAGGAAAGCCCAACCTATTAGACCACATGACTTGTTATTTCCATAAAAATTGGTAGAAAAGTCCTAAGATGCCCTAAGGTGATTAGAATAAGGTACAATTAGATTTATAAGATAATTGCAAGATGTCATGAATCACCTCAATACTCCAAGTGGCCAATTCTAGCTCTCAAATAGGTAAATTGTAGTACCTAGATATGCTTAGGTGGTAGTCCAACCTAAATAGGACCAACAAATGATAGACACATGGTGTAACCAAGATCTACCCAAATACCACAAGGTTGAAATGGTTGTGTACCTACCACACTCTTCACATTAACTAAATGAGAAACTAATCCCTAATTGGATAATTTAAAATGTCTTATTATAGCCACCAAATTTAAATGGGGAGCAACTTATTTTAAATTCTTGAATTAATTTTGGATTGAGTAATGAATAGATGGATTGTGCCACTAAATAAAATTTGAAATTGTGTTGGGTGAGCCACCAAATGCCACTAATACATGATATATTTTTAGATCCCTATAAGCTCCCAAAGGTGAACTAATTTACTGTTATTTTCTACCATTTTTTTTAGAGTTTTCCTTCTCACTTTTAGCTCATTCATGTGACCTTTATGCCCTCCTAACTCATAATTAGTTGATATCATGATTTACTTTTATACCATGGATACTTCATCCTCAAATCCTAGGGATGAGCCTAAATATAGAGATACCACCTTCCCCAATAATTTAACCCAATTCAATCACCATAATAAATATTTAAAGTAATTAAAGTTGTGCCCAAGTCTACCTCTAGTGACTAGGAAGATGAGGCCGAATTCATAGATGCTCTCAAGGTAAATTAAATATGTAGGCTACACATAACCATAGATAAAACATAGGTTTTCACTTATGTCAACATCTTCAGTAATATGTTACTTATATCTAAGCAAGTGCAAGATGGTGCCCAATATGTGGTGTAGTCTATAGGGTATAGGCATAGATTACAAACATTTTGGGAGATGCATTCAAATCATAATATAATCTACCAGAGTACATATTCACCTATGATAAGGAAACTAAAAATGCATGGGCCAAAAAATATGAAATATATGATATATTTAAGGATTGGGTGGTTAACCTCAGTGCCAAATGGATTAAAAAGGAAGACATTAATTCCTACACTATCTGCATCTTCAAAGAAGGGGTCTATGTTAAGATGATCTTACTTAATCACTTATTTGGGGTAAGTGACTTAGTTCATGTTGATTTTATGTAAGTAACCCTACTTAGCATCATTCTCAAGGGAGAGTAAATAGTATACCTTGGGGGCACTATCAACTTTCAACTAGTGCACCATGTTAAGGAGGCCCAAGATGATGGTAAATTTTACACGATGAATTAATTGGTGGATGTTCTCTATGCTACTATTGTATTTAGGTCTTATGATTTTCCACCATGGACTCCCAAGTGCATAGTGGAATATGTAGTTTTATATAAAATATATGGCCACCACTAATGGAATCACATCTAGTAAATCTAAAAGTCATTCTACCTAGTGGTCTAAATGGCCATCAATGAAGTGGTCATTACTTAGCTCTCTAATAAGATCAGGTAGTCTCTCACCCCCATCAATACTTACTATTACTATAGAGATGACACCATAATATAAGTCATAGAAATCTAAAAGGTCCCTCTCTACCAACCATATCAAGTCCTAGACTAGTTTCCCAAGAAAGAGATAGCTTATCAACTGATAGAAGACATTTTCATTCACTACCTTAGCCACTAGAAGAAGACTTACCTAGCCTTCCCTATCATCATCTACTAGAATATATATAACAGTCTACATATATTTTAGAATATGGTGGTGATAAATAATTATTATATCTTGGGTAGAGATAAGCACAAAAAAGGGGACCCTCATGGCATCATCAGGGCCTATGTGGTGGAACATTAGTCTCACCTCAACATTAATTAAAGCCATGATCCCAATGCTAATGATAATGTCCAACTCAACCCTAAAAATGATAAGTAAGTGTTAGACATGAACAAGGCCAAAAAAAGGAAGTAAAAATGGGTTCAACCTGATCTATTAACCTAGAGTGACCTTGCTACACCTACACCAATTTAGCCATTTGATATATTTAGGAGACTACACCCTAGATTTCAATAAATGTTATCTAAGGGGTTCCATATCCCTCTCTTTCATGGGTTTTACCTCCCCTAATCTTTGATCCATATCTCCCACATTTTTTCAGTTCAAGTTACTCAGCAATAAGTTGCATAAGAATTATGATTCGACATCAACAACATCCCTGAGTCTAGACTAAATCATGACTAACAATAGGCATCCATAGAGATACCTTTTCCTACTTCCACCATCCCTTAATAACCTTATGGATTACCCCCTAGTTTCCATTTTCCTACCATACCTACTCAGGTAGTGTCTCCCTTTTCTCCCATTCTAAACCCCCCTATAATTCCCATAAATACCTATGGATTTGGAAATGTACAATGTATTCATATCTAATTTTCCACCCACTCAACCCATTCCATCAATAATGATCCATAATAATCACATCTAGTCATTAAGAGCTATAGTTTCCATCCCTTAGGCATCAACATCATTAAGTGCACAACAGGTTGCCACTACTAGACCTATACCAACTAAAATCATGGTGACCCCAGTAATGAGTGTACTCATGTTCATAATTTCATTAGATCTAGGCACATAAAAAAACCTATAATCACTCTATAGACTCCCTAGTTAGATCCTCCCAATACTTCCACCACTGCTCCTACTACCATGACATAAGATGATTTGAATAAGAGGCCCCAAAATAATAAAAAGATAACTCCTACTACTCATCCCCATACTAATCCCATTATCCCTCCCAGACCCCCATTTTACATTGTCTTGGGTGCCCAAGGATTTGGCTTTAACTAGCCAATTTACTCATTCCTTTTGAATTCTCCTCTCCCTACCACTATGAGCCCACATATCAATTTGAACCAAAGCCAATGGCATGCCTAGATGTTCCCATGGGCTTCCTCATTTATCCTTCCCCATTTTAATCCCATGTCTTCTCCATTTATCTCTTACTTCCTTCCCTCCACTTCATCCATTTCTCCTCCTCCCATGCCTCCACCTTCCACCTCTATCTCTACCACCCCACCTTCACCCCCTACTACCTTGGGTATTGACACGTGATTACATGGACTTGATATGATCTTGTAGGGTGATCTTGAGGTTTAGTGAGAATTTGATAGTAATTTATGGAAAATGAGGAGGATCTTCACATAGAAATTCACTCAAGGAGGAGACCTAGTGGTATGGCAAACCAAGCCCAACCTCTTATCCCTCATAAAAGTAAGAACATTGACTAGAGAGGAGAAGGTGGTTAAGGATCAATTATATTTACTCTAAGCCACTCACATGTCTAAGAAGATTATGAGGACATGGAATGAGTTTGGGTGATTAAGGCACAGGCAAAGATATCCTTTCTTATATATTTGATTGGTCAAGTCAAAAAGATCTTCATGAAAAACTCAATAACTCTTGAGGAACTGATTAAAATATTTACCAAAAGTAGGGAGAACATCTAGTGAGTGTAAGAATACTTAGATAGGATCATTCACATGTATAAAAAGTGTAAAAGGATAACTATGGTTATTAACAAGGGCATGTTCCTAGAGCTAAAACACATTCTTCTCCTAGACCTGAATCTATATCAAACCTATGCTAAGATCATGAGAGCCTCAATTGAAGAGTTCTTAGAAGTAGTGTAGATGGTTATAGAGCCTATATAATAAGATAATGAATGGATGTTGACTTACTTAAATGAAGTCAACATCACAATGTTAGTCCATCTAGATGTCACCTTGTTAGATTGAGGAGAATTTAAGGTCCACCTTAGTCATTTCAACTAGGTCAAGAGGATAAAGGTGTAAAAGGTCAATAATGGTGAACATTGTTAGGTGTCAGAGGTGAAAGCTTCCCTTGAGGCCCCTATCTAAGTTTATTAATGACTACTATCCCAATCAATGGTGATATTTTTAAAGCATCCCATGAACTTGGCCAAGATGGACATGAAATTTAATTTGGTTTTATCCATGATGGTTGCCAAGGAGGTGTAACCAAGTAGATGGGAGATGGTTCTTTTCCTTCTCATTAGTTTATCAACTGAGTGAACCCCTAAGCATATTTTGGGGGAAGTGATTAATATTTTGTTTATTTTTTAGTCTTTACAGTTGTAATAAATTTGGGTGGCCATCATGGCCAAGGATGGGAATGTCATGCTACTTATATTTCATCCCCATCCTTATCTATATATTATATAATTATTTCCCTTCTAATGTTTAAATTCTTTTATGTAAATAAACTCTATTAAAATGAATGTAAATTTCATGATTTCTATCAAACTAGTTTAATTATATATGAATTAGTCCATAATTTTCAATTTTTAAATGAATTCTTTTGCTAAAGGATCAACCCTATGTTTTGTTATTCTAAATCATTTATGAATTATTTTCATTTTCTTAGTAACACTAGTAAACTATGTGATTAAAACTACATATTATTTATGGATATCCCATGTGTAGTTTACTATAGGTGTTTATATTTAGTGAAGAATTCATGGATTAAGCATTCCCTTTTTTTATCCTTAGACTCTAGCCCCGTGTGATGATGATTTCGATCCCATGGTGAAACTCAACACATGGTGGTGTAACTATGGCTAGGCACACAACTTGGTTCTTAAAGCATTGTACCATTTCAATCCTAGAAATATCCTTTTATGCCTTAACTTACTCCCCATTTTGTGTTTGTTTTATGAATCCAAACAAGTCCATCCCCTTCATTTAGAAATTGGTAAAGTGAAACCTAGTAGTGCCCATCATTGGAATTGGTATAATAAGGTGAGGGTTAGAATTTCTCTATTAAATTTATATTAGAGCCCTAGTGTTAAAACTTTGTCTCTCAGAGACTCACTTCAAATAGGCTATATCATGGAGCCCAATACTTACAACTATGCCCTATATTTAACTAACTCTAATCCTAAAATAGAGGATGAACTTCCATTATTGTCCCAAAGTTTGTATTGAACACTTAATCTCATAAGTGTATTAGGATAGGATTTTGGACTTGAAAATAGAGGCCTTTCCCTTAAAGATGCTAATAATATTGTAATATAATTATGTTCCCTTTGTAATGAAATATAGTATTTTTCCATTTATTTACAACATTATTTTTGGTATCTTCACTATTGTCAATTTTTTTTGCATAAAAGGTCATAACATTTGGTATCATAGGACTAGTTTTTTAACAATTTCAATGGTTTAGAGCTCTCCACTACTATCCACTATATGCTCATAGCTCACCCAATCAAGACATTGGTGCTAATAAAGTGGTAACATCATGATGCCACTAAGATTTTTTCACATGAATCTAGACAATATTGTTTTTCTATCTTATTTAAATTTACATTATAAATCATGTTATAAAAAATTTAAAACTAATAAAAAGTGGTTATTTTGGGCTAAGCAATTATCAGCTTTCCCTAATTCCATGGAGTGAGGGGTAATGCACCTATGCATAATCCATTTGATAATGTTGTATATGGACTTGTGATTAGATGTACCTTTAGTTATATAAGATGACCCATAGTTATTTTACAATCCTAGCCATAGGAATCCTTTAGCCATATATTACTTATGGTGTATTGTAAGTGATTATCCCTATGAAATTCCTCGTAATTGACCTCAAAGACATGATAATAGAATATGAGTATAGTGAACATTTGTAGTTAGTAATATAATACATTGATTTGACATTATATATGAATGGGATACATCTTAATGTGATCCCATAACTTAGAAACATCCTTTATCAACCTTTCCAAGTTTTCCTAACTATGTTTAAGTTTAGAAATCTAGAGTTACCCAAAACCACCACCAACTAATTTTTACCAGACTCAACACATTTAATAATAGAAATAAATTTTCACATGATCATAGATATAGCCTATAGAGTAACATTATAGACCATCATACTCTATCATAAAACACCCTATAATATCAACAATTATTTTTCATAATAGTGCTTTTGAGTCACTTATTGTCCAAATGGTGATAATTACAAAAAAATTGAGCATTTTTGGGCTCATGGTATATTTTTAGTAAAAAAAGAGTACATTTTTTTCATCCCATAAGGTGATTACACCATTGTGATTTTATCATCAAGATGATCATTTTAACAATATTTCATTTTTCTAAATTTTCTTCATACAAATTTATTTCACTTGTAGTCTTGAAAGTACTTTTTATTTCTACATTTGTGAAAATTATACCATTGTGATCATCTCTTTGAGATGATCATTTTAGAATATAACCTCAATATATTTTTTCCCAATACATTGGACCCCTATTATCAATTATTTTTACTTGTGCTAGAACCCAACCCATGGCATAAATATTGAGGAATTTTGAGCTGAATTCTAGTCTTAGCTCAACTCCCAACTCACTGAGTTGAATGAGCCACTACATGAAATCTATGTAAAAAATACCATGCCCTCAAATACACTGAATGGAAATCAGAATTATGAAGGTGTATTTTTATCTTTAACCATGACACATGGCCCTAAAATGGTCTTTCCAAAATTTTATGGTACATAACTTACTATATGGATTTACCATGTCCAGCAATCTTTTAGCTTGCACGATACAATGCAAGTAGACAAGGTACCCATTGCCTCATTTCACTTAGAGAAGGAATTTGTCCAAATATACCAATGGTATCAAGAATATCATGAACAAACCAATTGAGATGATTTTTTCAAAGTTTTATTGGTTTAATTTGGTTTTAGTGCTTATTATTATTTAATAAGACAACTGACCAAATTAAGGAAAACCATAATGGTTAATGAGTATTAAGCTGAAATTGAAATTTTGGACAAAAAAATGAGGGGTTCAAGGATCTTTTTTTCAAAATTTATTTCATCAACAGGATTAAAGATATATTTTGAGTAGAGGTAAACATGTTTTAACCACATAACATGATGGAATAATTGAGATTGTATAATACAAGATCACCTCCCAACATTATTCTTACAATTTTTGTTATTCCAAGACCTCTACATTTTAAGCAATAGTCACAAACCCTCTTCCAAAAGTGATCCCAATTTAACACCTAATAGAGGATAAAATTTGCACTTATTTTGAAAAAGGGATATGTCAAAAATATGGTGAGAAATTAACCAAAGGACACAAGTACATTAGACAAAAGTTGTATTTTTTTTTTATGTCAAGTCACTGCTAGATTATGAAAATAGGAACATGCTCAAGATTTCCATAATAAAGAACCTAATGTTGAAGAACCCAATTCCATAAAGTCACACCTAGAAATTTTTATACATGTATTGGCTAGTGTAGCCATTCTTTAGACTATAAGAGTAAAGGGATATTTTTAGAAACACCCTGTCACTATTCTCATTGACTCTAGTAGCACACATAATTTAATTGATCCTTGGTTAGCCAAATAATCTAACTATTTCATGCACCCTTGTTCCACATTTAAAGTATTTATTTCCAATAGAGTAACATTTCATTTTAAAGGAAATTTTTTAATATTCATGTTTTTATGGGGGAATATACCCTTAAAACATACATGTTTTCCTTACCCTTGAGTGGATGTGATGTGGTCTTTAGATCCAAATGGTTTCACACTCTTGGCCTTATCTTGCAGGACTTTTCAAAAATTTGGATTTGGTTTTTAAAAATGTCTATAATTACACACAAAAGGGCCTCTTCCTAGGATCCACAAGTGTCATTAATTCCAACCATGAAAATATTTTAAATAAAGGCTCACATGGAATCACTTTTCATATCTTCTCTATTTAGATCAACACAAATCCTAATTTCACTATCCTATTTAATTAAAAACTATTATAATCAAACATGCATTAGTATTTAAAGAATCACAAGGCTTGCCATCTCATATACTATAAGACCATCATATTAAACTCCTTTTAGGTAGTGTACCCCAAAAAATTAACCATATTGATATCCTTTTTTTATATAAGGTCAAAATTATAAATATGGTTTAATAAATCCTTTAGGTATGAATAATTCATTTGATCACAAGCCCATACTCCTCCCCAAATATACTAGTCCACAAAAAATGGATATTTACAAATATGCATTGATTTTCATGAGTTAAACAAGCTCACTATTTAACATATTTTCCATATCCCAGTGATTGATGAAATTTTTGATGAAATTCAGGGTGTCTAGTTCTTCTCCAAATTAGATATATGGTTTGTCTATCACTAGATCCACCTTCAAGATGAAGATATTCTAAATATTGATTTACACATGCACGATGATAACTATGAATTCTTGGTCATGCCCTTTAGGGCTTACTAATGCAACTTCTACCTTCCAAGGCTTGATGAAAAAAATATTTTTCCCCTTTTGTATAAATTCATCTTAATATTTTATGATGATATCTTGGTTTACAATAAAACTTGGGAGAAACACCTCCAACACCTCAACATTGATTTAAAACTTCATGGAGAAAAATATATATATACAAAAAATGGTCTAAATGTTCATTTGGTTAGTAGAGGGTGGAGTATCTAAGCCACATTGTCTCAACACCAGTTGTTTAGTTTGACCCTAAAAAAATTGAGGCCATGAAAAATTGGCCTAAACCTTGGACACTCAAAAGCCTTTTTGGATTTCTTGGCCTAATTGGATACATTACAATTTTTTCAAATATTATGGAAACTAGTTACCCCATTGAGATCCATGTTAGAAAATGACTCTTTTTTGTGGTCAAACATAGTTATATAAACTTTTGATATACTCAAGTAGGTTATGTGTACTACACATATTTTGTCCATGCTAGATTTATCAAATAAATATATCATTGAAAGTGATGATTTTGGAAATGATATTGGTGTTGTCCTCATGAAATATGGACGTCCCATCACCTTCACTAGTGAATCCCTCAATGGGAACAATTTATTTAAATCAAAATATGATAAGGATATGATGTCTATCTTCTATGTTGTGAATAAGTGGTGTCCATAATAGGTTGTTCAACATTTTTTTAATCAAGACGGATCATCAAATCCTAAAACACTTATTATAGTAATGGATCTCTTACCTAATTAAAAAAAAATGGGTTTCAAAATTGATGGGGTATGATTATGATATAACTTATTAAAAAGGAAAGTAAAATTTGGTCCTTGATGACTATCCCACTAGTATGAAAAACATACATATATGTTCACATTATCCATCTCCATTTTATAATGGATGCACAACACCCAAAAATAGGGCCAACATGATAGTCACACATAATAAATCATACAAAAATTATCTATTTAAATTGCATCCAAAGACAACTATATTTGGGTTGGCTAATCCTTAGGATATAAAGGCCACATTATCTTGATTTTTAGATCCAATTTTTGGCATGATATTTTGTGTGAGTTACATGCCTCAACTTCCATAGGTAATTTAATATTTTTAAAAAATTATGAATGTAATTTCCATAGTTTATTTTGGATATGAATCAAGAAAGATATCAAGACATTTTTGAGGAATGTGATGCATGTTAATTTCACAAAGGAGAGATAGTGTCAACATCTAGATTAATCTAGTCACTACCCGTTCCATAACTCATTTGGATATACATCTAAATGGATATTAAAAAATGATTAACAAAGTTTTGTGGAAAATTCATCATTTTGATGGTGGTAAATCATCTATATAAATATTATCATTTATGTTCCATGGCCCATCCTTAAACTATTTCTACCTTCACCAAAATATTCCTCAATCAAATCTTCTACCTTCATAGAATCTTAGCTTATATTGTATCTAATTATGAATTATTTTTAACAATTCAATTATAGTAGGAACCCTTTAAGTTCCCATGTACCTAACTAAAAATGAGCTATAACTACCACCCATAAATAGATTTCCAAATTGAAATTATTAATAAATGCCTAGAAACATATCTTCATTTCTTTGCCTCTAATCAATAACATCAATGGGTCAAGTGGTTACTAATTAAATAATGGTGGTACAATATTAATTATCGCATAACCACTAGGATGGATCCTTATGAATTTTTCTAAGGTCATAATCCACCATATATTCTCACATATGTTTTAGGAATTTATTAATTGTACGTAGTCAACAATACCATCAACACTTAGGATAATAATATTCACCTTCTCAATTAAAAACTCCACATGGCACATAATCACATTAAGTAGTAGGTGGATCAACACCATTAAAAATGTGCCTTCCAACCTAGATATATGGGTTTCCTCTGAATAAAACCTTATAATTAGTCATCTCTCAAAATAAAGGGTTGCCATAAAATTTCTCTCAGGTTTAATGGACCTTATAATATTCTTCAATTGATTAGTTCTATCATATACAAACTAGAGCTTACACCCTCTTCATGTGGTCATATATGTATTCACATATACCACTTAAATAAATTCCTTAGACATAATGCCTTAGCTAAGATAATACATCCTGAGATTGATGAAAAAGGATCTTTTCTTAAATTTGAAGCTATTTTGGATAAGTGTTTCCTTTAAATTTGAAATCAGGTCATCACCAAGGCTCTCTTCTAGTGTCATGGGATGTAAATAGAATATGTAACTTGGGAACCCCTCCTTCAAATCTAGTAATAGTTTCTTCATATTCAACTTTGAGGGCAAAGATTTTGAAGGTGCATGTAATTTTAGGACATCTTCATCCTAAATCTTTATTTATAATTGTTTTCAATAATAAAAGATACAAATGCATAAGATTTGTAGGTCATCCCTTGAGATAATTATAATAACCCAAAAATCATGGTAAGTAGTAGTTAACTAGTATATAATTAATATAAATAGGATCCTAAACTCATGGAAAAATGTCTAAAAATTATTTTGTATTGAGATTTCTCTAAAAAGGTTTCCATTTTGAAAATGCTAGTGATATTGTAATGAAATTATCCATTCATTTATAAATTTTTTGATATAATTAACACTAATATTCTAATCTATTGTAAGAATGGTCATAACAATAAACTTGTGCATTGATTATTTGCATGTCATTTTTCACTTCAGATATATGTTAATCCATTTCAAACCACTATTCACTTATATAAACTTGGACACCATGTAAAATAACAAATTACACCCTCCACTCTTTAATCATGTTATAATGTCTCTATTATAGGATCAATTTGCACCCTTGGAGAGGGTTTTTCAGGCTCTCTCCAATTAAGCTATAATATTGGGATAACCTTAGGCTTTGGGTCACCTATGTTAGGGTTGAACCTATAGAGTAAGTCAACTTCCTCTTTTATGCTCACATAGGACTAAAGCTAATCCTAATGCTTCATAGGGAAAGGGTTAAAAAGAGAGTAAGGGATCCTAAAAAAGTTAACTAGGTGATGCACCAAATTTAATAAAAAAATTCCAATAAGCTCAAACCCAGACTAGATCAATAGAGAATAATACTAGCTTACATAACCTTAATATCAAGCTAATTTGCATAAGTATTTCATATAATAGGTTCCAACTAGAACACTAATATACCCCTACAAATAAAATTTAAAACTCCCTAAAAAAAGTCAAAAAGTAGAACTATGGACAAGGAAGATTCTCCTTCACATAATGTTGTAGTTCACAACTTGTCAAACATAGATTCAAGGCAAAAGATAGGAAAATAAATTACTTATTAAATTAAGAGGTATTTATTACAAATTCTTGACAAGGTTGAGCCTAATCAAGCTAAGCATACTTTATAGAATATCAAGGAATGCCCCATCTCTTAGAAAGATAAAAAAATTCTAAAATTTGAGAACCCTTTACAAAATGGAAAGAAAGGGTTAATATAGGAGAAGGGGAAGATGAGAGAGAGAAGGGGGAACACAATTTTCATGATAATAAATGAGTTATTAGCTTCAAGAGATGCTTTAATAGGATTTTTTTCCAATCAGAATAAATAATTATTAAGCAAGATATTCATGATTTGCATAGATAACCTCCAAATCATTCCACTAGTTAAACAATCTACACTAGAGGACAATAGTTTGAAAAAAGTGGAAAGTCATGATCCTACCAAAAATGAATTCTCCAACTACTTTCCAAATCCCTAAGTCCTTCTACTTTAGATCCTAGACTAGATTTAATTATGAAGACAAAATCCTCATATCTTCAAACTACCAAGGACACATCATGTCTGTTTTGAATGACATTTTGTCAAGGAAATGACTTGGGATGATCTTTCCATTCATCATATACCTTCTTTATTCCTTGGATCCTATACCAAGATAACTATGGGTGAAAACCAATGTAGGGGTATTGATTTTCCTATAGTTTTACATATAGATACCACTCTATTCAATTCCAAATCCTATTTGAGTTTACATCAAGCTCTTTTCCTTTACTTTTTCCACTAACTCGGGTCGAGATTGAGTCCAAGTCCTTTGGTTCTACTTACTGAGTTGGGTCCATTTTGATTTATCAACTTTTGTCAAACATCCTGGCTCATCCCCTTATTATTGGCTATAGAAAACATCTCAAATCATTGACTCCTTTGACTTATTTCAATCTATTAGATTTTGAAATCTAATTAAATGTAGATCATAGATTTTTTGGGACCTACTACTTCAAGCTTGATTTCTCATTGGTTTCTAGGATTCGATGACCATTTAAATTTCTTGAGCTCCCATGATCTTGACACTTGTCATCTATGCATTCCTTCTTAGGTTTCCACCAAGGATTTTGGATCCAAATGATTACTTTGTGGGTCTTAAAAATGATGTTTGCATAGACATCTACCATTTTTTTGGCCAACTTTACAATTTTATAACTTGAAGCACAAAGATCATGAGAACACAAAACTTGTAGAGAATGGACCTAATACTATAAGTAATAAACTCTTTTTATCTATTGGTCATTCAAGTTTTCTACATGATTTTGAAGCTGACTAGTTCATGTGATCTTGCATGACATCTTGATGATGGTCTAGTCTAAAATGGCTAAGTATAGAAACTTAGAAAATTCTATGTATGAGTCAACTTTTCCCATGCATATCTTTAATTTTACCATAGCATGTGAGATAAAACTTGGTTCATATGAACTAGACTCTAAAACGAATAGACTCATATGATTGTTTCTTCCTAAGAATGCCATATGTATAAGATCTAGCACCATGAAAATGCCTACATAGCTTTTTTATTACTGGAACCAAATGTTTAGACAAGCTCGAGATGGAATGGGTAGACTAGATGAATTCCATGTGCTTCATGCTTATCTAGATCCTTTTATAGGGTCTCTGTAACCTTAGACTATTCTTTATAAATTGATGAATTACACTTTAAGTTGACCTAAAGTTATTCTAAATCTTATGAGCTTCATGATTTCTCCATTCCACTCATTCCATTTAGATCTAGTTTAGAGTATTTTGATAATCACAAACTCTACCTTTGGACCCTTAGAAACTAGGCACATGTTGGTATGTGGGCCAAATATGGTCAACATTTCCAGTGACTCATAGGGGAGCATGCCTACTATGTTTGAGAAACTAGTTCATTCTATCTCAATTGATCCATTGGGAATGGAGTCATCTCTTTGAAATTGAGTTGATCATGAATATGATACAAAGTTGTCTCTTTTTGGAACTTCCTCTTGAAATAAAAAGGACTAAAACAAAACCACAAAGGATAAAGCATGTAGGCAAATTCAAGAAAGGAATAACAACTAACATATTCAATAAATGTGCATAAAGACACTTAGATGAAAAGCATAAAACCTACTCTAACCTATATATAAGGTTAAAATTTACAATTTCTTCCCTCTTAGATCAATTGCATTACTTAATTATGATGAAATAAGCTCAAAAACACCATGCCTTTGAGAGCTCATGATATATGACATGATATTCATGGCTACTAATTCCTTTGGCATATTCTCAAGTGGATGAAATGGGGAAAATATGTCTCTAATGTAGACATATTGGTCTAATTCTTCAAGGCTTACTCTAATTTGGATTGTAGGGACCCATACAAATTCCTCCTTTGAACTAGTGCTTGGTTGACTATCTAGACTTAGGAAAAAATTCTCTAAGTCATCCCAAAAGGTAACCTCCTCTTGATCATCCAAGACAATACCATTTTAAAAACCATATTTACTCTATTTTATTTGAAGGGGGCCATATGGTAGTTCATTAATCCACCTAAGGCCCAGCATGTCATATTCTTATGGATCTAAATTTGACCATTCTCCTTCATTTTTTAAGGCATCAGTACTACCTTTAAAGAATACCTCATATTGAGATTGGTCAACACCCTTAACATGATGGGTGAGTTCCTCTTCATATTATGAAGGATGTATATTCTAGTTTAGATCCTCTACCTAATCTATGAATTCATAGTATAGTTTTTTCCATGCCTCATCTTGATCCTCTTTTTCATGTATTTCTTCCTCAATCTCATTTATGATCTCTTAAACATGGTTAGTTGACTAATTGACTATATCAATCTCTACATCTTGCTCATTTTCATCTATGGCCATACTAGATTGAAGTTCTTAGGACCAAAAAAGAATATTCCCTACTCCGATCCACATCTTTTCCATACACATCCTCAAATGTGAAGGTATTAGTACTACCTTTCGGCTTTAAAATATCAAAGCCATATCAAGAAGTCAAATTAATACCTGACTCTTCTCCTTTTGAAAGAAATTGACTACCTATCATGACCTCTTTATTATAGATACTTATGATGTCTTCTTTAGGATCCAATTTAACTACAAGGTCCTCCTCTATCCTTTTTAAGATAGGCTCCTTCTTTATGAGGGAGATGGTAGGAGGGTGAAGAAGTTCACCTTGTTTATAGATCAGGAGAGTATCCCTCCATCTAAGCACTTTGGAGGATCTTTTAGGTAGTTTTTAAGGGAAGGAAGGAGATTCTTGAAACTTTTATACAACAAGATCATTAAGTTACGCTATGATTGTTTAACTCATCTCTTACAAAACTAACCCTTCTCCTACCAAGACTGGTTCTTGGACTTTCTTAGCTAGCATTTCATTTTTTTTTATGCCTTACTTGATTTATTTTCATGAGGGGTACATGGTAAATTATTTTGCCACCTCCTCCTTCTCCTAAATGGGTATGGGAGAGGGTGGTCTCACAATAGAGGGTATAAAATAGTTTGTGTCATTGACATAGGAGAAGATCTAAGATAAAAATATTTCATGTTCCTCAGTTGATAGAGGTAAGGCTTAACAAAGTTAACTAGATGGGAAAGTAGGTTAATATAGAGGATAGATAAGCTCATTGTAGGACTGGTAGGAATGATTATATGGATATTACATTGAATTTTTAGGACCACTTGGGGTGAAACCATGAATATTGTTAACTTGATATGAAGGATAAGGAATGAATGTGTAGACACCAAAATTGTGTCTAACCCCTGGTCATCCTCCCCCTTGGTCCATTCCTAACCCATTCCTAACCCACACACTTACTAATTTAAAATAATAACTTATTTTGAATTAATAACCCCCCCTTTTGACACATCACCCATAACACCTCGCCTAGGACACCTTGCCTTGGACCATTTCCCACCCTATGACTCACCTTAAGACTAAGTGACTCACCCAAGACCTATTATTACTCCTTTCCAACCACCTAACCAACTCTCGTGCATATTTGGCCCAACCTTCGACAATTCTCCAATGGATTATGCACTTGGCGGATGGAGAACGAGCTTGATAGCCCTTTTACTCATTCTCCACCCACCGACATCAGTCAAATGTCAGCCGACTTTGGTGGGATCGCCAACATCGATTTACTTAAACCAAATTCTAACCTCTCACTAGAATCGCTAATCACTAATCACTAATCATGAGTCAGCTAATCACAAATCTCAAATCTTCCTCTCTCCCGACTGCTAATCCTTTGGCTACAGGTACTCAACCTCTCCCTCTCTCTCTCTCCTAGATGTATAGCAAGCATCACAGGCTATAGGTACAGTGCAGGAAGCATTTTACATCAGCAACAAGCATTCACACCTCTGCCTCTGCTCCAAGCAAGAGATAAGTATTTTCCTTTTCTATCATTTCAGTAGCTTAGGATGTATTTGTAATTAGTTTTTTTCTTTATTGCTTCTAAGCCATATTTCAAGATCAGACCTGGTTATCAACTAGACCAATCAGACACTTTTCTTGGAGAGGTTGAAAAGCCCTCCTCTTAACTAGACCCCTCTTGACACCCTGTCTTCAACCTGACTCCTTCCTTAGACCTTATCTATATCCCCACAACCCTACACAGACTCTTTGACTACCACAAACCCCTTCTATCAACCACAGAGCTTCTCTAAGACCTGACCAAAGACCACTTCCCCCACCGACATTGGTAGACTAATCAACGTCAGTAGACTTGACCAACCGATGCCGGCAGCATAACCGATGTCAGTGACTGTGGAAGACCGACAACAGCATATAGTCTCTTTCTTCTATAGGTGTCATCCTCCACAACCAAAGAAGAGTTCTCACAATGTCTGGATAATGGTGCGCAGACCTCATCTGGGTAACATCTAACCCTAGACCATTTTTCTTAGTTTCTTATTCCTTTTTGAATGTGAAAGAAAAAATCGTATAGAAACATTTTGGCACGCTCGGTGGGACCCTAGGGTCTTCCTTGGGTTCTTTTTCATTTCTTTTCATATAGGTGCATTAGGTTTCTCCTTTTCACCTCTTTCTTCTATCTCTTCCAAAAGACACTATTATCAAAAATTAAAAAGAATCATTCTTGTTTTTTCTTTTCTTGCATCTTAGACTAGTCAAAAGTCATACTCTTCAACCTCTTCTCACTTGTCTTCATATGAACTCACATTTCTATTTGGGCTTAAAATTAATTGTATTTCATTTCTGATTGCATGCATATTTAGTCCACACATCTAGTAATTAAATCACATCATGAATTAATCGTAGGCCACTTATGTTACACAGCCAAATCACTTACACAAATCAAACATCAAAACTTACCTGAGACAAGGCCCGACTGGGATTTCATCACCCAGTAGATATCTTACCCATCCCGACAATCCCACTTGGACTTCACTACCAAGGGGAAAGCCCACTCTATTCTCTGGCAGAGGATAATCTCTAGGGGAAGTATATTTTGGCTAAGTGAGACCAGCTTACCATTGGGCTCGTGAAGTGAGGGGAGCTTGCTCCTTATCACCAAGCCATGTACAGAACCTAACATAGACTCTTGAGCGCCTAAACTAACCCAAAACCAGCCATAGACTACCTCTTCTAAGACCCATTCTACAAGCCAACCTCTCAAACACACTCTAAGGCATAAGCCAACATGATTCTAAAAGTTGATTCTTAGGATTTAACACTTAGGGTCTGCCTGTCTCCATCTATTTTTCTATTCTTATCTAGTTTTTTGAGCTAGTGAGGATGCTTTCTTCTTGCCAAAAACTCTCAAATTCTTTGAGTTTTTGGAAAACATAGTCACTAACATTGGTTTTACCACCGATGTCAGCAACATTTCCTCACCGACATCGGTTATCTGACTGACATCGACAATCTATTTCACCGACATCGGTTTTTCAACTGACATCGGTCACTGTCTAAACTTTCTTCCCAAAATAACAGACTTAAAACCCAACCCTTTTTCTACCAAAACCACATTCTGAGTTTTTGAAATTGAAAAAACACAATTTCTAGAACCTAAACCTTTTTTGCTTTGAATGGTTTTGACACGTAGTCAAACCAGAACTCTTCTTGACCACACAAGGCATCAACTGCTTCCACCTTCACCGTCCATAACCAGCCCCCTAATGGAGTATCATTCAGAGACCGAACAAACTCCTACCTGACCAACTCCCAATCAACTTTCAATTGTCCCCGAAGGGGACCCAAACTTTGAGAGACTCCTTGACCACAACGTCAAGGCTCTCCAACACTATCTCGCAAGAAACCAAATGCGAGACCTTTTGGGTGAAGCAGTGATGACATCAACACCATATGTTACCCAGCCTTTGATGTCTCAAACTATTGCCTCAACTATTAACTTGACCATGGCCAATACACAAATTTTGGCCTCCCCATCTATTTTTGAACCAACCTCCATCAGGGTTCCATTACCCCCTCAACCACATGCAATTCAACCAAGTTCTACATCATACCAGAACTTGATTGTCTCAACTACACACACACTTGGGCCTATAAATGTAGTAGTGTCTACCTCCCCTTTTGCCAATGCCACCATACAACCACCTTTGGCGGTATCTAGTCAACTTATGCCTTCTACCTCCATGGTGCAACCACCCTTGGCCTCCACTTCTGTCCCAATGACTAGTTATCAATACGTTACACCCGTACAAGCATAACCGACTACGTTTTATGCCTCTTCTAGCTCTTTCCAAGCACCTTACAACCTAGGGGGTGCCCCATCTGCCAATCTATTAGCCAATCTCATCAAGATGTTGATGGAAAAAAATGTCTAGTCTTGAAGCTTCTATTTTCGGTTCAAGCAATGTCCTTTCCTATGACCAAATTTGCAACGAACCCATCCATCCCTCTGTCCTAATCAGGCTGTATCCCAGTTAGTGGGAACTTCTTATATTTTATCATTTCTAGAGTAAGGAAGACCCGTAATAACATCTATGAGCATTCAGACATGCTTGTTATCTCATAGCCCATGATGATGTGTTATTGCTATGCACATTCCCCATGTCACTTTTTGGCCTTGCCCTTGATTGGTTCAAATCTCTCACCAGTCATTCTATCTTTTCATTCACTCAACTCACCCAATTATTTCTTGACCATTTTTCTATCAATATCACCAGAAAAGTCTCAATCACAGACCTCTACTCTATCAAACAGTTTGATGATGAATCAATAGTTGACTTTGTCACCCATTGGAGAGGCTTGATCAACCAACTCTCCTTACCTTTACCTCAACCTGAGTTCATTGAGCTCTTTTCTTGAGCATGTGATAAGCACATCTCATCCACCTTGTGGGTTCAAACATTCTACACTTTCAATGAAGCTTTCACCATGGCTCGAAAGCTTGAACTTCACGCTATCGAAGAAGACAAGATCAAATTGCGTAATACCAATGCAAAAGCTGATGACCCTTCTTCTTCCAGACCTTCTTCTTCCCACTCCAAGTCCAAAGGAGTGGCAAAAACTTTGGTCATTAGATCACCATCTTCGACAATGACCGACCAACCTCAACCCTCAACATCTCAAAGAATCACAAAACAATTCCAACAACGGTATATACAGCGTCAGTATACTCGTATAGGAGAACCATATGCTTCCATTTTGGATAAAATTGTCAAGCAGGGGGTCCTCAATCTCCCTCCAATTTGACTACCTCAATTCAACCCTTCTAAAGCCCTCCCTACATGGTATAGGGAAAATTACTTCTGTCACTATCACCGTTTCCAAGGCCATGACATCAACAACTGCCAAACCTTTAAGAACATTGTCCAAGACATGATAGATAAGGGAGATCTTGTCTTGGATAACCCAAATGCACCACCCAATCAAAACATGAACATCTTCAAAAAACCCTTTCCTAACCATCCTCCTAGCCAAAATAATGTCCAGACCATGGCTAATAGCTCCTAAGAGCATGATATACGCACAGTCAACATGGTCTCGCCTCTTGTCCTTGACCAACCTCCTCCACAGGTAGAAGAGCCTTCTTCTCCTATTAGTTCTCCATCGACCTCTCTTATATTGGAGGATGCTTCAACCATACCAATGCCATTAGCCTCACCTTCGGCCTTCCTACTACCGATGGAGGACCATACCTTGCCTACTCCTCAACCACAAGTAGAAGGCACGATCATCCCTGCCCTCTACCCTCTTGAGGAGCCCCATTCTCCTATTTCTTCTCCACCAAGAGAAGACCCTGTCTCTTTGCCTACTTCAATCGAGGAAGACCCGATGATGGTTTTCTCTTGCCTTTTGCCTGAGATCACTACATCTCACTCACCCCTGTCCATAACTGAGCTCAAATTTGCATAGGCATCCATCAAACCAAAAGAGACTAAATCTCCCAACATTTGGCCTATATCAAACCTCACTCACCCACAAGTGAGGGTAGACACTAGCCTTGCCTCGCATAATGGTGGCCCTCAAACCAAACCAAAGAAGGCCACTAAACCACACTGGAGAATTCCTCCCCTACCTTCATCATTACCTTCAATTTTGGGCCCATATCCATCCACCCTAATAGGGGTGCTTCCTACTCCCATACCTCATAGAGGCACATTGCCTCCATTACTTTCTCAACCCATCAAACATATATTTCCTCCAAAATGACCAATGCCTCTTATGCCTCTAAAATAAAAGTCATCAACCCCTACTGCAACAAAACACATAGACCCATTGGTAGGTTCTTATGCCTTGCTATTATGATAACTATTGTAGTCTTCTCGCATCAATCTTCCACCTCTTAGACCATACCAATCTCTCAAACCAAAACCACCTTGGTTTGACGACACTCAAGTTTGTGTGTATCATCACACACCGGGACATGACACTGAGCATTGTTGTGCCCTCAAGGTTGTCATTCACCAACACTTGGAGAAAGACACACTTCTTCTTGACCATATTATCAACAAACCTTCAACACCTTCACATTCATCAACTCTCAGATTAAGACCATCTTGGTTTGACAACACTAAATTTTGTCACTATCATCACACACTAGGACATGACACTGAGCATTGTTGTGCTCTTAAAGCTGTCATTCGTCAACACTAGAAAAAGGATACCCTTCTCATCAAGGATCCTCTTGACTACCCATTAACCAAATCTTTGACACCATCACATGCCTCACAAACATCATCACCTAAATCGAGATCTCCATGCCAAACTATGGTCCCTTTGCCACCTTTAACCCCCTTATTCAACATCAACATAGTCAATCTAACCACCAGGCCTCAACCGACCTTGACCAATATGTCAAACATTCTCCCTAGCCACTAGGGGAATTCAACGTTCATCCAAGCCTCGACCAACCTTTCAACCCAGTCTCGACCAAATATCAAACACTCTTTTAATCCTAAAACTCAACCCAACCTCAACCAAACATCAACCAAATCTTTTAATCATGACCTCAACCAAGCCTCGACTAAGTCTCCAACCAGACATCAACCGACCTCGACCAGACATCAACCAAACCTTGACCAAACATTCGATCGACCATTGACCAAGCACCAACCAGACATCAACCAACATTTTAATCACATCCTCAACCAAGCTTCGACCAAATGTCAACCAAAATATCAATTGACCATTGACCAAGCCTTGACCAACATCAATCGACCTCGACCAAACATTCCATTGATCAAACCATGACCAAATATCAACCAACTTCATGTCCATCATCTTTAACACGTGACCAATTTAGAAAGAAGCAAACATGGTAAGTTTGCTCCTAATTGGCTCAGACCTTACAGGTATGGATCAGGAACTTATTAGAACCTAAGCCCTTTAATGCCTTGCATCTGTGACCATTCTACTATTAGTCGAGTACTTGTCCACTTGACATTTAACTTGAGCTCATCCCTTGAGCAACCCCATCCTTTTAATCCTCATTACTTTCAACCCTATTCCCCTAAACAAATCATCTATAACCCTTTTATAAAGTATGGATGCTTTGTCCTAATAAAAGGGAGCCCTTGAACTTCTATAGTCTTGTCCATGACTCAAAATTTTGTCAAAAATAAATCAAGATGTCAAAATATCCAAGGTCACAAAATCAAAAAGGTAGACTGCTCCCTCGAAGGATAGTTGTACTATCATTGTTGTAGCTAATAGACTACTCCCTTGAATGATAGCTATTCAAAGCCCTCAAATATATATAAAGTAAAAATATAGACCACTCCCTCAAAGGATGGCTATGACTAAATCTTGCTATAAATAACACTTTCTTAGAAGCTTCCCGCATCAATTAGCTTCACAAACGACCACCAAACAAAATGACATCTTATGTAGACTTCTCGAATTGATTAGTTTGCTAAAAAAAAGGGGGGGGTCATGGACTTGGCTTGTAGTCATCTCAGGGTCTCCTATAAAAAGGGGCAAGGTTCTCTCTACTCAAAAAGGGTTACCCTATTCCTCCCATATCACCACACCTGCTCAAGGGACTTTGAGCTCATTTTAATGTCAAAGTGATTTGATTACCTCTCTAACACAACCAATGGTCAATGATGCAATGCACGAATGGGGGCTCTTGGTTCTAACAACCCCTATTTATGCTGTCATTCTGGTCCGTGTCAATGAAAGAGCAATTTGCCTTTCACTTTTTTTCACACTTTGGTCACATTCAACCACATCATTTGTCAAACCAACTCAACCCAACATTTTTAGACCAACAACATGACATTATGACATCATACATTATCATAGACCATTCACACTAGTTTCTATGGACACTAATACACATGGAAACTATCGACCACACAATTTATGTCAAGCATAAACCATTAATTGTTGAAGCATAAATAGACTCATTTCATTTTTAGCATATATCCATCACCTAACATGGACAATTGCTAGGGATAAAAAACCTCGACCAATGTTACAGAATACACCATCACCTCATATAGAAAAGGTTGTAACATTATCTTATCCTCATCATTTCAACACATGACCAAACCAACCTATCGACCAACTTGTCAACTAATCTGAACTACATTGGTCTGAGGCCCTAATGACTAGGGCTATGTAGATAGCACTCAGATGACATAGTGTCTTCTGAGCTTATCTTGACCACATTCATTTGTTCATCTACCTGATGGACAAACTATCCTCCCTTTGACCATGACTTGACCTTGACCAAAGCAATCCATAACTTCGACCCTATTCCTCCCTTTTAGGGAGAACTACATTGGCTGGAGGCCCTAATGATAGGGGCTATATAGGCAGCACTCAGTTGACATGGGGTCTTCAGAGGTTAGCTCGGCCATTCCTTCGTCTGTCCATCCACCTCAACCAATGACCATGGAGATCGCGACTATCTCCTTTGACTACAACCACTTCCAAGACAACATTGCCTTGATTGTTTTTGCATGTATGCTACCTCACAAATGGTTAGAAAAATTGTCTGCAACCCATATTTTAACCCTCACAAGTATAGGATCATGAGCAAGTTGATCCCCACTACTTGTGACATTTTTGTGTTTTCTAAGAGCACTTCCTGAGTCTGGGATACTTGTAACACGATGACCATTGGAGCTATAGCTTGGATTGAATAACCCAATCAGCTATGACTAAATGCTGGGGCCCAATTATTTTGATTTTGGCACTCTTTGACCTTGACCTATGACAATTTGACCTGACCATCTTGTGAAGTGGTATGCACACAATCTCAAACTTTTGCAGCGTTCACACTCAAACTTCACCATATCCATCCACTGTCTATCAAATCGGCACCTGATTTTAGGTTTCCTTCCCTCAACTCCCGCTTTGAGGGGGAATACTTCATCCCATAATTAGGGCAATCTACATTCATTTTTTTTGTCTTGTAGTTCGCCAGAATAACCAATAGGATGAAAACAATCTCATCCTATACCTGGGGCAATCAACTCCTATTTTTGTCTTGTTGGTTCATCAAAACAACCAACAAGACAAAAAAGGGCAAATGTAGACACCGAAATCCTATCTAACCCTTGGTCATCCTCCCCCTTGGTCCATTCTTAACCCATTCCTAACCCACACACTTACTAATTTAAAATAATAACTTATTTTGAATTAATAACCCCCCTTTTGACACATCACCCATAACACCTCACTTAGGACACCTTGCCTTGGACCATTTCCCACCCTATGACTCACCTTAAGACTAAGTGACTCACCCAAGACCTATTCTTACTCCTTTCCAACCACCTAACCAACTCTCGTGCATATTTGGCCCAACCTTTGACAATTCTCCAATGGATTATGCACTTGGCAGATGGAGAACGGGCTTGATAGCCCTTTTACTCATTCTCCACATGCTGATGTTGATCAAATGTTAGCTGATGCCAGTGGGATCATTGACATCAATTTACTTAAACTAAATTCTAACCTCTCGCTAGAATCGGTAATCACTAATAGCTAATCATGAGTCAGCTAATCACAAATCTTGAATCCTCCTCTCTCCCGACTGCTAATCCTTTGGCTTTAGGTACTCAACCTCTCCCTCTCTCTCTCCTAGACATAAAACAAGCATCATAGGCTATAGGTATAGTGCAAGAAGCATTCTACATCAGCAATAAGCATTCACACCTTTGCCTCTGCTCCAAGCAAGAGATAAGTATTTGTCTTTTCTGTCATTTCAGTAGCTTAGGATGTATTTGTAATCAGTTTTTTTCTTTATTGCTTCTAAGCCATATTTCAAGACTAGACCCGGTTATCAACTAGACCAATCAGACACTTTTCTTGGAGAGGATGAAAAGCCCTCCTCTTAACCAGACCCCTCTTGAAACCCTGTCTTTAACCTAACTCCTTCCTTAGACCTTATCCGTATCCCCGCAACCCTGCACAGACTCTGTGACTGCCACATACCCCTTCTGTCAACCACAGAGCTTCTCTGAGACCCGACCAAAGACCACTTCCCCCACCAACATTGGCAGACTAACTGACATCGGCAAACTTGACCAACTAACATTGGTAGCATAATAGACATCGGTGACTGTGGAAGACTGATAGCAGCATACAATCTCTTTCTTCTACAGGTGTCATCCTCCACAACCAAAGAGGAGTTCTCACAACATCTGGATAATGGTGCGCAGACCTCATTTGGGTAACATCTAACCCTAGACCATTTTTCTTAGTTTCTTATTCCTTTTTGAATGTGAAAGAAAAAATCGTATAGAAATAGAATGAACTTGCATTTTGATCAAATGAGTGGTGATTGTACATACCAAATGATGATGATTAGGCACCTAGGCTGCTTAAACTAGTTGATGGATGTTTGGAGTCACCACTGATGTTTGTTAGAATGCCTCAAAAGGCTAATATGTAGAAGAACAACACCAAAAATTATTTCATTGATTTGGACCTTCATCCCAATAGGCATTATAGAAACTATTATAGGCTCTATTTTAATCCTTGGAGAGGTTTTTTCAAGCTCTCTCTGATTGAACTATAATATTAGGACAACCCTAGGCTATGGGTCACCTATGTTGGGGTTGAACTTTTATAGTATCTCAAGGAATGCCCATCTCTCAAAAAGATAAAAAAAAGTCTAAAATCTGAGAAAACTTTACAAAATGGAAATAAAGGGTTAATATATGAGAAGGGGAGAGGAGAGAGAGAAGGGGGAACACATTGTTCATGACAATCAATGAGCTACCAACTTCAAGAGATATTTCACTAGGCTTTTGGTCCAATCAGAATAGGTTATTATTGAGAAAGATATTGATGACTTTACCAAATAACCTCTGAATCATGCCACTAGTTGAACAAGATGCACTAGAGGATAATATTTTGCCAAAAGTGGCAAGTCATGATCCTACTAAAATGAATGCTCCAACTGCTTTCCAAATCCCTAAGTTCTACTACTTTGGATCCTAGACTAGATTTCATTATAAGGGCAATTTCCTCATATCTTTAAACTACAAAGGACATGTCATGTCTTTTCTTAACAATGATTTATTGAGGACATGACTTGGGATGATCTTCCCATTAATCATATATTTGCTCTATGCATTAGATCCTTGATCGAGATAATTATGGGTGAAAGACAATGTAAGGGTATTATTTTTCCTATAGTTTTACATATAGATGGCACTCTATTCAATGTGAGGTCCTATCTAAGTTTGTATCAAGTTGATTTCCTTTAATTTTTTCACCAAATTGGGGTAGGCTTGAATTTAGGTTATTTGGTTATACTTGTTTATCTAGGTCCATTTTTCTTTATTGACTTTCATCTAATATCCTGGCTCATCCCCTTATTATTGGCTATCAAAAATGTCTTAGATCATTAAATCCTTTGACTTATTTCACTCAATTAGATTTTAAAATTTGATTAAATGTAGATCATATATTTTTTGAGACCCACTTGCCTAAGCTCAATTTCTCATTGGTTTTTGGGATTCGATGACCATTTGACTTTCACAAGATCTCATGTGCTTAACACTTATCATCTGTGTGTTCTTTCTCAAGTTTTCACCAAGGATTTTGGATCAAAATGTTCATTTTATGGGTCTTAAAAATGATGTTCATGTAAATGTCTATCATTTTTTGACCAACTTTGAAATTTTATAAATTGAAGTGCAAAGATCATGGGAACACCAAACTTGCAAATAATGTACCTAATGATGAAAGAAACAAACCCTTTTCATTCACTAGCCATTCAAGCTTTCTATGTGATTTTGTAAAATGTTGAAGCCGACAGGTTTATGTGATCCTGAATGACATCTTGATGATAGTCTGGTCTGAAATGGATAAGTATGGAAAATTAACAAATTCTACATTAGGATCCAACTTTCCCCATGCATTTCTTTCATTGTGCCATAGCTTGTGAGCTAAAAATTGGTGCATATAAACTAGACTTTAAATTGAATAGACCCATATGATTTTTTATTCTTGAGAATGCCACACATGTGAGATCTAACACCATGGAATTGCCTACTTAGATTTTCTATTACTAGAACCAAATGTTTGGACAAGCTCTGGATGGAATGAGTTGACCAGATAAATTTCATATGCTCTATGCTTATCTAGAGCCTTCCATAGGGTCTCTATAACCTTGGAATATTCTTTATAAATTGATGAATTACACTTTAAGTGAACTTAAAGTGCTTTTAAATCTTGTAAGCTTCATGATTTATCCATTCTACTCATTCCATCTAGAGCTAGTTCAGACCATTTTGACAATCAAGAACCATATGTCTAAAAATTTAACAAGTGGGAACATGTTTGGTATGTGGGCCAAATATGTTCAATAGTATCCACAACATGAGACATGTTGGGTCATAACCATAACTTATTCAAAGAAGATAGAATGACTTGTAACCATTTTTACAGCAATGATATCTAGTTCTAGCTAACATATTATTTTTATGTGTGTGTGTGTGTGTGTGTGTGTGTGTGTGTGTGTGTGTGTGTAAAAAATATAGTGGATTATCATCTCGATATATTATTCTCACTTGTTTAACACTATCTACTTAGATTTCAATATGTGCATCTATTTATCCTAATTTTGAGATACCATTCCATAGTAGATAAGAGTTTGCTTAGAATGATCCAACACTTAAACACATTTGTTCTATATTATTTTACAATACTATATACAATTCAGTAAGGATGCATTCTCATTTTGATACAGGAGACTATTATCTTAGCCTTAATGCCTATTATACCCATATGTAATCACCTATTTTTCATTATTAATAGAAGTTGCATTTTTGCATATCAGTCTTCCACTTATTTAAAATGAATATATATATATATATATATATATATTAGTAGGTTAATATCTAATTATGAATTATACCATCCATATATTATGTCAAATCATGTATTGGCCTACTAAACAATCAAGATTAGGCACCACTATGTATATCATTAGTTTTAGAGCATAAATATTTATTATGATTGTAAACATGTGAGCTTTACGAGAGATGAAAACATTATAAGTCAATATTATTTCAATGTATCTATAATAATATCATCTTAAAATTAAGATGGATAACACCTAAAAAAAACTTGAGGCATCTTTAGATGTTCAAAACTTCATTGTGGATGTTTTGGAAGCATAACACATTAAAATTTTAGCTAGTTCCATAAGTTGATGATGTAAGTCAACCCAAATTTTCCATGTCCAATTTCTCACAAAAGTCTCAAAAAATATGTTAGCAGTAAACACCAATTAAAATGTCATTCAATATCGACATTCTAATCTTCAAAGATAAAATCAATTCCCCAACATTGGATGCATAGATTTAATAGCTTGATTCATACTTATTATTAAATAAATTCACTGATGTTAAGAAGATCAAATTTTATGATGTCGTAGACGTCCATTATAGTGGTTATTTGGTGGGAAACTTTCATCACCTAACACACATATGATAGTGTTATAATCTAGTTTTCAAAATATTTTTTTGATGCATTGAATGAGGAGTACTATTATCTTCATCACTTTGTGTATGAAAACATCAAGTTATAAAATTTATGATAACATAAAGAGTAGTCATTAAAGGACTACACTCATTATTTCCATGATTTTGATGAATGATTGCATGAGATTTTGACTAAAAACACAAGTTATTGAAGTAAATAAATGGACTCACATTATATCCATATAAATATGTAATTTTGATGTTAAAATATTTAGGGAAAGTTTACCACATCATTTACAAGATTTAGCCAAAGCCACAATGATGTATATCTCACCTCTTCATTTAATGACATGTGAAAGAGACAACCCATGTAACATTATCCATATCAGCCTCCTGCATAGAATCAAGATCATTCTCACAAAGTAGAACATCCTAATAAAGTTATTGTTGACCATTTTTACCACATGCCAAAATGGGTTAACCCCCTATAGTTATAATCTTGTTTAGGTGTTTTTCATAATGTCATGGTGTATGTTGTAGCTCATTTGATGTCATTTCATATGCCATTCTAGTCTTGGTCATGGTCTGGTTTAATCCTTATGCTATTTGATATCTTAGGGGTCATTTTAAGGTCATATATGGTATTCATGGTCATAAATGTAGTTATAACATGGAACATGTTTTCTTATTCCTCAAAAAATTCATCTACGCTTTCAAAGATCAAGTAATAGCTTAGAGACAAGCTTTGTGAGGCTAGACCATCATCAAGACATCAAATGGAAACCATAATGGATCATCTTGCTTGTGTATTTTTAAAACATGCTCAGACAACCTTGTATGACCATCAAACCATGTATTATCAATGTTCTACATGCCAAGATCATTCTCTATAAGCTTCATATCTTGATGAGTCTTAATCTCAAGATCTGAGCCTTCCAAGTTTAGCTCACTGAGTCTAAGGAGCCAGGCCATCTTGGACGTCATCCAAGAATGAATGAACTAGATCATTTGTGAAATTTTTATCTTCACTCAAGAATCCCTCACAAGCAAAAGGATTGTAGTTCCATGTAGTTATTCATGCTAGTAACATGTTCTAAAAGTTTCAAGTCCATGCAAGCTTTTTGGCTCAATTTATAAGCTTCTAAATATGGACCTACAACATAAAATTTTCACACTAATGTCAATTCTAAGCTCAAGAAAAACAAATCCTTTTGAGATTAAATTTGATGATCACATGAATGTCAATGATGGTCATGAAAATTTAATTTTATGGGAGTATGGATGCCAATTTTAAGCTCATGAAATAGTCATTGTTTTCAAATAGTGAGTCCAAGTAGATCTAATAGTCTGTGTTGCATTGTACATCTTGATCTAATGGTGCTAGATGGGTCAAATAGTTAAGGATCTTAAGAGATTGACACATGGCATAATTTTTTGAGGCTAGCATACTGAAAGTAGATCATGAAATAAAATGTGGGGCTACCATGTGGCATATGCTTAGATAGAGTTGATAAGTCAAGGGAAATATAAATGACTCATGGTCATTCATACTTAGCATGAGTTATGGTGTGAATAAATGGTCAATATGTCAACAAGCTAAGTCATATGTTGATAGCCATTTAAAACAAAGGTGAGCCCAAGACTTTTGATAGAATTAGAGAAACCATTTTTTACCAAGGAAAATGGGTATTATAGGGTTATTGATCCACCATTGAAGCTAGACCCAAATCCATAAAAAGAACACAATAATGTAGTTAGGTGATTAAGAACATATTTGGACTAAATTAAAGATCAATACAGACCTCTAGTTCATAGATTTATAATATATAGGGTCCATATTTTAAATATTATAGCATTATCTTGTGACTATGTTTATCATTCTCAAAGGTACCTATGAACATGGTGAACCCTTGATTCCTCCAATGACATATTGGATCTATGTGGACCTAATAAGAATTAGGCATTGATTAGAGTGTCATGATATAATGACTATAGGAAAACTAATAGTTTGAGATTAGTTTTCTATCTATAGTAGATCCATGTGTAGACACTAAAATCGTGTCTATCCCTTGGTCACCCCATGGTCCCCTTTGATCCCCTCCTAAACATTTCCAAACTCACACAATTATTAATTTAAAATAAATTTAACTATTCTAAATTAATAAGCCCCCCTTGACACCTCACCCCTCCTTGGATGCCATCCCTCACCCCATGCCAAATCTTAAATGCTTAACCCCCATTTCATCCCTTCCTCTAGCCTCTCGTGCTCATTTAATCTGCTCAGGACCATTTTCCAATGACACGCTTAGACCTGGCAGTTGCAAGAACAAGCAGAGGGCTAAAAATAGCCACTTTTCCCATTCTTCAGCCGCTGACATCGATCATTATTCAGCCGACATCGACAATTTTACTGACCTCAGTTCCATTAAAATAGCATTTCTATTTCGTTGCTCCCCCCCCACAAACGTGAATTATCTTGCTCCAAGTTTCTAACACTCTCTCTCCTTGGCTTCTTGTAGGTATCAGTGTCTCAACAGCACTCTCTAGGCTTAGAGGTTCTGCACTAGTCATTCCACATAGGATTGAAGATTGCACAACACCTCCAACATTAGCTACAATAGAAACAAGACTCTTCACCTCTGCCTCTCCACTCATAGCTAAGTATTTGTATTGGTTTTGAATTTATTGTCCTTTTTATACATTAGCAATTAGTTCTCTACCCATTTCCAAGCATTCTGGACATAACCTAGTCTATTCTTCTTGGAGAGGCTGAAAAGCCTTCTCTCACCCTTATCTCCCTTTTTGCCCTTGTCCTCCATCTGATCTCTCATTTAGGCCACACTTTCTACCCTGTAAACCCAACACAAGCCACTAAAACTCCAACAAACACCTCAAGCTATTTTACTGACCACAGACAGCCCTAAAGCTTGTCTAAAGCTTCATTGCCCTGACTGACACCGGCCATCAGACCCATTGCCCCCACTGATGTCGACAGACTAACCGACGCCGATGACTTGACAAACTGACGTCGATAGACTAACCGATGCTGGTGACTATGCAAGATAGATTTCCACATACAGGTACACATTTATTTCTATTTCTTTGACTCAATCTTTATCATTTCTTATTCCAGCAACATTCTACTTTTTATCAATTAGTAGACTGTCACCCCTTCAAGAAGTCTTTACACTTCTGGGATCAAGCTTTGCTTGGCAGTCTACCACCTATCTATCTAATAGTTTTCTTGTTCAAGTCTCTTTCTTCTGTAGGTGTCATCTTTCATAGCCAAAGAGGAGTTCTCTCAATGTCTAGATAATGGTACATAGACCTCATCTGGGTAACATCTAACCCTAGACCACTTATCTTAGTTTCTTACTTCCTTTGAATGTAGAAAAGTGAAAAATAGTTAGAAACACCATGAGCATGGGGAAATTTCAAGAATGATCTAAATAGAACAATATATATCATTAAAAAGGATGTCATGAAGGCATACACATAGACCCCAATTGTTTTATCTCTAGGACCAACTCCATGAAAGGGACCCCTTCTCTCCATTGTGCATGCCATGACAAACTAGTTTAGATGTTAGCACTAGGATAAATTTATAATAAATAGATCTAATTTTTGTAACTACATTAATGCCAGAACTTAGCTTGAAACCATTTTGTCCCATCATTGTAACCATATGGAGCATGAATAAAGTAATAATTAACTATTTCAATTACTTAAGATGACCCAAATTTATCAGGAAGTTCCAAATAAGCATACCAGTAGAGGTACTTATAACTATGGTTCAAATGAGGTTAAACTCATTTTAATTCCCCTTGAGACTTCCCTTTTCCCTCTTGTCTCTCTCAAATGATATAATTAGCTACCATTTTAGAATTTGTAAAGATAACACACCATGTATGGTGAATCCCTATTGGAATGATGCCATATTTTGCCTTTTAACATTAATCCAAGTTTGTTTATGATTTTTAAACAATTATCTAAGTCTACAAGTGATGTATGGTGATGAGAAGTGATAATTTTCTATCCTTCCTTCCCTTATCCTTTTATGTTTAAGTAAGATTTCTTAGTATAATAGGTCATATAGAGATTAGTCTAGTATGTAAAGATTTTTAAGTGTAAAATTGTCCTTGAAGTGTGAAATCTACCCTCTGGTTCATTTTCCTTATGTTGTTGCTCACATCTCACCTCTATATTGAAATACTCATGTTAGAACCCATTAAGACTTAGAGACTAGTTTGTATGCCTTATTTCATCATGGTAGAAATATGATGGTCACATGGAAGACATTTTGGTGAATTTCCTCCTTTAGAGTAGGTTCAATTTATGCATTCTCTAGCTCTTTTCCTTATAAGTAAGCAATAATTTAAGTGAAGCATTACACGATACATTTAGGGAGATAACCCTTAAGTATAGAGGCTCATTTCCAATATAGGTACACACACATACCTAGAAGTGTTCCCATGTTTCCCAAATTTGGAAGAATCCTAGACAACTTTTAGGGTGCAAGATTTTATGACAATAGTTTTGGCATGCCCGATGGGATGCATTGTATTAAAGACAACTTGTCAAGGTGAGTGTTGGTCTTGACAAACACCAACTACAAATTGGTGTGCTACTCAACATTTGGCAGCTCCTTGATGGTAAATATGGTTCAATTCCATTTGTTTCTTTATAAATGTGCCCTCATAATTCATGGTTCTCACTAGGTTATCCTTTGTTAGAACATCCAATCCTATTAACCCACCCATTCAGCCTGAAATCCCTTTTGCAATTTAGTATCCATAACCTAATCTACCTTTTGAATAATGAGTAGATTTTTCTAGGTAGGAAGAGGTTGAAGAGTCTAAAGAAGTTAAATACCTTGAGGAATAATACATGGATAGACTTCATGCTTTCCCTAACTTCAAAACTGATAATCTAATTTAGCTTCATGGATATGATGCCATTCCTCCTAATTCCATGAAACATGTGCCCACATTCAAGGGTGAGAGTCATATCACACCTCGTGAGCATATTAGAGATGTTTCTAATTTTTTATTTTCCACAATATTGTTTGGGAAAACATTTCCATTAGACTCATTGACATGTCCCTTAAAGGGAAGGCTCTTGGTTGGTATAGGACTTTATAAGGTGGATGCATCACAACATGGGATGAGTTTGGAGTGTTGTTAACTTCTAGATTTGGAAATAAAAGTGACCATGTTTCTCTCATACATCAGCTCAATTTGATAAAAAGGGGACCCTAGGAAATAGTACATTACTTCAAGGAAAGGTTTCATAAGATTTGGCATAGATTGTCTCCTCTTACGAGACCACCTACTAGTTTTATGTTCCCTACTTACTTAAAATCAATTGTGACTGAAATTGTTGTTATGATTCAATTTATAGGAGATTCCACCCTCCCTAAGGCATATGAATTGGCTATCAAATCTGAAAATAATCTCATCTAAGCTAGAAGATTGCCAAGTAAGGTGTATATGCCTTCTTTGTCTCATAATTTTTCTAGTACTCCAAATGTATCCCAAGTTTTGAATGCCAATATCAAAACTAAGGTTTATCATAGGCAAGCAAAAAATAATGTTAATTTAAAAGCAAAGTTCATATCCTTAGAGGCTTAAAATAGACAAGATAATATGAAATAAGGATCCCATCATCATCCTTACCCCTATCAAAAATAGTATGTTCAATAATATTAAAGAAGAAGAGGCCAATTTCATCCTAATCCTAATATCCCTGATAATACATACAATCCTAACTCTACCACCAATGGAAGGAAAATGGTACCAATTCACAATAATTTGGTATAGGGAGAGGATTAGTAGTAAGATTAATTTAGAGATGCCAATGATAATGGAGAGAAATATCTAATGTCTCAAGGAGTAGTTTCTTCCCTCCTATCAAATGAGGATGAGGTAATGATGCAAGTTAATAAGGATTAGCAAACTCAAAGAGAGATCTTCACCAACTTTTTGGTCGAAGTAAATTTTATGCTAAATTAAGGATCCTCTATTATAGACAATATGAGGGCCAAGAATAAATCTCTAGGAGGTGGAATCAACATGCCCATAGGCTCATCCAATCCTCATGCAGGGCAATAAGACAAAACTTCAAGTGTGACAATTCTATAAACTTCTACATCTCTAGGAATCTAAAATATGGTAAGGTTTACTCTTATTCTTTAAGTTACAAGTAATTTTATAACTATAAAATCCCAATATAAAGTAGGTATGACTTATTCAAAAATTATATATTCTTTGAAGAACACTATGACATCCATTTCTCTTTGGGATTTTCTTCATATGCCTAGTCAAAAAGAACTCCTAAAAATTAGTTAGCTATTATCCCTACTAGTGCCTCACCCTCAAATCAAAGTCATGGCCATGTTTCTATTAAAAATTCTCCTAATACCATTTTTTAACCATCCACTAGGGTTTATAAACCTCCACCATTTTACCTCACCCTTGTTATAGGTGACAAGTTGGTACACAATTGCATAGTTGATAGTAGAGCTTCTAGTTCTATCATGCCCAAAGTTGTAGCTGACAAACTAGGCCTCAAATATGAGCCACATAGAAAAGGGGTCACCTTCCAAGATATTAGGACTAATAAAATTCTTGAAGGTTTTCTTTTATTGTTGTCCAAGTTTTCCTATCTTACAAGACATGGTTGTGGTTGATCTCCCAACCCACTTTGAACTCTATCTATCAATGGACTTCACAGCTAAGTTAGGTGGCTATCTCTTAGATGATTTGTATTTATTATATTTTATAATAATAAACTAGGTGAAGGTGATAATTAGGACACAAACTCTTTCAAGGTTTCATATTGAACCTTACATTGAGATAATTTCTAATTTAAATTATGTTGTTCATGAAGAAAATGATTCTATTCTAGATGATGGCACTTCCTCCAAGATTTAGGGCATTAGAGATTTTTTTATTAATGAATATGGTAGTAACACTTATGAACATGATCCTTATACTCTCATGAAGGAAAATTATCTAGGAGTATAATTCATACATGAAGAATGAGTACCAACACCTCTACTTGCTAAGGAAGAGTGTAAAGATGATGAGCTATGGAAGATGTTTTTTTATGGTTCAGGGAATAAAGTTGGTGTAGGGGATAGTGTTATGTTGGTCTCTCCATACACACAATAGTATTATTATTCATACATATTTCATTTTAGTTGTAATTATAATGTTTTTTTAGTTTGAAGGTTTGATTCATGGCCTTCAATGGGCATAGAAAAAGGAATCAAGAACTTACAAGTGTATAGAGACAATGAATTGGTTGTGCATCAGGTGAGGAATGTGATTGATACCAAGAAAATTTTTCTTAAGTTATACATTCATAGGGTATGTTATTTTATTGAATACTTCAATGAATTAAATATATAATTAGTCCTAAGGGATAATAATAGTGATGTTGATAGACTAGCTACCATAGGAGCTCAATTTGATACTCCAATTGCCTTAAAAGAGGAGGGAAAACAATATCATATTAAGATCGTTATTATAAATTATATATCTAATAATGAAGTGTATTTTAAAGTGTTTGATAATGACAAACACATTGTATGCTTCTTATAAAATAAGGTTGAGTTTTCTTCAAAGAATCAAAGGAGGCTCCAAGAATAATTCGGTGATTAGATTGTACAACTAAGAACCAATAAGATTCTTAAGGTTTTGGTGATATTAGAAATTATTGTCAATGAGAATGATAAAAATAATAAGGAAAAAGTTAGAATGTCTACAAAAGAGGATAATTATGAAAGGGTCTTGATCTTCAAGGTCAAACTCCTCAAACTAGGCAAGGTATGTTCTACATTAGAGAAATAAGCATTCATTGAGTTGTGTAGAGAGTTTCATGATATATTTGCTTGGCAATTAAAATAACTCAAAGGATTTGATACTAGTCTAGAACACCATACCATTGAGTTGGAACCTAGAGTTAAACCAATCAGATAAAATCAAAGACCCATCAACCCCAAGGTTGAACAACTCATGAGGTTAGAGATTACCAAACTCCTTGAATTTAAGATAATATTTCACATCAAGCATTCAACATGGGTAGCTAACCTTGTGCCTATTATAAATAATAATGGGGAGATAAGACCTTGTGTGGAATTTAGATATCTTAATAGAGTATCATTCAAAGATCACCGTCATCTATCTCAAAGGAAAAAAATTTATAAATGGTTTTAGGTTCTTAACTTTTTTCTCTTCTAGATGGATATTCAGGCTATAATCAAATTTTGGTCAATGAGGATGATCAGTTTAGGATACCCTTCATTAGTAAATGGGGGACATTTTCTTATATGAAGATGACCTTTGGTCTATATAATGTTGGTGCCACATTTAAAAGAGCAATGGACATGGATTTCAAAGGTTTTATCAATGATATGCCATTGGTTTATCTAGATGATATAACAATATATTGTAAAGATTATAATGAACACATGCAACACTTGAGACAAGTGTTTTAAATATCTAGGAGGTATGGAGTATCTCTTAACCCAAAGAAATGCATCTTTATTTTTCATGAAGGTAAGCTCTTAGGACATATTATCTCTAAAGATGGTTTGGCTACTGATCCTAAAAGAATAGAGGCTATTCTAGGATTATCATTGCCCTTGCATAAAAAGGTCTTCAAAGTTTCTTAGGAAAGATAAATTTTGTAAGGAGCTTCATACCTATTTTTGTATCTTTGGCGAAACCTATCACAACTATTCTCAAGAAGAACCAAGTCTTTTCTTGGACCAAAGAGGTTAAGAGCAATTTTGAAGCCATAAAGAAAGAAATTATAATAGATCCTACTCTTGTGAATCATGATTTCACTAAATAATTTATGTTGTATTCATTTGCTAACCTTGATACTATCTCATCCATGCTAAAGCAAAATAATGGTGAAGGTGTGGAGAATCCAATTGCATTCTTTAGTCAAGGTTTATAAGATTATGAGGTCAATTACACCTTTGTGGATAAATAGGTCCTTGTTATTGTAAAAGGACTAAATGTGTTTAGAAATATGGTTTGAAATAACAAGATTCATGTTATGGTCTCTCATCTTAGCACCAAAGAGTTTCTTTTGAGCAAAGATCTTAGTGAAAAGAGGGTAGGGTGGATCACTAAGGTAATGGAGTATGAGGTTGATATCAAAGTAAAAATATTGGTAAGGGGTAAAGGTCATTATGAAAATATAGCTTGATATATTCATGACTCAAAGGAAGAGGCTCTATTTAATCATTATTGTTCTTAATCAACTAGTTCATTGCCTCCACAAAGTTAAACATAGCATATCTAAGTTGGTCATCCTTTCATGAAATGGGGTCTTGATTTCATTGGCATGATCAATCCCTCATCAAGTGTTGGATATAAATGGATACTCATAGCAACTGACTATTTTACAAGATGGGTTGAGGTAGTAGTATTGAAGGAAGCTAATGAGAATGTTATCTTGGAGTTATATGAGAGTATCATAACAATGTTTGATACTCTTTCTACTAATATTTAAGATAATTCTCTTGCATTTATGGGTGCTAAGATAGTTTATTGGGAAAATAATAATTATATATTCTTGATCACTTCATCCAACTATTACCCTCAAGATTAGGGTTGGATGAATCTACTAATAAGAAATTGATCAAAATCATCAAGATAACTTTGGAGTATAACCAAGGAGCTTGGCACACCAAATTGAAGATATCCTTATGAGTTGATAAGATAACTCCCAAGAGGTCAACATGGAATGCTCCTTTTGTTCTTGTCTATGGAAGAGAAGATAGGTTGTCTATCTCTCAAGATTTTCTTGCCTTGGACTTAACACATCAACTAGAGTTACTTGAGAACACTCCAATAGAGGTGAGATTTATAAAATTAATGAAGTTAAAATAAATTAGAGATAAATCTCATTAAGACATGGAGCATCACCAAGTACTAATAAAGAGGTATTTTGATAAGAAGGCAACTCCAATATTATTTCGAGAAGGTGACATAGTCTTGAAATGGGATGAAGATAGAGTAAAATAGGGAGACATACTAAATTTAATACCTTATGGAGTGGGCCATATTTCATCATCAAGTGCAAGAAAATTAACTCTTTTTCATTATCAAGGATGAATGGAGAAGAAATACTTATACCTAGGAATGGGATAAATTTGAAACCTTGTTATTGAGAACTAAAGGTCCATTTTATATATATTAGAATAGGTGCGTGTCTTTTCTTTCAGTTGTATTGTGTTCACTAAGTGTTTTAGTTAAACAAATATGTGTGTCTTTTGAGTTTGTCTCATTTTTTGTGCCATTTGCTTATGTTTTATGTGTTTTCAAAGGCAATTTATATGTCAAACCTATTATACATGTGACTCTATAGCCCAATGGACATGATTAGGCAAATGTTCATGGCATAATAAGTATACCATCCCTAGGAAATCACCAAGAATGTTGACTATTTTTACTACAAGCCAAAATAGGTCAACCCCCTATAGTTAGAATCTTGTATAGGGGATTTTAAAAATGTCATGGTGTATGTTTTAGCTCATTTTATGTCATTTCATATATCATTCTAGTCTTAGTCATGGTTCATTTAAAGCCTTGTGCATTTGATATCTTAGGGGTCATTTTAGGGTCATATATATAAGTGGGAGGTCTTCATATTGAAAAATGTAGTTAAAACATGGAACAAGTTTGATTATGCCTCAAGGAATTAATTAAAACTTTCAAAGATCAAGAAGTAGCTCATGGACAAGATTTATGAAGCCAAACCATCATTAGGATGTCACATAGAAACTAGAATGGAGAAACTTCTTGTGCATTTTTAAAATATTCTAAAAAAGCTTCACATGACCATCAGGCCATGTGTGATAAATGTTATACATTCCAAGATCATGACATGCAAGTTTTATATCTAAATGAGTCTTATATATCAAGATCTAAGCCTTCCAAGTTTAGCTCATTGAGTCTAAGGAGCCAAGCCATCCAGGATGTCATCTAGGAATGAATGAACCAAATCATTTATGTAATTTTTATCTTCACTAAAGAATCCCTTATAATCCAAAGTATTATAGCACTAGGTATTGCTTAATGTAAAAAACTTTCTCTAAAAGTTTCAAGTTTGCATGAGCTTTTTGGCTCAAGTTATAAGCTTCTAAAGATATGCTTGCAACATAAAACATTCACTCTAACTTCAAGTTTAAGCTTGAGTAAAACAAATCCTTTTGAGATTAAATTTGATGGTCTTAAAAACATAAATTATGTTCATGAAAACATCATTTGATAGGATTATGGATGTCATTTTTAAGCTCATGAAATAGCCATTAGTTTTTAAATAGTGGGTCCCCATAGATCTAATGGTACATGTTGCATCATATATATTTATCTAACGATACTAGATGGGTCAAATAGTCAAGGATCTCAATAGATTGACATGTGGCATAAGTGTGTAAAGCTAGCAAATTGATAGTAAATCCTACAATAAAATGTAGGTCTGCCACATGGTATAAGATTGGACAGAGTTGATAATTCAAGGGTAAGATTTATGACTCATAGTCATTCATACTGAGCATGATTGATGGTGTGAGTAAAAGGTCAATATGTTAACAATATAAGTTAGATATCAACATCTAGTTAAAATAAAGTGAAGCCCAGGACTTTTGATGAAATTTGAAAGACCATTTTCAATCAAGGCAAATAGGTATTGTAGGGTCATCAACCCACCATTAAAGCTCAACCCAATGCCATGAAAATAACACAATGATGTATTCAAGTGATCAAGAACATATAGGGATGCCATTGAAGATCAATATAGACCTTTGGTTTGTAGATTTATAACATATAGGGTCCATATTTTAAAGATTGCAACATTGTCTTGTGATTATGTTTGCGAGTCTTAAAGGGACCTATTTTCTATATTTTTCCCACATACCAAACATGTGCCTAGTTACTAAAGGTCCATAGGTAGAGTTCTTGATTTTTCAAAATGTTCTAAAATAGCTTTAGATGGAATGAGTGGAATGGATAAATAATTAAGCTCACAAGATCTATAAGTACTTTAGGTTCACTTAAAGTATAATTCATCAATTTCTAAAGAATAGTCCAAGGTTGTAGAGACCCTATGGAAGGATCTGGATAAGCATGGAGTGCATGGAATTCATTTGGTCTAGTCATTCCATCCAGAAATTGTCCAAACCTTTTGTTTTAGTATAAAAAAGTTTGAGCAGGCATTTTCATGGTGTTAGATCTCATACATGTGTCAATTTATAGAAGAAACAATCATATGGGTCTATTCATTTTGGAGTCTAGTTCATATGCACCAATTTTTAGCTCACATTATATGGTACAATGAAATATATTCATGGGAAATGTTGGATCTTAATGCAAAATTTGCTAAGTTTCCATACGTAGCCATTTCGGACCAGATTATCATCAAGACATCATGCAAGATCACATGAACTAGTTAGCTTTAATATTTTACAAAATCATATAAAAAGCTTAAATGGCTAGTGGATCAAAAGGGTTTATTACTTTCAAAATTAGGTCTATTCTATGCAAGTTTGGTGTTCCCATGATATTTATGATTCAAGTTATGAAATTGCAAAGTTGGTCAAAAAATGGTAGATGTCTACATGAACACAATTTTTAATACCCATAAAGTGACCTTTTGGATCTAAAATCCTTGGTAAGAACTTGAGAAGGAACATGTGGCTAATAAGTGTCAAGCGTGTGAGAGCTTGAGTAAGTCAAATGGTCAATGAATCCCATAAACTAATGATAAATCAAGCTCAAGGTAGTGGGTCCCAAGATCTATAGTCCATGTTTAATCAAATTTCAAAATTTGATAGAGCAAAATAAATCAAAGGAGTCAATGATTCGAGACATTTTTAATAGCCAATAGCAAGGGGATGAGTCAAGATGTTTGATGAAAGTAGATAAATAAAAAAGGACCTAACTCAGTAAGTAGAACCAAAGGACCCAAATTTAGGCTCGACTTGAATCGATGGAAAAAGTAAAGGAAAGGAGCTCAATGTGGACTCAAATAGGACCTAGAATTAAACAAAGTGCCATCTATATGTAATACTATAGGAAAACTAATATCCCTAGATTGACTTTTACCCATAGTTATCTTGATCTAAGATCCAAGTCACAAAGCAAATGTGACATTAATAGGAAGATCATCCCAAGTCATGTCCTTGACAAATTATTATTCAAATAGACATGGCATGTCTTTGATAATTTGAATATATGAGTATTTTTGTCCTCATAATGAATTCTAGTCCAAGATCTAAAGAAAAAAGACTTGGGGATTTGGAAAGCAATTAGAGCATTACTTTTTGGAAGGATCATGACTTGCTACTTTTGGCAAACTCTTATCCTCTAATGCAGCTTGTTCAACTAGTAGAATGATTCAAAGGCTATTTGGACAAATCATGAATATCTTGCTCAATAATAACATGTTTTGATTGGACCAAAATCTTGGTAAAACATATCTTAAAGCTAACAACTCATTTATTATCATGAGCAACATGTTCCCCCTTATCTCTCCTCTTCCCCTTCCCTTATATTAACCCTTTATTTACATTTTATAAAGGGTTCTCATATTTTATACTTTTTAATCTTTTTGAGAGATGGGACATTCCTTGAGATACTGTAAAGTATGCTCAACTTTGTCATTAGGCTCAACCTTGTCATGCATTTATAATAACTACCGATTAATGTAATAAGGACTTTATTTTCATATCTTTTACCTTGAATCTATGTTTGGCAAGCTATGCACTATGGCATTATGTGAAGGAGAATCTTCCTCATCCATGGTCCTAATTTTTGACTTTTTTTACGGAGTTTTCAATGTTGTTTGTAGGTCTAGATTAGTGTTCTAGTATAAACCTCTTCTATGAAATACTTATGAAAATTAGCTTGATCTTAAGGTTGTGTAATCTACTATTGTCCTCTACTGATTTAGTGTGAGTTTGAGCTTATGGGAATTTCTTTATTAAATTTGGTTCATCACCCAGTTACCTTTCTTAGGATCCCTTATTCTCTTTCTAACCCTTTCACTATGAATAATTAAGCTTAGATTTAGTCTTAGGTGATAATCAAAGAGGATGGTAGCCTACTCCAAAGGTTTAACCCCAACATAGGTGACCCATAGCCTAGGGTTATCATAATATTATAGCTCAATTCGAGAGAGCCTAAAAAACCATCTCCAAGGGTAAAAATTAAGCCTATAACATTTTTTGGCATGCTTGATGGGACCAAGGTCCAAATCAGTGTAAGAATTTTTGGTGTTGTTCTTCTACATATCACCCTTTAGAGTAATTTTGACAAACATCAGTGGCAACTTTAAACATCCATCAACTAGTTTAAGTAGCCCAAGTGCCTAATCATCATCATTTGGTATGTAAAATCACCACCCATTTGATCAAAATGCATTTTCATTCATTCTTTATCCTTCATATAAAGTTAACAATATTCATGGATTCATATCTAATGGTCCTCAAATTTTAGTGCAATATCCATATAATCATTCCCACCAGTCCTATAGTGATCTTATCTATCCTCCATATCAACCTACTTTCCCCTCTAGTCAATCATGTTAAGCCTCACCTCTATCAGTTAAAGAACATGAAGTCTTTCCATCTTGGATCCTCTCTTATGTAAATGACCCTAGCTATTTTATACCCTCTATTTTGAGACCACCCTCTCCCATACCCATTCAGGAGAAGGAAGAGGTGGCCAAATCTTTTACCATGCACCCCTCATGGAAATCACTCAAGGAAGGCACATAATAGAATAGGGAATGTTAGTAGAGAAAGACCAAGAACCAATACTAATAGAAGAAGGTTTATTTATGCAATAGATGATTTGAACAACCATAGCTCAGCTTAATGATCTTGGTGTATAAGAGTTTTAAGACTCTTACTTCTTCCCTCAAAAATTGCCTAAAAGAGCCTCCAACGTGCCTAGTTGGAGGGATACTCTCCTGATATGCAAACAAGGTAAACTTCTTCACCCTCTCACCATCTCCCTCATAAATAAGGAGCTTGTCTTAAAAAGGATAGAGGATGACCTTATAGTTAAAGTGGAGTCTGAAGAAGACAACACAAGTTTCTATAATAAAGAGGTCATGATAGGTAGTCCATTTCTTTCCAAAGGAGAAGAGTAAGGTTTTAATCTGACTTCTTAGTATGGATTTGATATTTTAGAGCCTAAAGGTAATACATATACCTTCACATTTGAGGATGTGTATAGAAAAGATGTGGCTAAGAGTAGGGAATATTTTGTTTGGTCTCAATAGCTTCCATCTAATATGGCCACATATAAAAATGAGCAAGATTCAGAGATTGATATAGTCAATTAGTCAGTTGACCATGTTAGAGAGATCATAAATGATCTTGAAGAAGAAATAAAGGAAAAATAGGATCAATATGAAGTATAGAAACAACTTTAATATGAATTCATGGATCAGGTAGATGTTCTAAACTAGCCTATACCTCCTCTAGAATATGAAGAGGAACTCGCCCATTAGGTTGAGGGTCCTGACCAATCTCAAAATGAAATATTTTTTGAAGGCAACACTAATTTCTTAAAAAATGATGGATAATGGTCAAATTTAAATCCATAGGAATATGACATGATGGGATTTAGGTGGATTTATGAACTACCATATGGCCCCCTTCAAAAAAAAAAGAGAAAATATGGTACTAAAATTTGCATTGTCTTCAATGATCAAGAGGAGGTTACCTTTTGGGATGACTTAGAGCTTTTTTACCTAAGTATAAATAGTCAACCAAGCACCAATTTAAAGGAGGGGTTTATAGGGGGCCTACAATACAAATTTGAGAAAGCCTTGATGAAATAGACCAATATATCTACATTAGAGACATGTTTTCCCCTTTTCATCTACTTAGGAGTATGCTAAAGGAATCAGTAGCTAGGAATTTTGTGCCACATATCATGAGCTCTCAAAGGAAAGGTATTTTCCAGATTGGTTCATCACAAGTGATGACTAATCCTTTCCATTTGATCTAGGTGGGAAGCAATTGTAAATTGTAATCTTGTGCATAAGTTAGAGTAGGTTTTATGTTTTTCTCTAAGTTCCCTTATGCACATTTTTTAATAGGTTAGTTATTATTTATTTCTTGAATTTTCCTATATGATTTTTCCTTTGTAGTTTTGTTTTATTCCTTGTTGTTTCAAGAAGAATTTCTAGAAAGAGATTGCTTTGCATCATCTTCATGATCAACTCAGTTACAAAGGGATGAATCTATACCCAATGGATAAGTCAGGATAAAATGAATTGGGTTCTCAAGCATAATAGGTATGCTTCCTTATGAGTCACTAGAAATGTTGGCCATATTTGGACCACATACCAAACATCCAGTCATTTGATAAAGTTCTAGAGGTAGAGTTCCTCATTATCAAAATGGTCTGAACTAGCTTTGGATAGAATGAGTGGAATGGAGAAATCATGAAGCTCACAAGATTTATAAGAACCTAGATATTGTCATTTGGATTTTCACCCTTTGAGGAGATGTCTCAGATCTCCTCATCTAATTGGCATAATTGAAACACCTCTAGGCTGTGGGTAGCTTAAGAATGAATTGAATCTCTAGATAGGTTTAGTTCCCTTGATGTACCACTTTTATATCACTACTAAAAATATGATTGTAATGAAAAGGGAGAGAAAATTAAAATTAAACTATCCTAAAAGAGGAGATACACCAAATTTATTGATGACTAACAACTAGTTACATGTCACACATGAGACCAATGGACTAAATAAGCATACACTTCTCTAATATGAATCTTCTCACATCAGTATTTCATTATGAGGTTGTGATGAATGTTTAAGCTAGGAAGACTAGACAAGAGGCCTAGAATGACACTATTTGAATAGGCTAAGCCACTCAACCTTGATAATTCCTAGAACACTTCACATGACTTATAAGAAGAAGCTTTCAAGCTCCAAATAGGTGAGAGAATGAGATAACAATGCTAAGGAAACAATAATCATCACTAAGCAGGATAAATCATTCAAGTGGACACACTATGAATAGTTATAGAAGAGGAAAAATTAGTATTATTTATTGATCCATGGTAGGCAAATGAGTAGGGATTCACCATATTCAGGTGGAGTATATGTTACAAAGGCCAAAATGGCTAGTTCTTATATAACTTGAGAAAGAAAAGAAGAAATAAGTATAAAGGTCACAAAGACACTTTTCATGTTGAGAGGAAGAGATACAAGTGTAGAATAAGAGAATTTGAAACTAATCATGCAAATTCAATAAGCACAAGTGTTAATCCAAGGCATGAAACTCTTGAAGTGTAGCATGAAATTCCTTTTTTTGGCTTAGAAAATTGTATCCACCAATAACCCCTTTTTCAACATCCCAAACTTGACAAGGGATAGGTCTAATGATTTAACTAAGAGGGAGGGTTCATGAACATGCTTTTCCATGAATTTTTTACATTCTTAATCACCTAGATTCATCTAGAAATGATCCATCACTACCTATAGTCAAATAAACTCCTCTTGCACATACCTTGCACATTTGGCTTCCAAAATGGCTTTAGATTCTCATTAAAATGTATAAAATGGGGTGGATTACACTTTTAAATACCCTACATGTCCTTAGAGGCATTAGGCACACCTTAAAAAGACTCCCACTTGAAGTTTTCACCCTTCTCACTATCATGTTCACTATGCTAGTTATGAATCACTAGGATGGAGCTCTTTTTAAGAAAACATAGGATTTTTTATGAATAATTAAATGACCATAGTTAGTTAGGATAAGTATCTATCTTCCTCCCTAAGTTGATTTCATCTCTTGAAACCTTCTAGAACCTCCATAATGCAAAAAATAGTCAAAGAGAGCAATTCTATACCCTGTTCATATAGATAAGGTTCAAATCAAGTAGATGGAAATGATATCTAAGGAGTCTTATATATTATAAAAACATTCATCAAGTCATTCTAGTCCATTTAGATGCATCTCCTTCCTTATTTACTTAATTGGGTCCTTAACCAAGGTTTTTGAGGGCTTTATACCACTTATACTCTTAAGGTTCATTCATAAAAATGGGGCATTGTTATTGTAAACAAATTATACAAATGTGATGTTCAAAATCCCTATTAACACCTTTAAACTTATTGTATATCCATGCAAAGATTCATAGAAGATGAGAGCACTCAAATTTTCCCTATCAAGCTCTTTTCTCCATTTACATAGGCCTAATGTTGTCCTTGAGTCAAAAATGGACTTATTTATGATTATATACATTCCAAAATCTTGATCACATCTTTTATGATATCATAAACATGTCTTAATCCATTGGAATTCTCATATCATTTTAGAATTAGAAGTTACTCTCCATTTGGCTTCTAGGCCTAAAGCCTACCTAATAGGCTTGACTACAACTCTTGTCGGTTTGGACCACTTGTGTAGATATAATACTTTATGAATGTTTTCTCATGTTTATCTAGGTGTGATTCATATTTCCATACCTTATTTTAAGGTCCCTTTAGCTTTTTGGTGCCACCTGTAGGTGGGTATTTTCACATGTAGACAGTGGACAAAAATTTGGTAGTATGTGAGATATATGTGTTCATGTTTAATTCCATACCATCATCAAGGGTTAAAATTAACTCCTATCATTTCAAAGGATTTGAAAAAAAAATCAATACTCCCCTTTCAACATGACATCTTCTAGAGGGCACCTGTAGGTTTACTTTGAGCTGTATGTAGGTAGTGAATAAGAAACTAACTCCATGGCTAATTAATCTCTTCCTCAAAGTATCTACATGAAACATTATGATGTATCAGATCTTAAGAAAAGTTTTTACACCTCATTTTTATGTATTCACTTCTTATAGGCACATGTAGGTGTATATCTCTCTTATATGGTTGTGTGTGTGACTGGAGTGCTAGTACAATCCCTTCTTATGCCAATTGAGAGTTATTGATGTTTTTTATATGAGATTATGTTAAAAATAATTATATATTTGATACACCTCCATTAATCATACTAAATATGTTCCATACATGTGATTCCCCATGACTATAAGTGAGAATGGGTAAAGATTTGACTATGAGTATAACAAGACTAAACCTTGACCAAATCATAGTATGATGAGGTAAATCATGAAGTAAGGTGATAAATATGGAAATTAGACATGGGAAACATCATATCCCATTAACATGAGACCCTTGCATAGAACCAAGCCTTCTCAAACCAGGAAAATATGACTGAGACTTCAAATGGTTACAACTTCTTGAAACATGAGATGGGTTTCCTATCAAAACATCATGAAACATGAAACCAAGTATGGATATAATTTGAGGAGGGATCCAAAATCATCTGGAGTCAACATCACTAACTATATTATATGAACCTATCCAAATTAGAGAAAAACTTATAAGGTGCAGGAAATAGTGAGCAGAAAAACATAGTCAACTTGTTAGAGATAATTCATAAATCAAAATTAAATAATATTTAAAATCTTATTATGTAAATTAATATCTCTAAGTTTAAGTTCACCTCCCAAAGGCGATTGACTCAAAAAATTTCCAACAGGTTTTACCAAGTACAAACCCGCTGACTAGTTCTATGTGTCTAGAAGGGTAAAGAAGGAGCAAAATGGTTTTGGAAATTTTTTAGCACTTATAGAGCATGTTAAGTGATGAGATTAGTATTATGAATATTAAGAGTCATCTCAAAACATTTTCTCATGTGTCACCTTCCCTCATGGGCCTTAAAAGTGCCAAACTCCTCCCTTTTTAGTTGGTTTCTTGATTTTTAGTTAGATAACCTACAAGATTTAGATAAGATTGATATTCTTGAGAGAAAATTTGACTTATTGTATTTTTGAAATTAAACTAAGACCCTTTTACATATTAAAAACCATGCCAATTGCATTTATGACCCTTAAATGCTTACTAAGTGACTCAAAGTGACATAAAACTAATTAGACCATGACTAAGGATAAAAAGGCATTGAATTACATAAAATGGACTATAACATACCCTATGACAAAATATTAGACCCATAAAACATATAAAAATTAGTTTTTGACCTATAGGGTCAAATTTGGTCAATAAATTTATGAATCATATGAGTAGTATGCTTTTTATACTAAAGATCAGTAGCCTTATCCTATCCATGGGATTAGGGAGTCATCTAAAGTCTAAAGCAAAACAATAAGACTTGACACTTGACAACTAGATTTTGACTAAGACAAGATAACTAATTAGCTCAATCACACAAAATAAAGGACACACACAAAGCAAAGTAGACACACTAGTAAGACACACACATGTGCTCAAAACACTTAGGGAAAATAGAAAACAAACAACTATGCACAACTATCAATTAAGCATACTTCTTTTCTGGGATCAAAAGGAAAGTTCCTTGAATCTTATTCTTGATGAGATGAATCATAGTGCCAAGCATTTCGCTCTTTGGATTGGATACTTGATAGACCTATTTCTTTGTAATTCACTTTCTATGCTCTCAAGTAGAACATATTCAAATAGGTCTCCAATGTAAATGTATTCCTCTTATCCTTTTTTACATACCTCATATAGTTGCCCACTCTTCATCTCATGATCAATTTGCATCTTATTTATAGGTAGGATTTCAAGAGGAGTAATTTCTTCCTCTTTGGAATATAGAGGCCAATAGAATCTTGTTTTAACCTTAAAAGGCTGAGGTGAACTTTTATTTGACTCATCATGACATATTAAAAAATGTCATCTTTCTTACCATCTCTTGCAGTCAACTCTAAAGAAGTTGTAGAGCCATTGAGAGACTCAAACTCATTGAAAATTCTTACAAACTATTACCACATGTCCTTATCTTCTCTTTCATTGTAATCATGAAGGGGGAAAACAAGAAAAGCTATTTCATCCTCTTATTTAGAATCCAAAATGAGTTCATCCAAGATTTATTCTTTGATACAAGGAAGGCATTCTTCATTATCAAAATAATAATAAGACTCAACACAAAGACTCATTTCTTCTTTAGAGTTTGGAAACTATTGAGGAATCTCAAGTTGTATATCAAATATTATAATATAATTTTGGTTCTCAAGGGATATAATATCCTTAATTTACTTCTCTTTCTTGGTGATGCCAAGACTAGGCATCTTGTAATCAGGTGACTTAGCCCAATGAGGCATCAAGGAAATATATTTTATTCAAGCAATAGTTCTAAATTCCTCTAAACCAAATGCTCCTCTTTAGGTTCCCATACTATAAGTCCATAAAGGAAAAGGGTGATCGGGTGAGGACAAGATGAACTAGTTGGTGGAGGTGGCACATAAAACTCAACATCATATTGAGCATGAATTATAGGGGATCATTTTGGGATTTCTTGAGGAAGGAGAGGTATACCTTGGGATGAAATATCTTTATTTTCTTCCTTACATTTAATAATCTCTTCGTTTAAATCTGATTTAGCTTGAGGACTCTCTTGAGGAAGATTAGATGGGGTTTATTTTAGAATATGATCTTGTTTTAGCTCTAAACTTTCCATCACACCTTGACTCAAAAATTTCATTCTCAACTCTAACTCCTTAATTTGTTTAGCTAGGTTCTCTTGGAAAAGTATCTCTTGAAGTTGATAGGAAAATTAATGAGGATAAGGAGTATAAGAGGGTTGATATGGAAAATAAAAGGTCTTTCAAGGAAGGGTGGGATGGGCTTTCATAAGATCAAGCTCTTTCTTAATTTCACACTCTTTATCAAGGATTTTATCCTCTTTATTTTCCCATGATTCCACTACCTTATTCCAGCTCAAGATGTTAGGATTATGAGTCTCTTCTTAAGGTAGTGATGTAATTTGAGGATTGGATGAAGTGTTTAAGAAACCTAGGATCTCCTTAGGTTTGGATTCTTTACCTTGTCTCCAACTTGGGATTTCATATCTAGAAGTCTCTTCTTGAGGTGGGGATGGAATGGGAATGGGCAATGAGGGCTTATATTATACTTAATTTTTTGATGAGATCGACTAATTCATCTATTTATTAGCTAACTCAATCTACCTCTAAAGGTTTTCTTCAAAAAAAAGGTTTGTCTTTCCAACTCTCTCTTCTAGTTTATTGTGAAAAAATGAATCTGATAATCTTGATTGGGTTCATGAGTAGGAATCATGTAGTATTGATAAAAATCTTAGGGAAATGGATATAGGGGTTCATATATTTGGTGAGGATAATTTTCATGAATTCTTGGATTATCCTCTAAAGATGCAACTAGGCCACTCACATCTAACATCTCACTTATGAGCCTTTACCATTTCACTCTCTCAATAGGTACCCACTCTATTTTAACTATATCTAATTCATATCCCAAATTATGAATGAGATAATTAGGAACATATTGACCATGTCCACTTTGTGTGTCAATATCTATCATGTACCTCTCATAGCCAAAGAGAGATTGTTCAGAAGTTGAAATGGACCAATTTTAGAAGTGATTAGGCTGACTAAGAGGAGCAAGATATTAAGAATGCTAGTTATAAGGTTGATAAAAATCATAACAAGGCTGATAAGGATCATGTTGGAGTTGATAGAGATCATAATAAGGATAATATGGAATGCCAGAGGATTGAGATATCTCATCAACTTGTGTTAAATAATACTTAACACCAAAACTATCCATGTAACTTCATTAGGAAGAAATAACACAAGGAATGATTATCAAAAATATTCAAAAGGAATACTTGGGATGCTTGACCAGATAATGTAATCTTGAAGTTCCCATTGATGTTTATATCGATGCCTCCAAAGGTTGAGGTGTTGAAAGACAACACCAAAAATATTTCAACTTCTTGGACTAATTATCTCACTAGGTATGCCAAAAAATGTTGTCACTTGGATTTGCACCCTTTAAGGAGATGTCTTAGCTATCCTCATCCAAGTGGCATAATTGAAACACTTCTATGATGTGGGTAGCTTAAAAATGAGGTGAATCTCTAGATATGGGTAGCTCCCTTGATGTACCAATTTTATATCACTACTACACCTATGCTTATAAGGAAAAGTGAGAGAAAAATAAAATAAAATTATACTAAAGGAGGTGATACACCAAATTGATTGATGACTACCAACCAATTTCATGTCACACATGAGACCAAGAGACTAACTAAGCATACACTTCTCTAATATGAATCTTCTCACATCAGTATTTCATTATGAGGTTGTGATGAATGTTTAGGCTAGGAAGATTAGATAAAAGGCCTATAATATCACTATTTGAATATTCTAACTCACTCAACCTTGACACTTCATACAACACTTAACATGACTTGAAATAAGAGTCTTTCAAGATATAAATATGTGAGATAATGAGACAACAGTGCTAAGGAAACAATAATCATCACTAAGCAAGATCAATCATTCAAGTGGACACACTATGAATAGTCATATAAGAGGTAAAATTAGTAGTATTTATTGATCCATGGTATGAAAATGAGCAAGGCTTCATCATGCTTAGGTGGAACATATTTTTAAAAGGCAAAAATGGCTAGTTCTTAGAGAACTTGAGAGAGAGAAGAGAAGAAAGAAGTCCAAAGGTCACAAGGACACTTGTCATTCTAAAAAGAGGAGTTATAGGTATAGAATAATAGAATGTGAAATTGATCATGTAAAGCTAGGAATCACAAATGTCAATCCAAGGCATGAAACTCTTAAAATGTGGCATGAAATTCCTTTTGTTGGCTTAGAAAATTATCATTAGTAATAAACCCCTTTAAAAAATACCAAAAATGATTAGGGATAGGTCTAATGATTGAACTAAGAGGGAGAGTTAATGAACATGCTTTTACATGCATTGGTTGCATTCCTAATTACCTAGATTCCTCTAGAAATGAGCCATCACTACCTATAGTCAAATAAACTCCTCTTTCACACACCTTGCACACTTGGCTTCCAAAATGGATTAATATTCTCATGAAAATATATATAAGGGTTTGGATTATAGTTTTCAAGACCATCTATGGCCTTAGAGTTATCAATCACATCTTAAAAAGACTCCCACTTGAAGTTTTCACCCTTCTCACTACCATGTTCACTATGCTAGTTCTAATTAGATAGGATGGAGTTCATTATAGGAACATTTATGAGTTATTATGAAGAATAAAATGACCATAGTGTTTTAGGATAAGTATTTATCTTCTTTCCAAGATTGATTTCATCTCTTGAAACCTTATAGAACCTACACAATACATAAAATAGTCAAAGAGAGTAATTTTATACCCTATCTGTATAGATAGAATTCAACCCAAGTAGATGGAAAGGGTATCTAGAGAGTAATTTATAATATCAAAACATTTCTCAAGCCATTTTGGTCCATTTATATGCATCTCCTTCCTTATTTTCCTAATCAGGTCCTTAACCAGGGTTTGTGAGGGTTTTAGACCACTTCTGATCTTAAGGTTCATTGATAAAAATGGGATGTTGGTACTAAAAAAAATCCCAAAAATGTGATTTTCAAAACCCCTATTAACACCTCCAAAATTATTGGATATCCATGCAAAGCTTTAGAGAATATGTGAGCACTCAAAGTTTCCCTATCGAGCTCTTTTCTCTATTTACATAGGCCCAATGTTATCCTTGAGCCAAAAATGGCCTTATTTATGATTATCCACATTAAAAAATCTTGATAAAATCTATCATGATCTCATAAACATGTATTATTCCATTTGAATTCTCATCTCATGTTAGAATTGGAAGTGACTCTCCATTTGGCTTGTAATCCTAAACCCTACCTAATAGGCCTAACTAAAAATATTGAAGTTTTAGAGCACTTGTGTAGATTAAAGCCTTTAGGCATGTTTTATCATGTTTTTATAGGTTTGATTCAACTTTCCACACCTTCTTACAAGGTTCCTTTATCTTTGTGATGCCACTTGTAGGTGGGTATTTTCACATGCAAACAATGTATAGAAATTTAGTAGTATGTGAGATGTATGTGTTCATGATAAATTACATAAAATCAAGGGTTAAAATGAAATCATATAATTCCAAATGATTTTAAACAACTATCAATACTCCCCTTTCAACATTACATCCTCTAGAGGGTACCTATAGGTGTACTTTGAGTTATATGTAGGCAGTGAACATGAAATGATCAATGTTCCAAGGAAACTGACTCCACGGACAATTGATATCTTCCTTAAAGTATATACATGAAAATTATTATGTCTCATATCCTTATACAGGTTCATACACCTCCTTTTGATGTCTTCACTTCCTATAGGCACTTGTAGGTGCATATCTTTGTTATATGGTTGTGTGTGTGACTGAAGTTCTAGAATAGTCCCTTAGTATGCTAAGTGAGAGTTATTACTTACTATTTTTGATATGAGAGTATGTTAAACATAATTATATATTCACTACACCTCCATTAATAATACTAAATAGGTTCCATACATGTGATTCCCCATGATTGCAAGTGAGATTTGGCAAAGAGTTGACTGTGAGTTTAACAAGACTGAAACTTGACCAAAACATGGTGTAATGAGGTAAAACATGGAGGGGGTGAGAAATAAAAAAATTATACATGATAAAAATCATATCCAATTCACATGACACCCTTTCATAGAACCAAACCTTTTCAAACCAAGAAAACATGACTAAAACTTCAAATGGTTGTACCTTCTTGCAACATGAGATGGTTTTCCCATAAAAACATCATGAAACATGAAACCAAGCATGGAGATAATTTTAGGAGGGATAAAAAATAATCTATAGTCAACATCACCAACTATATTATATGGACCTATCCAAATTAGATCAAAACCTATAGGGTACAAGAAATAGTGAGCAGAAAAATGTAGTCAACTTGTTAGAGATTATTCATAAATCACAGTTAACCAATATTTGAAATATTGTTATAAATATGAATATATTTTAGTTTAATTTCACCTCCTAAATTATTTTTACCTATAAGTTCTCCAACTATCCATACCAAGTACAAACCTACTGACTGGTTTTATGTGTCTAGAAAGGTAAAGAAGGAGAAGAATAGTTTTGGATATTTTTAGCACTTCCAAAGCATGTAAAGTGTTGAGATGAGTATGAGGAAGATTAAGAATCATCCCAAAACCTTTTCCCATGTGTCACCTTCCCTCATGGATTGTAAAAGTTCCAAACTCCTCCCTTTTTAGTTAGTTTCTTGATTTTTAGTTAGATAACCTGCAAGATTCAGATGGGACTGCCATTCTTGATAAGGAATTTGATTTCTTGGACATTTTAAAGTAAACTAAGATACTTAGACATCTTGAAAACCATTACACTTGTATTTATGACCCTTAAATGCCTTCTAAGTGACTCAAAGTGACATATAAACTAATTGGACCATGACTAAGGCTAAAAAGGCATCAAATTATGTCAAATAGATTATAACATACTATATGAAAAAATATTAGACCCCTAAAACATCTAAAAATCATATTTTTACCTAAAAGGGTCACAATTTAACTTATAGGGTGAAATTTGGTCAACATTAGGTTCACTTAAAGTGTAATTCATCACTTTTTTAAAGAATAGTCCAAGGTTATAGAGACCTTATAGAAGGATCTGGATAAGCACTGAGCACATGGAATTCATCTGGTCCACTTGTTCCATCAAAAACTTGTCTAGACGTTTGGTTCTAGTAACAACTAAATTGAGTAGGCATTTTCATGGAATTATATATCACATGTGTGGCATTCTTAGGAAGAAATTATCATATGGGTCTATTCATTTTGGAGTCTAGTTCATATGCACCAAGTTTCATCTCACACATTATGGCACAATGAAAGATATGCATGGTCAAAGTTGGTTTCTAATGTAAAATTTGATAAGTTTCCATACTTAGCCATTTCAAACCAGACTATCATCAAGACATCGTGCATGATCACATGAACCAGTTAGCTTAAACATTCTACAAAACCATGTAAAAAGCTTGAATGGCTAGCAGATCAATAAGGTTTATTCCTTTTGGCATTAGGTCCATTATTTTCAAGTTTGGTGTTCCTGTGATCTTTGTGATTTAATTTATAAAATTTCAAAGTTGGTCAAAAAATGGTATACATCCATGTGAACATCATTTTTAAGACCCAAAAAGTGACCATTTAGATCCAAAATCCTTGGTGGGAACCTGGGAAGGAATGCATGACCAACAAGTGTCAAAAATGTGGGAGATCAAGTAAGTTAAATGGTTAGTGAATCCTAGAAACCAATGAGAAATTAAGCTCAGGGTAGTGGGTCCCAAAAAATCTATGGTACATATTTAATAAAATTTCAAAATCTAATGGAGTGAAATAAGTCAAAGGAGTTAATTATCTAAGATGTTTTTGACAACCAATACTAATGGGATGAGCTAGGATGTTTGATGAATGTCAATAAAGCAAAATGGACCCAACCGACAAGTAGAACCAAAAGACCTAGACTCAAGCCTAACCTGAGTCAGTGTAAAAAGTAAAGGAAAAGAGCTCAATGCAAAGTCAAATAGGACTTATCAGTGAACATCGTACCATCTATATGTAAAACTATAAGAAAACCAATAACCCTAGATTAGTTTTCACCCATATTTATCTCGGTTTAGGATCTAAGGCACAAAGTATATATATGATTAATGGGAAGATCATCCCAAGTCATGTCCTCAACAAACCACTGTTTAGAATAGACATGACATGTCCTTGGAAGTTTGAAGATATGAGGATTTTTGTCTTCAAAATGAAATCTAGTCTAAGATCCAAAGTAGTAGAACTTGGGGATTTGGAAAGTAGTTGGAGCATTCATTTTTGGTAGGATCATCACTTGCCACTTTTGGAAAACTCTTGTCCTCTAGTTTAGCTTGTTTAACTAGTAGAATGATTTGAAGGCTATCTGGGCAAATCAAGAATATATTACTCAATAATAACATATTTTAATTGGACAAAAATCTTGGTGAAACATATATTAAAGCTAAAAACTCATTTATTATCATGAACAATGTGTTCCCCCTTCTCTCTCCTCTTCCCCTTATCTTTTAATAACCATTTCTTTCTATTTTGTAAAGGGTTCTTAGATTTTAAACTCTTTTATCTTTATGAGAGATTGGAAATTACTTGAGATACTATAAAGTATGCTCAACTTGATTAGGTTCAACTCTATCAATCATTTTTATGAACTACCTCTTAATCTAATAAAGACTTTCTTTGCCTATCTTTTGCCTTGAATCTGTGTTTGGAAAGTTGTGCACTATGGAATTGTGTGAAGGAGAATATTCCTCATCCATGGTCCTAATTTTTGACTTTCTTAGGGAATTTTCAATTATTTTTTTAGGTCTATATTATTTTTATAGTCTAAACCTCTTCTGTGAAATAGTTATACAAATTAGCTTTATATTAATGTTGTGTAAGCTAGTATTGTCCTTTGTTGATCTAGTGTGGGTTAGACCAAATGAGAATTTATTTCTTAAATTTGGTATATTTCTTGGTTAAATTTCTTAATATCCATTAATCTCTTTCTAACCCTTTCCTTATGAAGCATTATCCTTATCTTTTGTCTTAGGTGAGCATTAAATAAGAAGTCAGCCTACTCTAAAGGTTCAACCCCAACATAAGTGACATATAACCTAGGGTTGTCCCAATATTATAGATCAATTTGAGAGATCCTTAAAAACCCTCTCTAAGGGTGAAAATTGACCCTATAATAAGACCTATGAACATGGTGAACCCTTGGTTCCTATAATGACATAATGGATTTATGTGGACCTAATAAGAACCAAGCATCGAATAGAGTGTCATAATATAATGACTATAGGAAAACCAATAGTCTGAGATTGGTTTTTCATCTACAGTCGACCCATGAGCATGGAGACAAGTTTGAGCATGATCCATTTACAAAAAGATATAATATTACAAATAATTCCATGAAGGCATACATTTAGACCCCAATGGTTTCATCTCCAAGACCAACTGTATGAAAGGGACCCCTTCTCTCTACTATGCATACCACAACAAACTAGTTTGGAGTAGTTAGTGTTAGGATAGATTTATAAAAAATGGATATGATTTCTATAAAGGAATAATTAACTATTATAACTACTTGATATGACTTAGATCAATCAAGAAGATCCAAAGAATCATACTGGCAGAAGTAGTTATAATTACAGTTCAAATGAGGTTGAACTCATTTTGATTCCCCTTGGGATTTCCTTTTACCTGATTCTCTCTCAAATGCTATAATTACCTACCATTTTGGCCTTTATAAAGAGAACAAACCATGTATGGTGAATCCATACTAGAATAATGTCATAGTTTACCTTTGAACATTAATGTAATCTATTTCTAAGTTTTTAACAAATATCTAAATCTACAAGTGATGTATGGTGATGAGAAGTGATAATTATCTATCTTTCCTTCCCTTATCCTTTCATGTTTAAGAAAGAGTTCCTATTCTAACATGTCATATATATCATAGTCTAGTTTGTAAATCTTTTCAAGTTTAAAATTGTCCTTGAAGTGTATAAGCTACCCTCTAGTTCATTTGCCTTGTGTTGTTGTTCACATCTCACCTCTATATTGAAATACTCATGTTAGAACCCATTAAGACTTATAGACTAGTTTGTATGCCTTTTTTCATCATGGTATAAATATTATAGTCATGTGGAAGACATTTTGGTACATCACCTCCTTTAGAATATGTCCAATTTATGCTTTCTCTAACTCTTTTCCCCATAAGCAAGCAATAGTTTGAGTGGTAAGCATTGCATGATACATTTAGGGAGCTAGACCTTAAATCTATAGGATCATTTCCAATATAGGTACGCTCTCATACTTTTAAATATTCCTGTGTTACCCAAATTTAGAAGCCTAAACAACTCCTTCTAGGGTGAAAAATTTGGTGACAATAGTTACAAAAAATGTTAAGGCTCTTGTACCTTCTAAATAAGATAAAGGTAAGAAGAAATCAAGAAACAAGTTGTTTCACAAAAATCACTCACGTGCCCATGAAAATTTTGAAGGGAACACATAGAAATATTTACGTACATAATCCACACCAGGTCGTACAATAACCAAATATGATGTTGATATAAATAGTTCTTGTTTAAGCACTAATTACATGATGCTAGACACTTTAGAGGAAGACAAGTGTCTCTTCCAAATAATTTTTTGGTCAAATAAAAACCTCTCCATCTCATCATTGATATTTAGAGTAAAAAGTGTATACACATAATATTTTTCACTTTATCATTTATTGATTCTTTCTCTTGTAGAAAATTTTTAATCTTCAATTTCCCTGAGTGAATGCTTAAATATTTCACCAAGAATATGGTGGATAGGCCTTTGGTAATTTATGAGATATGTTGCTATCGATGTCATGATCATATATTTTTTTTATTTCTAGTTTAGCTTCCTTAGAATTTCCTTCCTACCTACCTCTTTCCACCTTATCTAAGTCATTTATGTTAGTTCCCTCCTTTCATACTACATCATCTCATATATATGTATTCTATGTTATACCTTTACCATGATCATATGGTATCAACTTAGTTGATGTCATTATAAACTTGTCTTTTGAAATTTGTGGTATTTCAACCTAGATAACATAGTTCAATGTTAGTTGACTCCTTTTTACTAGATTAAATATTGTCTATGTCATCATCTTAACCTTTATGTTGGTTTTGGGTATTTTATCACTATATATAAAAGTTATATTTCATTAATATAACATCATATTGTACTCATTTGATCTAATTTCTCTTGCACTTCTTCCCTAAATCACATTTGGAGGAGTGATAGGAAGAACCTTATCTTAGAGGAAACTTATCTTGTGTAAGTCTTGGAGATTAATTAGGAGGAGTCATTTTATCCTAGATCTTAGCTCATATTTTGAGGTATTCACAAACACAAAAATATATTTAAAATCACCATTAGCCAAAGGAAATCTTAAGGCTCGATGGGTCTACTCCAAGTTAAGTATTTCTAACCTCATGTTGTTTCTTTTATTTCATTAAGTAAATAGATGTTACTTGTTGATTAGTAAATGAATGTGTGTACATAAATGTATAAGTTATCTCCAAAATTATACTTGATATGGATATAGGATTTATTGGAATTTCCATTTATCCATTTTAGGTTGTCTAGACCCCCATTTTTCAACCATGGAACCTTACCCATTTTGAACATTAAAACCCTTCCCCTTTACTTTAATTTATTTGCAAAACTAATTACATTACTTGTTTTCAATATATATTAATTGAATAGATTTATAGTTATATATATCTCATTATGTATGTGGCATAAATTATTTAGAACCCTTTCCTTTGGCATTGGTGATATAGGTACCCCTCTCACTAGTTCTACTACCTGAATATTAGGTATCATTGGGCTTTATTTGATTAAACTTATCTGAGTATCAATATTTATAGATAGGATAATTTTAGGATAATATTATCTTATTTTATAAACTTTAGTGAACTTGATGTGAGGCTTACTTTTGCCTTTGCCTTTTTTATCTAACTACATTGGCCAGCCTGACACAATTTTGTATTAGTTTTATCCTTTAACCAATTATATTAGCTAGCTTGATACAATTATGTCTCAATTTTATTTTCTCATAAAAATGCATCAGCTAGTTTGATATAGTTTTATTCTTATATATGAGAAACATCAGTTAGTGCCAACCTACTCTATGTTTGAATAGACTACATCAGCCAACCTAATACAATTTTATATTGTGTTTGTAACTACATAGACCAATATCAATACAATTATATGTGTTTTATTTTCACATTTAGTTTATAATTTTATTGGTCTACCTAATATAATTTACTACCTATTTATTCCTTAAATGTTGTAAATTGGTTTTTTAACTTTATTTTTTAATTGTTTAGTTTCCCTATAAATTGTGTTAATGATAGTTTTTAAACTACTTAGTGATTTTCATGCAAGGATACATAATATTTTTTTACAAGACATCATTGTGCTAAGATATTTATCTAATACTCATAGCCATAATACAACACTAAACACAAAATTTAATTTACATGTAACTCATGGTATATCATAAATGCCTAGGATTCACTTTTTATTAAACCTTAGGAAACTAGCCATCCATTTGATTTTGCGGTGCACCTGAGAGGAGTGTATCACCTAGGGAAGTTACTCTCACCATACCCTAAAATCCAAGGTTAGTTGTATATAATAATTATTATCCTCTATTGTTAGAGTTTTGAAGCATTAGGATAACACTAATCAACAAGTGAGTGCATATATTTAAGATCCCCCATTATCAATCAAATCCTTAATACATCTAATGATCTTATTTTTGAAAATATAGTTATATTTAATTTACTACCTAAATTACTTGATGTATTGAAAAGTGTATCAACCATCTTGATACCATTTTATGATGTGTGTTATAGCTACATTGGTTAGTAAGATATAGATATTTGTGTGTGAACTATATCAACTAGCCCAATATAGTTTCCTATGTTTGCTTCCATGACTATATAAACTAACTCGATCTAGTGTCGTTATTTTCTATCATTTTAGCTTGATAATATCAACCAGATTAACACAATGTTTTTTGCCTAGGGTTTATTTACCTAACTATATCACTCATTTGATATGGTCTATCATTTTAATTATCATCTACTGTCATAGTCTATTAGACTCAACATTTTCCTACCTAACTACATTGGTCAACTTGATATAGTTTGTTTTACTTAACTTACCTCTACCTAACTAGATTATATAGCCTAATATAGTCTACTTATATCTAATATCTAGTCTAATACATCAATAAAATTGATACAAACTATTCTGATCAGCCACTAATAGTTCCACCTTTTTTCGTTGTATTGCATCAACCATCCTAATACAATATTTCTTATCAAATCTAGAAACTAACTGCATTAGCCAAAACTAATATCATTTTTTATAATTAATCATATTTTACTATCAAATTTATATCCCACTTAGTATCAGGATGTCACATTTTAATATATTACTTTCTATCCTTAACCCATTCATATTCTACATGGGTTGTTCTTTTCTTCTTAGTTTTACCACCATTGAAGATAACTCTTCATGGTGCAAGTTTTTCAAAAATCACCCTTGATCTATCACATGTAATATGGTTGAAATAACCAAACTAAAAATTTAGATGATTCCCATTCCATCAATAACTTTGATGATAATATTATTTATACTCATAACAAGAATGGCAGCTTTAATAAGTTTCCTTATTTTTCTACCACATTTAGGGTAACTAACACTAATTTTGATAACTTTACTCCTAATATGGTAAACCCCCTCCTAGTACCTCTACTTAAAATCCATCTATTCACACAACTCAAGTCCTTGCATAAATTATTTAATAAATTAATATTATGCAAGCGTATAATAGTTATCAAATGCTCCAAATGAAAAACCTTTTTTACAAATGGATATCCAACCTCAATTCATCATGACTCAACAAAACCATAAGTTTATCCCTCATACTATTAGAGATACCAATGGGTATATCATATATCAACCTAAAATTCCTAAATAAATGCTTAAGCATCTTCAAAATAAACCTCTAACCCCATTCATTGTGTCCATTGATATCAAAAACATCTCTCCTACTATCACATATGATGAGACTAAGGATATTACATTCTTACTAAAATATTTTGACAACCTTTATAAGGAATGGGTTCAAAATAATACCTTTTATAATATCAAAAATCTAGCCAAAACCTTATAAAAATACACACTATAATAATATAACCAACTTCTTATAAATTCCACTATGTAATTAGAGGATTTAGTCAATTTTCTAGTTAAGAAATTTCAACATAACAATCTTCCTAAAAATAGTCTAAGCATTTTCATCAATTATAATAAACTTTATAATGAATTTTATTACACTTTAATCAAATGATATAATTACATAACTCATAAATTATACCATATCATGAATGATGATAACCCTTTCAAACTCTCTGTTACCAATCTTAAAGCTCATCTTCAATGTTAGGATTTTTTATCCCAAAACCTTAGCAGAAGCTTTTGACTAAGAAAAGAGGTAATATTTACTTATGAATTTAACCTTATCAAAGTCCAAAAAAATAATATGTACACATTAAAAATAATGTAATCACCATTGAAAACCATAAATCCAAGCCTCCTTAATCCAAAATAGGAGCAACCATTTTAGATAATCAACTTTCATCTCACCCTCCCTTTAATGTGTCAGAAATGAAGAAGTTTTTATCTCTATCTAAACCATTTTTTATTCTAATACCACCCATACACCATGGTATGATCCCAATAGGTTATGTTAGTTTCATGTCGACATTGGTCACTCTCATGAGACCTTCAAAAAAATTTAGTCACCCTCGTGTTTGAAGAAAAATTTGACCATGATGTTATGATAAAAGAGATCCATAATTAATACCTTAAAGCTTACCAAAATTAAACTTGTAATTCCAAATCTTCCAATTATAAGTCTAAAAATATTTATCCACTATCGCATTCAACTAAACAACATTTTAATGAAAATGTTTGTGTTATTGATGTTGATTATGATAAATACTATACTAATTCCTAATATTTGAACACTAAAAAGATAAATTACCATCATAATATTTATCACAACACTAAAACTAATAATACTTATATCAAAAAAAAAATTTAAAGATACTAAAACCAATTCTACTTCATATTTGGATCAATAAACTAGCGATGAGTTGACACTGCCATCAGAGCCTCGACCTAGTTATTCCATTCCTACTAAAACCATTAATACTAATAAAAATAATACTCACTCTAGATCTAACTATAAATCACAATGGAATTTTCTATATGAGATTAACTCCATGCCTTGAAAATGTCCTTTAATGGAACTAGTGATAAGTTCTCCTTACCATATCAAGTTAGTCATGTAACAATTTCAAGTCATTGAAGAACCCTTACCTAGTGAATATGAATTCCCTATCCCAACCTCCAAGGTCTTGAACCTATGGAATTTAATATTATTTAAACCATTTATTGATATTACCCCTCTAATAAACCTTCCATATAATTTCTTGAATAAGATATGATTAATGATGAAATACTTTTCCAAGTTGATGATCAATCCCTTTATTAAGATTGGGATCAATAATACCTTAATAAGGAATGTCTTGGTTGATGAATGATTTGTAATTAATGTTACTTAGCTTTGGATACTAAAAAAATGTGGATATTACAAATATGACCTTAGGTAAAATATACTCACTTGTCATGAATTTGATAAAACCAATTAAAAAGTTCTTGGTTGCATTTGGATTCCTCTCACTATTAGACCTAAAACAATATGCACCAAACTTGTAGTTTTATATCTTCCACTTTCCTACAACATGATTTTAGGTCACCCATGGAATCATCACATGAGAGCTATTGCATATTATAGTATCTAATGCATAAATTTAATCCATAATGGAAAATATTATAATCATGATGTTAACCCTAACCCTTGGGGAATTTAACTTCCCAATATTAAATCTCAATATCATATCCATATTTTTATTCATATTATTAGTCCACCTATTCTTGAGTTATTTAATACAAATCTTAATTTATATAATAAATGGGCATAAACTATTAAAGTATGTTGACACCATGTGGATTTCATTGTATCAATGATGTATAGGGTATACAATGAGTATCCATCCTTGTTGGGATTAATGTGGTAAAATTATAGATAAGGGGAAAATAATCAATATTTGAAACATCATTTGCATTATGGAAAATATATAATATGTGCAAGAAATAAATATGGAAATAACAAGCCACATTTCAACCAAAAGAAGTTAACACAAAAACATAGAGATTACATGGAACACCTGCAAAGTACAAGGAAAAATAATGAGGTAATGACAACATCATACTTCTTATTACTTCAAAAAACCCTACTCTTATACAAATCCTCCTAAAAATTACACTTAGATTAATTAGAAACTCCTTACACCATGTCAACTTTCATAACTTAATTACAAATTTAGAAGAGTACCATCCTTTTATATAAATTATAAGAGAAGATGCGAGAGAAGAGAGAAACTTCACAGAGGCCATAAAATACACCATATTCCATATGGATGCATAGTAGTCAATAGTGAAAATTATCTCCCACATGTGCCAAGGGGTAAACATTAGGTGTTTTAATCATAATGATTGGGGGTGAATCAATCTTCAAAACCTTTCATTCAATTTACACTTAATCAATCATGAACCATTCAAACAAACATATAGATCTAGCAAGCATAAACAACTATCCACATAAGCATTAAATACAAGAACACATCACAAGTGTGGGAAAACCTTAAGGGGAATAAAACCAACTAATCTATAAAAATGGATTATATTATTATAAGACAAAAACCAAGTTTAGTGAAGCACAAAATTCATATGGAGAACCAACCATAATTAGCCAAGCACCCACTTGACTAGGCTTTAGAAAGCACCCACTTGTAAGGAGACACTAACCCCCTAGATGAATCAACACTAACTCAGCCACCTGATTGATTTGATCATCTTCATAACACCTTATTTATCACACAA